>CM052161.1:14592894-14611331 GCA_028455555.1 Augochlorella aurata | reverse complement strand
TCTTTTGGGTTAGTTTTGGGGCTGTTTTAGAGCAGTTTTAGAACAGTTCTAGGGCAGTTTAGGGTAATTGTAGGGCAATTTTAAGGTAATGTTAGAGCACCTTTAGGGCATTGTTAGGGTAATTTTGGGGCAGTTTTGGGGCTCTTTTAGGTTAGTTTATGACACTCTTAGGGGTAGTTTTTATAATAATTGCCAATTTCCAATTACCAATTACCAGCTATCCAAAGTGCCCAAAAATTAGAAAATAACCACCTTAAAACAGCTCTAAAACTAACCCAAAACAAACCTAAAAGTGCCCTGAAACTACCTAAAAAAAACTACCTAAAGTACCTAATGGCCAATAAGCCCCACCCCCTGGCCAATAGGTTTTAGGGTAGTTTTAATGTATATTTTTGGCAGTTTTAGGACAGTTTTGGGGTGATTAAAAAAGTTACTAGAAATAAGTTACTAGAAATAACACGCTCCCTGCCCAATAGATCCCGCCCTTTTTGGAGTAGGCCACGCTCCCTGGCCAATAGGCCACGCCCCCTTGGGAATGGGCTACGTCCCCTAGACAATTGGCCCCGCCCCCTTGAAGTTTATTTAATTTTCTTGTAGAATAAAACATAAGAATTAAAAAGAATTAACATCCGCTAAGTAAAAAAAATATTTTTTTATAACTTTTTACACATTTTCTCATAAGAGCAAATGAAGAAGAGCAAAAAGCAAGATGAGTAACTATTTTGTAAATCCACCCCACTTATGCCATCATTGTACTCCAAAATGATATTGGATTTTGTTACAGGGTCGTTGTTGTTATTTTTCCACCTCTTCTTTTCTACTTCTTTCATCTCTACTTTCGAATGCTTTGTGGACATTACGAAATCACATCAGATCATGGACGATCTTGAAATCACATCAGATCGTTTCAGTTTTTCCGCTGCTAGTTCTTTGGGCATATTCTTTCCATTACACCTCACTGTTCCTATGGCACTAGTTTTTATAGACTGTAACTTTGCAAATAGACTTGGTAATGAATACCAATTGTGGAGAAACAGACTGTGTCCGTAACCAGATATTGTCGTGCACATAAACATTGTAACACTGTCTGATGCACTTGTGTCAGCATTTTTATTTATACCTTGACCTGTCTATATCTTAAGTTGAATGCAGTATCCCGAGTTTGATTCGAACAGTTTATAAAATTTTACTCCAAATCGGGCTCTTTTCGGTGGGTTATACTGTTTATATGCCTTACGGCCTTTATATATCGTTAGCAATTCATCTAATGATAGATCTTCTTCGAGAGTATAAACAGTCTTTTTTTCATTGAAATAATCGATTATACTTCTCAATTTCCATAAACGATCATTATTATTGTCTTCAACATCGTTGTTACTAAACCGTAAAAACCGCGATAATTGGGAAAATCTCCAAAATGGCATTATTTTTCGAAAAATCGGAGTTTTGATTATGCTTCTTTTTGACTAATAAGATTGAAGACCGTTTTTCTTCATTTGCGACATCAAAATGCATAAAGTAAAATATGCTTTTATTTCATCAACATTCGTATCTCCCAATTATCTTCATATTTTTTTAATTTGCGAGTTTCATTTCGGAGTATCTGGCTCGCCTAACGATCCGTTACAGTTACAATAAGTTGTCAAAAGTCTTCCGTTAGTATTTCACTTATCATTTGTAAAACTGTGACACTTTGCCCAAAAGGTATATTCGTGAATATTTCCAGACTTTAGTTATATTTTCGGTATCTTTCCATGCCCATTCATTAGGTATAAGATTAATTTCACAATCTTCATTTATGTATTCTTCCTCGTCATCAGATAAAATTATTCGCCGGTTTCGAAGTGGAAAAACTATTTCATCGAAGTCACTATTACTATCACTACCATCGTGTTTTCTTTTTCTATTTGTCGAAATAATATCATTAACGTCACTTTTGATTTCCATTTTAGAATATGGGTTAAATATTGATAACTGTACGCTATGCAGTGCAATGATGATCTGTGCTCTGGCAACAATCCCACCCGACATGCCACGCACGTCACTTTTGTTTCCGTGACAATCGCATGACGACGTACATATCACATCGTTGGCGATTCTGTGGCAAAAGTATTACGACGCACATACCACGTCGTTGGCGATTCTGTGACAAAAGCATTACGACGTGCGTGGCACGTCTTCCCAGCGCAAGTGGTTAACACTTTGCCGGCTGTTCATTTCTCGCATCGCCTTTACGCTGCCGCCGGCGAACTACTGAGGCCAAGAGAAGCGAATCCTAAAGTTAAGCAATAAAGTATGCGTTCTTTCGGCAGAAAAATTAATTTACGTCTAAATTGCATACCAGCTGTTAGCCAAAAAATCCTAAGCTCAAAAATATTAGTGCTGGGCACTTACAAGCATAGTGGATGTTCACGCTGCGCTGAGCCGATGTCACGCGTACGTGATGCCGGCCGATAATCGTTCGCGAGAAAAAGTCACGCCAGCGTGACAGCGGCCGGCAAAGTGTTAAAAACGCCGAAATGATTAGCGTTCCGTAGCCGCGGCGTGATAGATCGCTCGAGCATGGAACGCATCGGTCAAAGACTGTTCGCGAGATTTTCGCCACGCGAGAGACGGTTTCGCCGATAAGTAGCGGGAGATCGAGAGATCGGCTGGGGAAGGCTGGTGCAGGGGGAACGAAGGAAAGGAAAATAGATCGCAACGGCGTATAATCGGCCGTCCGGTGAAAGTAATGAGCGGGCATCGGTACGAGGGCAGGATGAAAATTACAAAGCAAGCGGAATCGATGGCGTGCATAATCGGTCTACGGTGTACAGTGTCTTTTACGGCCTAGATCACTTATCGATGCCCGCGTAATTATAGCGATACGCACACGGCCGCTCTGTCGCGTCTTTGCCATTTCACCGTGAAACCGTGCAAAAGACTCGAACGGAACGAGCGTGTCGGCGCAGCGGAACGAGTGGAACACAGTAAAAAAAAGCTCGAAGGAGGGAAAAGATGGAGACGAGCGGCACACGCAACAATGCCTCTCCGCGTCTTTCTATATATATATTCGCCATGTTGCGATTCGTGGAGAACATGTTTATGCCCAGTCTGCCGCGTCATCCGTCTTCTTGACGTCTCGAGATTTAAACGTATATTTTTCTTCCGGTCGCCGGCAATTATACAAAGTTAATCATAACGGCGGCCCCGCTTTGAGCTGCATTCAAATCGAGGGGAAAGAAACGCTTTATCGTATGGGGGCTGACCGGTGTGCTTTGGAGAAACTTGCCGCGCGTAAAACGCCGGGAATCCAGAGAATGGAGATTCGTGGCAACGGGAAATTTCAGGAATTTATCATGCCCGTAAACCACCACTCGCTGAAATTATTCTTTTTAATCGTAACGCTAGCGAAAATAAAATTACCGGTCCTCGTGCTCCGGCTTCATGCGATCGCAGTCTCTCTTGCTTTGCAAATCTCGTTATAATCGCATCCCGGAGCCCACCCTATCGGCAGATTAACCGTTGTTTCAGTCCTGTCATTGATTATCCGGGGCGATCGTAATTAGCGACTAGGGAGCAAATCTGAAACAAAATGCTGGCAAATGAAGCGATGTCTGAATTATGGATAAGTGAGACAAGCTGTGCCACCGTGTGACAAGCTGTGTCAGTAAGTGCACTTTGTCAGTCAAAATCACGTATTCATGTCGCACAGTTTATCGCAAATAGAAAATTATCTCACTTTGTCGATTTGTCAGTCGAGAATAGTATTCATTTGCAGATCATAATTTTGATAGTTTCTATGGGTACGCGGTTCGTTGAACAGCTTTCAATCACGTATTGAAGCGAAATGCTAAATAAACGTTTATTTCTTATTTGAATCGTTTTGGTACTTGTACTTGTTTGGTGAGTTATTTTTATTCACGATTATAGATACCTAGGTTAATGGTTAATTCACATAAAGACAGGTAGGGTGACAGAAATTGGTGTTTGTGCAAGTTTATTTAAAACTGTTACTTTAATTCACGTTGACATTTCTGTCTCTAGTAGAGAAGATTTTACAAGGAGCCAAAGAAAAGTTTTCTAAGTGATCACTGTTTCGAGCTTCCTTTTCTTTGCCTGAAATATGGACTCTTTAAAACAGAAGTTTGTTCTACCTGTGGACTACTGTAGACCAGCGTCTACTTTATTTCTCCCGTTAGGAGAATAATAAATAGACAGTATAGTCTGTTTAAAAGAAGCATCGCCACTTGCAAAATACTTTCAATGCCAAGTAATTTGCGTGCCGGAAAGTTCATGTGTCAATGTGTATCTGCGTACAAAGAAATTCTAAAAGCTGATGAAATTTTCCATTGAGTGGCAGAAATTTTGTACTTACTGCGCATTTTATGGTCGCAGACGTTATGAGCGGGTTAGAATCGTAACGATCCTTAGACCACACCTTCCTCATAGTGAGAAACAAGGAGTGTTATTGTTTACTAAAATTGTTATGCTAATTCAGAGTTAAGTTCATTTCTAGTAACTTAATTACTTATTTTACTCGTCATTTCATCATTTTCACTAATTTTCATAAATACGACTTACCTCGCTATGTAATGTATATATTCACGTATATTTAATTTAATTAAATAATTAATTTACTGTATATATTTATATATCGTTACAGAATAATTTAACCACACAAGGCTAGAAAATATAAAACTTTCCTCGCGTTTCCCCTGAACACGGCCAATAATCGTTCATCCTTAAATCCTCACAACAGAACCTCGAGAGGACGTCACCCGATCCCCGATTCGCAAAAACGGAAATGACCATCCACGGAGACTGTCTGTCGACTCGAACCACTCACTTTTCGAACCCCGTGCATTCGGTAAAAAGTGGCAGCACCGAACGGCCTCTAACAGGGAGTAAAAAATTGTTCGACCGGCATCTACGTCACGGTGTGTCAAGTACACAGCATACCCTGGAAGCAAGTGGCTGGTAATTGTCAATAGGAGGTACGCAAAAAAGCCGGCGAATCGATCGAATACAATACAGATCCGTGGAGTTGATTCGGAGTCGGTGGAATCGGCTCGTTATAATCGTCCTCGGTTGCCGGTTTCCCGGCAAAAACAGGACCGGGCGGGGATTCGCTTTGACGGGGACACGGTGATCCTCTTTCGTCGACAAAGTGAATGACTGTCAGGGGCTTATCTGGCCAGGCCCATCTGGGTGCTGGCCGCGTACCTACGGGGACGGCCCTTACATAAGTATGGGGCGCGTGGGACGATTTTAAGACCGGCGAGATAAGTAAGTAGCAGGTAGCAGGTGTCACGTCGGCAACGATCGCCGGATCGAGATACGAATTCGAAAGAGGCATCGACGTCGTTTAGCGGCAGGTATACAGAGGAGAGTTTTAGTCAGATTAGGCATAATCGATCGGAGTCGATATTGTGCTCCGGAGGGTTGCTCGACGTTCGAACGTTCTGCTTCCCCTCCTTCGCGATCGACTATCGTCTTCTCCGATCGGCTACAATTGCTTTTTCACAAAGACGATCACCTTCGGAGATGTCCGGACGAGCTCCTTTGAATCTCTTCCTACTCGGGACGCGTCGGAATCGAGGCTCGTAGCTTTGACAGCGCCGTCATCCTCAAATTGACCCGGCAACCTTCCGCTCCCTTCCCCTCCGCTGTGATTTTGATACACTTAACTACCACTAGTCTGGCGGAAGATTATCATCCGACGGGGAAACAACGAAGTAGACTCCGAATCGAACCGTTTTATGCGCTGTGAGATTGAAGATAGGAATGTTAGACGTGGAGAATGTAGGCTGATGTTATGGATTTTTGTGAAATTAATGCGTGCTGTAGTGTCTATTGGTAATTAGCAGATTGCGAGCATGTATGTATACTTGTAACGTATAAGACGCTTGTAACTATAACTTGCTATCTTAATTTGTTAACACGTTAAGTGCCACACTGGTCCCTAGGGACCGGCGCTGGACTTTTCGTTCTGCTATCGCGGCGCGCGTGCTGGTCCTTGCGTACTTGTGAGACTGAACATTTAAATTATGCGATATCGGTTTTTGTTTGGTAAATGCTTCAAGGGTAAGAATATAATACTTAAAAACATTAATGTAATTTATTAAAACACGGCAAGCAATGGTGATTTTTAGGCCAACAAAATTTTGAATTTTTGGCACGAAGAAGTACGAAAAAACTTGGAGACTGAACCAAACTGGGCTATGATAGGTATGCAACTGAGGATTTGTTACGCGTTCGGGCGTCATTAGGCCTAGCTTTTCGTTTTGTTATCTTTTACCAAGGAGTAGGGACTATAAAAGTATATACACAAAGTATTTATCGCGATTGAAAAATGTCAGACTCTCGAGTGTAACTTATATGCAAGGGGGAAACGTAAACATACGGAGACGGGCCCCGGTTATCAATCCGAGTTACGTTACTCCACTGTTTATACTCTGATTCGTCTATCGGCGAGCGGCCCGGCAAGGCCCGCCTGAAGGCTAACCGTGGCTTCCGACATTCGGCGTGGCACTTAACGTGTTAATGCTTGTGAAGAAATCTGTAAAATTACAATATATTTTTGGCCCAGTTACACGCTTAGTCATGTAATATGAGAAAAATCAACGAGAAATGCAATGTAATTTTAAAAATTTCTTCAGACGTATGAACAAATTAAGTATGAACAAGTGTCCCACACGTGACTATTTATTCCCATAAAATGAATTCGGTCATACTAGTTGCAAGATAACAAAATAAATACTATAAACAAATCATAAAATCATGTAAGATAGAGATGTAAAACAATATCGATCGTAAATAAATAATAATTTTTTAAATTTCAGACTTCTTGAAATATATTGATAAACAATAGACGTGTAAAATTAATAATAAAGATTTTAAAAAGATTTATTTTTATAACTTTTGAACTTAATTTTATAAATCGTTCGAATACTTATGTGGCTTAAAAATTCGATGCTTTTTTATATTTTTTCAATTACGCAGATAACGTTTTATACTAAATCGAAAGTTTGTTGCATTTTGACATTTATATACTCTACTTTAATATATAACCATAAAGGATTTTTTCCTTTCAATGTATATTTATTTAAATATATGCCGTACAAGTCAAAGTTATACTAGTGTCCGAATATTTTTGGGAACAGCTGTACATAGTTATCTACATTCTCTGCAAAGATATGAAACACACTTTATTTCCGTATCCTATCTGATAAAAATCACTCGCATTTCATATTTTTCTAAATCAACCATCGATAGTTAAACGAAGCTGTTTTCTTCCACTGTATTAGCGAAACATAAATTCCTTTTATACTGAAAAAAATGTTTGCAGTAAAGAGTATTTGATTATTAAGAGAATTTTTATATATGAATCCTTTTTATCGTTTGGTAGTTATCGCGCAGAGGTGAACACGGTGCAGTTATGGCGACACGGGAATATTTTTGTGCTGTTGTTGGTAATCTAGATTTGCGCATAAATCAACGTCACCGTTATCATTATTAGTATCGTGAGAAACAGATGGAAACAACAGACCGTTCTGCATTTAATCGTAACGACATTAACATGACAGAAGAACATTGCGTTCAACGGTAACGCGGATCCCGTCGCGGCGGATTCTACATTTCGAATTGTATATGTCTGACGGTAACGTGAATCTCTCGATGCAATTAATTCTATGTTAAAACGTTCATGCCCAGTGGTAACGCGGACCCGGCACCGATGAATTTCGCATTAAAATGTTTATATCTGATAATGACGCGGCTTGTGTTCCAACAAATTCGGGATTAATGCGCATTTGTTTCGGAAATCGGCAGAGGCAAAGCGATATACTGCTTCAATTACATAATATCAAGTATTGAATTCTATTGAAACGTTGTAACGCAATATCGCGCCAATGTGAAATTCAGCAGTAAGAATTACTGCGAGCGGTGGTTACCTTTTTTAAAGCATGAATAGGCATCGGCGGAATTTATTTTTCAATAGCAATTACTTTTCACGGTATAATTGTTAAACTAACGCGCAAATTGGTAGTCGCTTGGAGCTCGTCGTTTCGGTCAGATGATTATAGAAAGTCAACGAAAGAAGAATACAATGATGCAATGGAATGAAATGAACGGACTAGTCTACGCAATGTTCCGAATTTTTGGAAAACCGCGGAAAAAAATCGCCGAAGGAACGAAATTTCAACTAACGCGAGCAATTTGCGCTTGTATTCTACATCAGACCTTAAACGCAAAAAGTTCAAGCAACAACCTGCCTTAATTGAGAGCTATAACGAAGCTCGTTCAAAGTTTGCCCGGAATCGTGTTCTTTGAAAAAGCAAGAGAAGGGACGCAATTTTCTGCGATGAAAACAAATTTAATCAGTGTCTTTACGATTCGAAAAAACAACAAAGAATTTGGGTGTAGCAATATTGAAATAATTTTTTTACGAGGTTGCATGAACAGTGAAAAATATTGTAAATTAGTGAATAAATATTTTTCAGCGAGATAACAATTTTTGCGATGTGGAAGACATAGAACGTGGCATTTTTTCAAACTGAAAGTATGATAAAATTTTATTAATAAATTAAAATTGTTTTAAAGAAATATTTTATTGAACATGACGATTATATTTTGTTCGACAAAAACAGCACAGGATTGCATTGTTTCTTCTAAATTCACTTTTCTTCTGCCTTAGGAATTTAAGATTTAATATGCTTATTTCGGAGAACATATCCAATATGGAGGGTGTGCAAGATAAATATTTTCTTCTTTTAATGACGAACATTCGAATATATCAAACGTCCTATCATTTTGTCCAGAGTACTTAGCAACTTTGATACGCCCTTACAAGGTTTCCCCTCGACCGAGACACAGAGAAACATGGGCGGCCGCCCAAGAATTCTAATTTACGATGTTGTCGGGTAGTAAAGTGATTCGGAAGGATTCGGAAGGTGGCGAGACGATCGCGCCTCCCCCCGTGTGTTTAATTTGCGCGGCGACTCGGCCGGTAGTGATTAAAATGGTAGAACTATTTGCGAGTCAATTTTTGTTGCGCGTCTTGGCCGAACGAAGATAAATGAAACGCATCAAAGAGGCGCTACCGCGTCGCTATTATTATTTGCATAACGATGCAAAAGCCCAGGGCCCGGGGCCGCCCGATCCCGCCCCTCTCTGCTCCGCGCGGAAATTTCCGAGGAAGTTTCATCGAGTTAAATAAGAAACCGCAATTAATCACTTACTGTTTTTCACGGTGGCTTTCGTGTATCCGTATTTAACACCGCTTTTTCTGCCGGGTGAACTTTCGCCGGACTTATAACGGGACGGAATCTTGTTACGCTTTCGCAACTTCCGCGGCGCCGCATCACGCCGGCAAGTTCGCTCTGAAAGTTGCTACCGCCGGATTATTCGAATATTAAAAATACCTCGGAGCTGCGATTCGGCCGGCAGCGTCGCGTCCCCGACAACAACGCGTATCAGGGGGGAAATGGAATCCATACAGCTCTCGCCTCGGAAGAGGGAACGGTGGGGATGAAAAATTCGATTCGGCCGTTCGTTCGCGACGATCGAAAAATCTCCGACCAGTTTCAATTTTTTCGCCGTCTCCGATCCGATGGGAAAACCCTCGATGCTTGGAAAAACAGGTGTTTCACGCAACGAGAACTCCAGAGTTACGGTCCTCGCTTTCCCGGCGCGACCTCTCGAAAATCCCGTACGCACGGTGTTTTAATAATGAGACGGAAGACCTGACGGGCTGCGCTTCGACGCGACGCGACGCCTGGATTCATTAATTTCCCGGACGGAGTTTCTAATTGGCTCCCTAATATTTTATTTATGAGCACCGCCGATTCCGAGGGCGAGAAGCGGGCCGCGTTAATAACGTTAGTTAAATTTCACTGTGGATCTTGTCCGTGGCGTATTTAAAACTTCCCACCGTCTTTCTTTCTTCTTCGGAAAATTCTGTTCGCGCACGGACAACGGCCATTGCGCAGTTGATGTGGGGAACGGAAGGTGATATGCAAGTGCACTTAACGTCGCGTTAATGCATTCTAGTGATAATCAGGTGAGTTACTAAACGCAGAAGGAAAATATGTTATTTCATTTTCTTAATTGCTTTTTAACTTTATGAGGACGATATCGCCACTATGCATCTAATTTCTACGGCTGTAAATGAATCATTCAACTTTTTACGTTACAAGAGACCGGTTTATGGTCCGAGTATTTTAGATTTTATTATGTCATCTACGTTTATCAATAATTTATTACATACTTCAGATTTTTATTACAGCTCCTATAAATCGCCTAGGTCAAAATAGTTATTAAACTTTGTCGACTAATGGAACACTTAAGATTATGATTTTATTTTTACACAGGCTTTAGTATTACCTGGAAAAATTGTTCAGAGATCATTAAGAAGATAATACGTGATAGTATTATTTATTCTTTCAACAAAATCCTATCATCTCTTTAGTACAGGCATTTCTAACCCGATGTCAATGTGGTATAATGTTTAATTGTTTAAAATGTTTATTAATGTGTACATATCAATATGTTTAAAAAAATATTTTTACTAAGGAAATCTTTGATCAAAATAGTACATTCGCCAATAATGTTGTCAAAAATAAAATAATACGTGTTATGCACTATTAGTACTATTATTATCACATCAATTTTATTTGAAGCAGTTCGATAATTTAAAAATTGATGTGAAATGTTATGCTCGGGTTGAATAATATTTTGTGATGAAAAGTTCCATTTGATCATTATGTGCTGCTCGAGAGTGGCTGCAATTGTGGCTGATCCAACCTATTTACACTTTACTTGAACCGATTGTACTTTTTTTCAGTCATCATCATAGTTTACACAGCATGTTACATCGTATTGCAACTATGGAGAATTAAAACAGATTCTAGCATCTAGAATAGAAATTGGGCGAATTTTCATCTATGGAACGTATAAGAGTTGAAGCATGATGTAGGAAAAAAGTGTTACTTTAAATTTTTCTTTTTCATATTTTAACCCTTAAGTGAATAGGATGAATAATAATATGCGAATAACTACAAAACTTTAATGTTTAAGATTTTTTGTACAAATCTTGATCTTGAATCATTGATGAATAATATTGTCCTCTATACATTGTATATTATATATTATATTATATTTATTACTACAGAAACCGTGAGAAAGAGTGAGAAGGAGGAAAGAGAAAGAGAGAGAAAGAGAGAGAGAGAGAGAAAGAGAGAGAAAGAGAAAGAGAGAGAGAGAAGAATGATAAAGAATCGTTAAAATAATAATATTAAACGAGTTTCCAGATACCCTGTTGTACACATCATCCGGAAAACCGCGTTTTTTTCCTGGCAAGTTTTCAAGCGCTCCACATTACCTGCAGTTACCCTGATCAGTATCCCCGCCGCGGCGGAGTTAAAACAAGAGCGATTCCGGAGAAGAAAGTTCCTGGTCGCCCGTGGTAACCTTCGAAATTCTTCATGAAGGCAGCGCACCGCGGCGGCGGAGGAGGACCCTTAAATTCATCATCGAACCGCCTCGCCGCTTAAAGGCACGGCTCGTTAAGCCCAGAGCTTATGATTCACGATCGGCTTTGTATCCACCGGGTTCCGTGTAAAAGAAAAGAAGCAAAAGAGAGAGAGAGAGAGAGAGAGAGAGAGAGAGAGAGAGAGAGAGAGAGAGAGAGAGGGAGAGAGAGAGAGTGAGGGAGGGAGGGAGGGAGGAAGAAATTGAGAGAAAGGAGGAGAAAAAGAGAGAAACTCGAGACCGCGGATGCCGGTTAGGCGGAAGAGGAAAACAGGCGAGGAGCAGCCGCGCTACGATTCTTCGCCGGCTAGGATAATTGAGGGTTCCGTAAATCAATATCGGTACAAGGGGGTGCTGGCGGTCCGGGGTTAGGTGGGGGGCTGGTGTTTCGAGGTATTATAGACTGCGCCGGCACCCGAAATATAATTAAGGAGGCGACTTTTCAATTTAAGCACAATATTTTAAAAGATATAATTAAGGGCCCGGGCAGCTCTCAGCGACCAGGCCACTAATTGCGCCGAGGGAATCCCTCGGGGATCCTGGTCCGAGGCTCCGTAGCTGTTAGTATTTCTATGCCTGGTCTATATCCGTGTGGGGTCGGGCACGTTCACCTAGCCGCACCTACGGCACACAAGCGTCCCGACGCGACGCCCCGTACCACGGTGCACCGCAGCACGACACGAAACACACCATGGACACGTCCTGCGGCACGCCATGGAACACGGCTACCACGAACGTCCCGCGGGAACTATCCATCCGCGTCTCTCTCACCCCGTCACTATTCTTCTCTCGTTCTCTCCTCCGTTCCTCTCTCGCTGTCGTGCTCCCGGCTCAACGTTAACCACCACCTTCTCCCCCCCTCTCTCTCTCTCTCTCTCTCCTTACCTATTTCCTTCTCCTCGGATTATTTCCTTTTTCTGGCGCGCTCCTGTCCTTTTTTCCTCGGTGTTATCGAGTTCAAGGTCGACCGATCGAAGGTAATTTTCTCGAGCTGATCGCTTCCGCTCGTCCCCCGAGTACGATCCACCGGGTACTCTAGTGTCTTTTTCCTCGTTCCACCCCTTCTCCTCGGTGAATCGGCGCGTGGCTTTTCTTTTTATCGCTCCACGCTGTATCCCGCGACGCGCCTACTTCCTCCATCCACCTTTCACTCCGTGCTTTCTTTTTAGCTTGACTTTTCCCCGGTCTCTTTTTATTTCTGTCCGCGATCGCACGTTTCATAAACTCGGGAGAGAAAGGGCTCGAGCGAGCACGACCGAGGCCCGGATGGAAATTGGTTCCGGACGGGTTCGGAAACTGGCTGGGAACGGTTGAATTGGAATTTTTCGAGGTCCGTTTGGATTAAAAAGGGCATCCTTCGATCCTGTGGGAAATACTCCCAGCGAAAGGGGTTACGTACGCGTTGCGGAACCGACGGAATGCTCGCCCGGTAGATTTACGATCTTCGGCTCGGACGTGGTTGTTGAAAATTGACCGGTACTGGACTAGATTAAATTTGAAAAAAGGAAGATGCCCGCGCCGAGAGTAATTTCAACGGTAAGTGGTCTCTGTCTTCTATTTTGTACGCCCCTCTCCTGCGGGGTGGTTCGTGAAAAAGTCATTCGCCAGGTGGAACTCTGTTCGTATTGACCTTAATAATTGCGTTGTTTCATCTCCGGAGATTGCCTAAGTTCGAATTTACAATACCATTTGTTATCGGTTGCAAATGGTTTGTAGAGAACGTTGAATATTAATTAAATTAAATGTGTAGTCGAAGAAGAAATCAGTATGTGCAGGCGTACAGTCGAAACTGTATACGAGGCTGCATGAAATCAGAATATTATATGAATTGATAATTTAACTATACTGTTTTAAATCGACGTAAAAGACACTTATAGTAATGCAACCTGGATTAAATTTACTTCAGCGACAGTCAAAAAGCCAAGAACAATCTAATATTTATTCGTCTTGAAAATTTGATTTACATTCTTGTGAACAAGTTGCAAAATGATAATAAGGGCTGATTTCATGTGGTATATACTATGATACATTAACAAAATTCATAGAACACACCGTCTAGCAACGAGGACCAAACGGGAGGTTGCAGGTAGACGAATGATCCCCTACAGTGGCAACAAGGATGCTGCTCTCCACTTCACACACTCGTTGAAACGCTTCAAAGCATAACTTCGTACAACAGTACATTCCTCGTTTATTCTAGTCGCTGCAGCTCCTGGATCTCAAGTAAATAATGGCGCTGTTTAAAAATTCCATTTCGCCAGGCAACTTTGCACCGTTAAAACGAAACTTCCGCGGGAATTACAAAGCGCGTAGAATAATAAATAGTCGCGGCGGCGGAACGGTTCGCGGCGTAGAACGGATGTATAGTCATTTTTCAAACGTTGCGTTTCCCCCAACGAGCCGATTCACGGGCAACGGAACAATCATCCGTTCTTTTGTGCGATTTTACTGTACCTGGGATCGCCGACGTCTCTGTTCTTCGCGAGAGGGAACCGTCGGCACTCGGGAAATCGAATAGGCCGCGGCAAATTGTCGAAATTTCCAATCGGTAGACTGCCGGTCGCGCGGAGACCGCGGCCTTTGATCGATTTAGCCGCTCGGATCCAAACGGGTGTCGCAATTTCGCTCCGCGTAATTGCGTGAAAGAGAGGCTGCCGCTTTTTCACCACTTCTGTACCCTCCGCTGCTCCCTCCCGCTTCCGCAGCGCCCACCATCGAGACCCTCAGCCACGCGAAGAGGATCTCCTACGCCGGTGCAAATTTCGAGATCTATATCAGAGTCGCGCCGACAGGTGAACCTCCAAGCCGCCCTGACCCGATCGATACGATATTTTCGTCCGTATGCGGGTATTGATGACTGAGAAACAAGTTGGTTCCGTGAAACGCGAATTCTCGTTTTGCTATCTCCGTTTCGTTGACACTCTGAGCACCGTGTCACCCGCAAACGAATTATTTGTTTGAAAAGGAACGCTGTTTTGGAGATAGAATGTTCCGTGTATCAAATCCTATTTTTATTTCATTGTATAAATTGGTAACTAATTGTTCTGACGGTTTAAGAGGGAAGACATGCACGAACATTTCACAGGATTTTAACGATCGGAGATGCTATTTTCGAGTAACGTGGAAATGGAGTGACATGCATTTAAAATTACTGTTTAACTCGGAGAGTAATCAGCTGACGGACAACATACAGAATAATTCAAGTCCTCAGACTTGGTTCAAAGATAATTTGGTAACATGCAGATTCTCACACTCTCGCCATGAATTTCTCTGTTTCAAGCGTTAATTACACGGCATTAATTATTTTAGCTCATTTCATTTCCGCTTTAATGGTAATACTAATAATAACAATAGGAATCCACCTTCGTTGTATGCTCATCGCTAATGCAATAATAATCATATTTACGTATAAAAACATCGTACAAATTGTGCCCGAGCGAAACAATTAATTTGTCATAATCACACCGTTGATGTTAATACATTTATAGCAAATTTCACTATACGGAAATGCTGAAACATAAATGTTTGAATACAATTTTATATGGACACGTATTTTCTGGAAAATGCTGGAAATTGTAACGTCCCTGAAAAAATTTGTTCGTAACTGAATCTACCACAGATTTGTAGGCTGAGGCTTCCCTTTTACAACGCCCTCTTAAAACTTGATGTACGATTGTTTTTGGTCGTTTTACCGCGCTGTAAATGAAAGACATACTGCCAACTTTAGAGCAATATAAGCTACACCATAAGCGCTTTATACGACCAAACTTGTTCCCCATTTCTGTACCATAAAACCGTTAAAAAATATCATACATCAAGATTTAGGAGGCCGTTGTAAAGGAGGAACATCAATCTTCAAACTTCCGGCAATTTCAATCACGACCAGTATATCTTTATGCAGCAATATCTTTAGAAAGATGTGAATGGTAGATTGTAAAAATAGAGGCTTCGTTTCAAAATTACTTAAAATTAATTATGAGATTATGAACATTTCTTGCAGCAACTCCATATTTGCAAATAACAAACATGATCGGTGAATCACTTTGGCGGAAATCAACCGCGAACATTCCAACAAAATCAGAGTAATTTAATTAGGAAAGCTGAAACCAGAAAATTATAATTTATTTTAATTGGAAGATGTTGAAGCCAAATAGAAACTTGTCCTGCAATAATTTTAATCCACTTGGACTAATATTTTATTTCGTTCGATGTCCTACATTATTACGAACATTCTCAAACAAAAGGTCTACTGAAATAAGAAAGTTTCTATACCATAGCACTTACCCGTTCCATTTCCCAGAAAATCCGCGTGCATTCCGATTAAATCTCCGCCGGATGCGTCCTAATCAATTTTTAATAAACCGCGATGCCGTCTGCGAGCGCAGCCGACATCCCCCCGAATTAAAAGCAGAGCCGAAACGAAGGTTAGAACAATCCCGGCAAATTGTCATTTATATCGCCGGCAGAGGGGGACAATGTTGGCCCGTGTCGAAGGATTCGCGTTCCCGGACGATGCGAATGCAGCTTAAGGCGAGCGAAGTCACGCCGCGTCTGGGACTCTCCTTCGCACAATGTCGTAATCAAAGCTACCACTGTCTTCCCCCAGCCAGCACAATAGCGTCGTTCGAGGGGATGGATCGTCGGCTACATCTTCGTCGTCGTCGTCGGTGGCACTCAAAACTAAAACGACACTAATCATCGAGCACGAGCTACGGAGCGGCACGGCGTAATGCGTTCCTTCGCAAAAGTATCTCCGAAAGTGGTGCAGCGAATTGTTAATGCCGCCACGAAACGAGTCCCTTCGGGATCGAATACCACGTGCCGTGGGGGGATATTAATATCCCGTTATTTTCCCCGGCACCGATCAAGCCCCGCGTGCTTTCGCACTGTTTTTCATCCTGGATATTACAGAGCCGTGGTTATTACCTTGGTCCTCTCCCTGGCATCATTACGGCTTTATTGTCGCGGTACACGAGATATTATTTCTTTTTTTCCCCGGTTACCAGCATTGTCGTTTTGTTCTTTCCCAGTCAAAAGCAGTCAGGCTCATCAACTGATTGAAACAACCGTCGAACGGCGGGAGACGGATACAAGCGCGCTACGGCGGCGCTTGCCATGGCATAGATCCGAGAGGAAAAATGATTCTGGCCTAGTTAGCACGAGATGTTATGTTTAATTCGGAGGCACGCTCGCGCAGAAGCCCCGCGAATACTCGAATAATTAGCGTTTCTACTGCTCGACTCTTCCTCTCCCTTCAGCAAGTGGCTCCTGCCTAATGACCCGCCAACTTATTCGCCGTTATTCTCTTTGCCGGCCGCGCGTTCCTAACTGCGCTTAATTGTTTATTTCGCCGTGCTTTACGGGTTCGCTTGTACCCGCGCAGCCAGCTTACACGCTGCCGCTGCCACGCAGAATTATGGATATTAATTTGTTACCCAGAGCAGAGCTGGAAGACTGCACGAGCTGTTCCACGCAACCGTGGCGAGCCGCAGCTTTGATCACCTATAAGAATGCGCGGGCATTTTGTTCCGTGCTATTTTTCCCTATCCCGAACCGGTCTACGGATAAGCTCGTTAAATTGGACCTCTCGCGAAGTGAACTTCCAACCTTTGAGGCCGATAAAAAGTTTCGTAATATTTTCAGTCGTCGAGCATCGGGCAACTATTTTTATCGGACTCACGGAAAGATTAAGCAGAATTGTTCGCCACTATTTCAGCCACTCGAGGAAGAAAATTCAACAAAAGCAATCCCCCTCCGTCGCAGCGGCAAGACCGGTCCGATTTATTTCTCGCAGATTTGCTTTGTTTCTGTAATTGTGTACGAACAAACGCCTTCTCCCCCCTCCAGGACGTTCCATCAATACCTCTCCAATGCGCAAAGCTGACAATACACTCGTAAAACTAACAATTTAATCTCTAATAATTCGAGGCTCTAAACTGTTACAATACCATCCCTCCATTATCCTCGTCGCGCCACCCTTCCGTTTGCCGTGAGTAATAATGCCTAAACATGCTGGCGCCATTAAGCAATTATATGCGTGAAATCCATTCCAATTGGACCACCCAGACGGCCCTCCACGTAATTGCCCGGCTACGATACCACCGGCTATTCCCAGTAGGTATCTTGCGCCTCGTGCAATGAAGATTTCAATTGCACCACCTTTGTAGCCACTAATGAACACATGAATTAATCCGCACCGTTTATCGCGGCCGAACATTACGATGATTTGCCCACGGAACAATTGTTGCTGTGAAATCGCGATAGAATCGTTTCTTTCACGAGACAACTGTTCGTCCTGCACGAACCATTCTCTTCGTAAATAACCCAGTATTCTCAAGTGTGTAGAAATAAAAGTGTCAAAGGTTCTCTTTATTGATCGTTTCAAGTGTTCATTGTACGTATTCGTATGCTTGCTTTCATTACCTTCGATTGCACAAAGGATGCAAGCCAAACGTAACTTCAGTAGTCGATTCATTGGTGTACTAGTGCCTCCAGATCGTTTTTCATACGTAAATTAAGCAGCCATAAATAGTGTATGTACGTTTTTGGTATACTTAATCCTCGGTTTTGGAAATAATGCATCAGAAATCTTCGTGTTGCGGACAGAATAGTAACAAAATACATGTAAATTGTACGTTCAGTTCATTGTGGTCACTGAACTGTAGACGTCATGGTAATATAATTATCTTAACAAATTGTACGAAACACCAATTGAAGGAAATATGTGCTCCATTTTAGTAATTCCGTATTTCACCTATCCGTTTTTCTCGTAACTGTAAAATCATCCGTAGCAATTTCGAGAAAAAATTTAAGCTGTACCGAGATTTATTTATTTAATAAATGGGTAAACCCTTTGAAGTAAGCGTTACATTCGCATAAAACAGCTGCCTCTTAGAACGATGAAATGGTGAAGACATAAACGCTTG
>CM052161.1:14524687-14592794 GCA_028455555.1 Augochlorella aurata | reverse complement strand
CTTTATAGGACAATGATGTTTCAGATTCAGATAAAGATATTTTACCACGCAAATCGAAACATTCAGAATTGATAAAACCCGCGTAAAAACTACGATTCCCGGCACTAAATTAGACGATCGCAGCGCCAAAAAATTCGCGCGACAGACGCGTCGGCATTTCCGATCCGGTTCGTCGCGAAAAATCAATTCTCCGGGGCGTTCCCGCCAATCTTCTCGTCGCAAAGTGGCTGAAAACGCGATCGTCTAAAACAGTAGCCCGCGGCGTCGGCGTCGGCGAACTCCTTGTCGAAGAAACCGTGCGAAGAGGGCGGCGAAACGAACTTCCCTTATTGAGAGGCGAAAATGAAAATTCGGTTGAATGCGGTGCACGGAGCGATTAACGGTCCCGCTAGTGCAAACGAAGTACGCCATTGTCTCCGGAAAAGTTCTTGCTCGGATCGACGGAACTTTTCTCGGATGCCGAAAGGGCGTTCCCATTGGTCGAACTAGCTGTCGGCAGTTAGGAAAGTATGGCACGCTCAGGGTGGATCCGATATGATTTCACGCAATTTCAGGGATAGAGGAACATTGTGAGACGATGGCGAAACGGCCGGAGGAGACGAGCGTCGAAAGAGGGCGGTTTACGAGAGGAGTGACAGAGAAAGGGGGCTGAAAGGACGCCGGCGGAGGAGGGAGGAGAGGGACAAAGGGGCACTGAGTAGAGCGATTAGCACGGCCCATTGCACGATGCTAGTGGCACACAACAGCGACCCTGTTCAACTTGGATCGCTTCCAAGGGTCCAGGACGATCCTTTATACGAACAGAATCATCCTGGGTAGGCCCGCCGACACACGGCTGCAAAGTCTCCTTTCATTTTGCCAGCAACTTATTTTTTCTCGCGTCCTTGTCAAACATCGAAAGTTCGAGCACTGTTGGATCCACGATACCAGGAACCCGCTATCTTATTTCCAGAGTTTGTTTACTGAAGACGGGAGACTGTCAATCTAAACTGAAGAGGAATGTACAGGACGTTTTACTATAAACTATTTTAAATATTCCCACTCAACACGTATAATTGAATTAAGTATTTCATGCGAAATTGTCAAACTAATAAATAAATTATTCCTGTGTTGTATTATATGTTCTCTCTAAGAAGATTTATTATGAATTGAATTATTCGTTGGTAGGAAACAATAATAACTGAATTAATATTTACAAGGTGGCAAAAATTTCATTAACATAATTCATGAATGTAATCTATATTAAAAACTGTCGATAAGGTAGAAAACGTCAATTATCTACATCCGCCACGTGTTCATCGAACATGATCAACTTTCTAAATATACTAGATAAAAAAAGTACAGGATATTTCATGTTCATCCTATACAATTATAATCTCGCAGTTAGTATTCGTGCCCATCATAGCATTTATCTATTGAAAATAATTCAAGGAACAATTCCATTTTAAAGCACAAACATATGCTAGCAACTATCCAGCACAAAATGCTTCGCTTTATTTTACATACTGATCTATGCTTCGTATAAAAAGCGATTCACGGAAAAGTGATTAATCCACCAGTCATCATCTCAAGCATTAATTCCAATGTAGTTTCCACAGTAACGAAACTTTCCCTGTTCTTCAGGTCTTCTCTCTGTTTCACCGGTGTTAAAGATAACGATCTCTTCTGCTGCACCTGTACACTTGCCAATAATAATAGTACTACGAATTTATCGCTATTAATATTAATGTATACAGATCATAAGTGTATACATGCTTATCCTCTTAACAAATTTTGACCATTTACCTTGTATTTATCAAAATTCTTTCTTTTACATTTTGACTACGTTTTTTGTATTATATTCTCGCTGTTACTGCACCTGTCTTATTTTACCCGTAAATAAGCATTCGCCCGTAAATAAGTATCATGACAATAAAATTTGATAAATTGATGTAAACGAGACACCCCATATGCAAAATGCGGCGCTGGTAGGATTGCTCGAGAACGTGGGAACTCCGACATCATGATCGGAACTCGCAGTTACTTGTTGAACTTTTATTTCTGATCGTCGCCGTGGCTGGGCGCGAAAGGAGCAGAGTGAACGAGAGGGTTGCGGCGAGAGGGTAGGGGGTTGGGAGGCCGTCTGTGGCAAGAATTTTTCATCGCGGCGCGCTGGACTGCTTTCGGAGGGAGCAAGGAATATCGAAGTGGAAAAGTGGGGGCGCAGGAGACGAGGTGCACTTAGCAGGGAACGTCGCTGGGAGGGTAGAGGGTTGCTGGATGCCGCTAAGAGTAAGGCAAAGAAAGAGGTTCCTGGGGCTTGTGGGGGTTGACACGCCGCGGGAAAGGATTTTTTGGGCGAGATTCAGGGGTCGAGGGCCTCAGAGCCGAGAGGAAAACCTCCGAAAGTGCGCGAGCATCCACGGACACGTGCAGAACCGCCTCGACCTTCCGATACGTGGATTCGACCGAGGAATTAATATCGACTAACCTCGAGCGACTGCGAGAGCGTATCGCGCTCGATTACCCGCGCACGACAGTGATTTATGATCTCGATGTGATATCGCTGTTCCTCGCGCGCCGGTAATCGATTTGCGGGACTTTTGAGCGTGGATTTTTATAGACGTCGAGCGGCGTTTTCAAGCGGCGCTCTCTTCGAAGTCGGCGACCCCCGACCGGCCTCACGCCCCCGCGTTTTTCACGGCGTTTGCGGGCTGAACGGTGCCACGAGCCGCGATCACGGCTCCCGGAACGCCAACGACGACAGAATACGATGACTCGAGGAATCTGGAAAGCGTCGCAGGCCTTTCTGTTCGTGTGAAGTACAGTTCCGTGTATATTCACGACAAGTGCTGTTCACCGCCCCTCTCGTCTCCATGAAATATGAAGCGCTGCGAGAGACTTCCGGCTAAGATGCAGTTTTGATTATTTTTCTAAAGAAAAGTCCGCCGAGGAAGTTTCTCTTGATCACTCGTTTAGTCGCTCAGAAATAGTCCTTTTGTATTGATATCCCGAAATCATCTACTTTCAATTATTTATTTAACACGTTAAATACGATGTGAGTCTATAGGGACTGACAGTGAACTTTTTGTTCAGCCGGCGTTCTTCTCATTAGAAAAAGGCCATACAAGTGTAAAGATTTGTTTGAATAGAGAGAGTTTAAATCATCATAAAGTTGTTAAATTGTGTCGCACATTTCATTTAACAATAAAATTTGTTAATTTTCTTTAAGAAGAGAATATTTTTCTATTAAAATCCAGTCGTACACACGGATTTCGACCGATGGAAAGTTCACTGTCGCTGAAATTTACGCGAAATTAGCTTCGCGCTTAACGTGTTAAACATATTTGCGCTAAGGAATTTCGATGGCCAGGAACACGGTTCGTAAATTGCAGTAAACAATGCTCGTCACGAAGCGAGACGCAATTTTATAGGATCGATAACGGGGTCAATGCACCACCATATACGATCCGTGTTGTTTTCACTAACAAGTTTCGGGCTGGTAATCAGTGTTTGGCAAACGTCGCCAGACGATCGTGCGTCTTCGGCGTAGAATCAACGGCGACGACTAATCGCGTCATTGGCAATCGGCGTAACGATGCATTCCCGTAATTGGTGTGCGGGTCGGCGGGTCACTGGAACTTCGAAATTAGTTAAGGCCAGAGAAGTGCGCGATACAATCTGCTAATGGCACGCCGAGACGCTCAATCGACGTGAATTTGAATTGACGACCCTCGATGCTCGCACGTCCTCGCTGTGTTTACAGTTCGGTGAATCGGCTCTTTCAGGAGACGATGTTCGCCCCTGCTTCGCGTCGTTCTTCGTATCTGAAAAGAACGAGAAATACGGTTCTTAGACGACCGTTGTTCCACGGACATCGTAATTGCATGCCGAAAGTGAATTGATCACAGCTGAATTGATTTTTAAGTGGCCTTTCGAAAACAATTGGACCTATGTATATGCTGCAGCGTGCGGAGGATTATAGATTATAAATCTATACGTGCGGCTTGTACTTTTCTTCTTCCGCGGGTGTTAGAAATGGCGGCTAAACGTTTTTTCCAATTTTTATTTTGCTATAACTTAATATATATGACATTCAAAACATGCATTGGGTAAAAAATTTTTCGATACAAAAGTTGCGTGGTTTAAAGGCGCATAGTACTATGCCCCTTTACGTATACATGTATAGTGCATTTATTCTTTTATAGGTGGAGCTGTTCCGGAGATATGAAGGTCAACTTTTTTTTCTTAGACAGAATACTATATTTTTGATATCAAAATATGGAAGAATATCGAATTCTAAGTAAAAACGTATTGACCTTTATTATCTCTAAACCTAATAGTTAACGAGTTACTTCGCTTTATTTTTTGAACATTTTCTTCGCGTAATATCTAGTTGGAGATTCAACCTTATCACGGATTTCTGTAGGTCAGCGGAAAGTGAAGAAAATGTGCTGAAAAAACTTCTTTACTCAGAATTCGATATTCTTTCATATTCTGATAAAAGAAGATACAGTATTCCATTCAAGAAAAGAAAATTGTTCTTCAGACCTCCGGAACAGCTTCACCTGTAAAAAAAATAAATGCACTAGGCAGTATGTAAACCACACAATTTTTGTATTGAAAAATTTGTTGCTCAATGCATATTTTGGAGGTTACAGGAGGCGCACAAGTTGCGTGGATCACCCTCTATATTGATAACGCTTGGTTTCCTGAAACTAAGTGCCTTGCTATCCTTTTTAAATTAAACCATAAGAGCTTTGTCTGCAGAAAGATCTTTGTTCTAGTAACGTATAATTAGACTAATTAGACGTATATGTTGCTCCAGCATCTCGTGATCAATGTAGGCAATTTTCATACTAGTTCACTCATATAATTTACATCAACAACGAAATTTGTAATCACATCCTAAACACAGCTTTTCGAATACATCCCACAAAGTTGTGGTCAGATAATAATTCTTAAAACAGTCATGAATCTATCAAATGGCCTAACAAGTATTTCGAAGAAACAATTTTAACACAATCGTTAAGAAGTAACAAATTTCTGTATTTCACGTTATACATCTATTAAATAAATCTATTTTGCCATTTCGTACGAAGTTCTAATAATGTACAACATTTGCCAAACTTATTTCCTCGACTCAAAAGTAACAAGCATGTTCTTTGGAACGCGGAACGAACAATTAATCGCGAAATTGAACGACGCGAGCTAAACAGGCAAATATAATGAAGTTCAATATCTGTTTAAAAGCGAGAGTAGATAATCGATCGATCGTCGTCCCACGCATACGAAAGCAAATACCGGGGCCGAGTGTTATTACCTTTGATGTACCATATATTACGCGGGAACATACTATATCGATCCTGTGTTGGCGCGCGCGATATAATTCAACCGGTCCGAACATCTCGTTACAGACTGCCGGAACGTGACGAAGTTGTATCTCATTAGAATTTTCCTATGATGCGTCTACAAAAGTTTTAACGATGGCTGCCCGCCGCTCGAGTGCCATCGAAACTATATTTCCGAAAATAAACAATTATATTAATGGAAAAAAAGCGGTGGCAACGGCCGGGAATAATCATCGTAATAGAACGCGCGGCTCTCGAACCGACTCGCGCCAGAAATTTGTTAATCTTCGACAATTGCTGTCGCGTTTAAGTGTTCGTTAAATTTAACGAATTTAAATTCCTCGCGCTCGCGAATTTTTCCCGCGAGCCATTGGCGAATTGGCGTAATTGACAGTAACTCTTACACTGGAAAATACAGCTTTTTCTTTAAAATCAGATCCTCGACATTTTCGAAGAATTCAGATTTCCGTGCGTAACTTTGAAAGTTTATGTTAATAATTTCTGATCAAGAATCTTTGCGATTATACCTTATGCAATTTAATAATTCAATTCAACAAGATAGTAAAGTAATTGCAAATCCGTTAAAACCTATCGAATACAGTTTTTAAATAATGTCAATCTAGCGAAATGTGAAGTTTGCAAGTAACGTCTTATGTAATTTATTATTTAACATTCCGTTCTTATTTCTCAATATGGGCCTACAGTTAATCTATGCAAAACTTTACAATTCTTAGAATTAATTTATCGCTCAGAGAAATGTTACAAAAAGTTAAATAAACCAATTGTGCAAACGTTAACGATGTTAAAAATCATTATTTTCTAAATTGTTTATAGAAACCGAAAACAGCAGTTTTCTTGGCACAAAATACAAGCCATAATAGCCACCCCATCATCGAGGAGAACACGAGTAGCCTTTTTCTAGCGGTTTTTTCTCGGTCTGGGTTTCTTTCAGGTCCCATAAGATGCGAGGTGAAAGCGTATATCGAAGCGACGTGTGCTATGATAGATTGGCCACCGAAAACAAGGTAGTCATACTTTCGGCGGTCTTTCTGGCTGCTCCGATCCGTCGATCCCCAACAAAATATACATGCCCATCGTGGGATCGTGAGCCCATCGCGTTCGGTATCCCCCATTACCGCAGCGGCAATGGCGGAACGTAATTTCCGGGATGTCAACTAGATTCCAGATCGGTCGTCATCGTCAGTCTGCCTCCATTCGGGCGAACCGCGGCGGTAATCGTCGGCGGTGATCGCGCGCGATACGAAACGGTTCTGGTGTCTGCCGGTGGTTCTTTCAAGTAATTACAGACGGAGCCTCCGAGTAAGAGAGACGAGTTCCCGTTATTTCGCGTCGCGCCGTGCCGGTTCTCCGCCTTTTTCCGTCGGGCCCCTGCTAATTTTCTGCGGCGCATTCTTTGAAGATGACGCGACGACACGGCCAGGAAGACAACGCGCTATCGAGGCCGACGCGACGGCAGAGGCCCGCCATTAATCACTCCTTGTTTGTTAAGCAGTGTACACACCTGCTTCCGTAATATCCTGGCTGCATAGCGTCACAGACAGACAACCCTCTGTCGCCCGGTTTCGAGCACACCCTCCCCGTTTATCGCGTAGATGCGCGCGGGTGCGCCGGCTCGTGTTCATACGTGCATACCTCCATACGCACGCACACGCCGCCGAAATTTTCGATAAGGCCGCGTACCAAGGCACTCGAATCGGCTTGAGTCGAGGACACCGCGGCTCGGTGAACGATATCGATCATCTTGTCGCATGCTGACAAAATGATGTCGGCCGCTGATTCGCCCGTGAACATTATCGCGACCACGATACGCTTGCCGAAAGTCAATTAATTAATGGCTGTCGGCCTCAGGTCGGCCGATTATCTCCCGCAATTGAAAGGCAGACACGCGTGTCGCTTGAATAAGATATTTGACAAACCTTGGAATTGATGCAAATTTATTTTCAGATTTTTATATAACAATGTTACTGGATTTGTAGGTAATCTTTCACGACAGATTTAATAAATGGGATAAGAATCCCTCAGTTATTTAGATCACTAGTGGAAGAAGTTTTCTATTCAGCTCTATCTTTTGCGATTGATGCAGAATATTTTCATTTCGCTGAAAGCTCTACAGTGTAACATTAACTTATCTACATTAACAGTTTGACTGCCGGGCCAACAATCTCAGAAAATGTTATAAAATTCATGTATTTTGTTTAGTTAAAATTGTAACGTTTAGTTAAAAGTGTAATAACGGTAAGTAATATATTGGCGTAAAAATTAATATTCAAGTCTAAGGAAATAGACCGGCATAACAGAAAAGAAACAGCCGAGTATTTCTAACTGTTCAACTTTCGGTTCAATCGCGAGTGTGCAAACCAACAAGGCAACGTTAGAGACGCGAACTACGCTGAAAACGCGGAGTCTTAAATTTAGATTAGACAGTGAAATCAACATACAAGATTCAGCATACGGGCGTGCTGGGTATATTTGCACAACGAGTAGAGCCCCGTATTCCAGTGGTCCTCCGGGAAATTTCTTGTTTTCTCGACGGTTCAATTCGCCCCTACAAAGGGAAGAGCCGCGCGTTGCGGTCACTTCGCGCCCCTTTCGAACGACCTTACATATTTTATTATATTCCGCTTGGTTCTCGGGGATATTTGGTCGCTCTTCACGAATTAACGAATGCACGGGATAATCGCGGGACGCAGTAACCGTTTACGGTATTTAAGGGGTGGCAATCCCGTGAAAATCAGCAAGATAGAATCTCGGAAATATGTATTTTTACATCACTTTTTACGACGAATTCAAATATACAGAAATTAATTTTGTAGACATATTTTTTAGATAGGAAAGAATTTTTTTCAACATGTTTCGATGGGAATGAATCTTTTAGAAACTTACGCCGTATTATGCTGTTTAAGTTGTCATTCGTGTTTTGAGTCAGACATTGTGCACACCATCAAAGATAATACTCGTTGCATAGCCTATTATCTTATCCAGAAGTTTATATCGTGTAAGTGTTCCTGTATGTTTCCTGTGTGGACATACAGGTTTCTTTTACTCGTGTAATAGCAGATCGGAGAAAGCACCGACCATTTTTAAGGTAGACGAACCTTGAAATGGAAGAGAAACGAATGAGAAACTCTGCTGATAGCTAAGAAGTCGTTAAGTTTTCAGTAATTTATGAAATATAGACATGTACAGGAATGCCAACATTGTGTAAATTATGGTGTGACAGTTTTTAATGGTACTTCAAAGTCGCCGTTCGAGTGCAACCGGTTAAATATTGTCAGTTTTCACAAAATTAATTTTATTCTCAACGGTGAGCTGTATTTTAATTGGAAGCACGTGAAGACGACGTCTGCAGTGGTTTTATTGAAAAATAACGTGCAATATAGATTTGCAAAATTGGAGGATCAAAATTAAGTCAACTCATTTAAAATTGTATAACTTTTTAGTGAAAAAACGACAGTCTCTTAAAATCTTTTTGTTCCAAGTAAAATTTTGCAGAAGAAGGGCAGCGTGGAACTGCGGTACAGCGGAGCATTTATTCCGAAAACTCGGTAAAACAATAATTATCTTACTGTAATCACATATACAGTGAGGAGCAAAATTGGTTCAACACGTTTAGAATGGTACAACTTTTTTAAAACTGGTTTAAAAAGTTTAAAAAGTTTTTTAACGAAAAGACTTATATTTTTTTTATTCCAAGTAATAGTAAAACTACAAAAAAAAGTATTTCAGTCATCGTACAGTGAACTAGCACTTATGACATTTGCAGAAAAATTCAAGTCAGTTAGGCAATCAGTTTTAAAAAAATTATACGGTCTTAAAAGTGTTCACTCAATTTGGTTCTCCACCGTATGTTCTCTTAAGAATAGTAACCAACCGTAGAACCACGGATGCATATAATTAATTGATTTGCATTTTCTGGTCGATTTTATTGTAATTTATAAAATATCCTATAAATGTAGTAACTGTAATTGCGAATTGTCTAGAAGCGTGATTAGTTTCTAAAAATTTCTAAAAATTACAAATAAAATCGCCCGCGACCATCGATCTTCTAAATTATGCCCATCAATGGTCGCGCACGCGTTAAACGCACGCGACAAGCTTCGTAATGGCAATCCACATTATCACCAGGCAATTTGATTTCTTCCATAAAGTTCGTGTATGGTAATTTAACCCATCATCGGCCTGGGCTGGACCCGCTCTTTGAGGGAAGGTTCGCGAGTGGTGTATTTTAATGGACAATGGCCCATTACAGGATCGCCGCGTGGAGTACCCAATTACACCGAAGAAATGGCAGTCTCGTAGACCACCGGAGAAATGGGGAGCGGGGAGCGGGAACAACAGGTGCGGCGAAAATTGGCCGCAAAAATATCGCGGGTACGCCGAGACGCTCTTGCCAGATGACGAAAGAAATTTAGCCGAGATGTCGTCGGGCATTCAGTCGCTTATCGGAGCTTCACGCAAGACCGGCCTCATCAACATCAGAATGACGAGTCTACGAGGAGACCCGCGTCGAGTGGCAAACGTTGGCTTGATGCTCCGGTGACGACTCCGTTCGCGTTCCTCGAGTATTCGCTGTATAGTTATCTCGGAGTACAACTGGAGCTCTCACTATTTACACCTTAGAAATTTTGATCGGGTTAGCTAGAAACTTGTTCAGTCCGAGTTATCCAAATAGAATGATTTCATTCTGAATCGATACACTTGGTTGTATACGGTTATGCTTGTACCGTGTATCTGCTCGATTGTGTCATATTATTTCGAATCCCTTTTTGTTCTATATCTTCCTAATTTCATAGTCAGATTCAAAGCATAATCCATAGTCAATTTCCATGGTCAACGCGTTCAGTATCGAATATCAACTGCAAAAATGTTCACGATAAGTCACAATAAGTTCACAAATAAGTTATTTAATGACTGAAACCGAGACGAGGAAGTTATAATTTACTGTAAAAGATATTAGTTTATTTCTTTGCTGCTCCAAAAATCCTTAAATTATTCAGTTTCTTCTATGTGTATTATATTACAGTAAAAATGAATTTCAAAATGTAGAAATATTTCTCTTTCTCGAAATATACAGTTACAGTTATCGAATATTATTTCGACATTAAAATGAGACCTAATTTCGTTTATAATTCATTATGTATATAGTAGTGAAAAATAAAATAAATGATTTTACATATTTGTAAACTAGAATATGTACTTTAAACTATAACAGATCAGAAAATTCGATAGAACTGTTTCAAATAAATATATAGAGCAATAATGACGTCAGTACCAGGGTGCCCGAATATTAAATCAAGTAACTGTATGTATGTTAGCGAAGCAACGTAAACGCAGATCAAAATTAGGATATACCGTAGTGTGTATTAGACAAAGAGTTGATTCGTATGGTACAACACGCTGCATTTAGTCATGAACATTCTACAAACATTGGTTGCGATCAGCTATTTATGTAGCTAATGCTACAGTTAATACTGAAGCTACTAAACTATATATATATATATAAATATAATTTATATATATATATATATATATATATATATATATATATATAAATCAAAATTACTATTGCATTGCTGATGTACATAATACACAATAAAATTGAGGAACTTTTAGGTCATATATAAATCTTTTTAAATAGAATTTTCGGGATGCAAGAATTTCGTGTAAGAAGAAAATATTGCGACAGAATAATGCTTCAGTGCTTTGTTTAATTAAAGTGTTTGGGTACATTGTTGTTCCTATTACACTGGTTCTCTTAACATAATTTCTTAAAACTAATAACACCTCTTTCGTAATACTAACACTGTCACTAAATAAAGTACTGAATAATCCTACGATTAGTTAACATTTGAATAGATTCGAGTATAAAAATAAAACTGACTTTTACCTTGTTTGTTAGTTAATACTCGCGTATCTTACATTTTAAGTATTGTTTTATTCTACTCTGGTCTTTGGCTTATCTTGTTATTTTCAAATTGACTGAATTATCTGCTTTAATTTTAATAAAGGGCTATTATTCTGCTATTCCTATTTTATGTTTGTTATATTCACCCAGTCGCCCTCATTTGAGCTTATTCGTCGGTGACTCCATTTTTGCTTTCGCTCACTATATCTTCGTACTTCCATTCGTCCTTCCATTTCAACTTTCTTTCCTATTTCTAGGCACCTATAAGACGGATCGTTTGCAGCTTTGATCTTACTCTATTCATCTTCTATACATATTTTTTGTATTTTTTTTCCTACACACACTACGACAGAACAATCTTTCATCTTTATTTTGTTTACAGCGTCAGGGTACAATCTTTAGTATCAATTTCATTTTTCTGTTACAAACGGCGACAGAATAAGCGGACGGAAGCTTCCGCACGGATCGTGGTCGCAATAGGAGCTACGCAAGCAGAATCAGGAAGTTATAACTCTGAATCAGAGCTGTAAATGACTCGAAGTGCGACTCGGATTGAGTCGTTCCGGATGCATGACGAGCCCAGGCCTCGTACGCGCGCGAAATATTTCTTCGCAGAACGAAATCGCGCACAAAAGAACGATTCACTAGAAACGAGAGGTTATCGAACGACGGCCGGTCATTATCTGCTCGTTCTTGTCGTTCGTTTATCAAACGATGCCTTACTTTCTACATTGGTCTGTGGCTCATCCGATTCGCAGAATCTCGAACGCGAGCGAGCGCGCGCGCGCGCGCACTCGCATACGCGCAGCGGATGCAAGGCATACAAGGAACGATGTATGTTCACCCGCTTTGAAAGCCCGCATTACCAACCAATCCGTTTGCTCTCGAATGTTCACGTCCTGGCTGATAAATCGTGGTATAAGTGCGCGCAATTACGAGCGCGGCCTGCGCCCACCCTCCGCGTTCCGCTCCCGCCAACCCCCTGAAGAATCGTAAAATATTGTTGCGACGTGACGGTTCGCATCGGAGCAGAGACCGATAAGTATTAAAAGCTCCTAATTGGATTTCACCGGGCTTTATCAGTCACTTAGCGCCTGCACGGAGACCTTGCCCTCTGCCAGAGAGGATCGTTCAACCGGCGTCGACGAATAACTTCCAACTTGCTGATTTTTTTTCCCTCGTTCGACGACGCCGCGGATCCTCGCCCACACCCCCTTTTTCGACTATTAAAACTACCCAGACGTAGGGATAATTAATTCCAACTAATTATCAGCCTGCTTTGAACCTTCGGCTCGGCCTGCCCTTTTTCTCATGGTATACTAGTTGATTGGGCGTCATCCGCCGCCGCCGCCTCACAGAAAACAATTATCCTCCGCTACGGAGGGCTACGCGACTACGTTACCGAATGATCTCGACTGTCGTGTTACACAATTTCATCTGAATACATTTAGAAATTTTTACAGATTTAACACGTCACATACCAGCAATTTTATTTATGTTGATTTTTATCAAAGTCGAATTTCAACAGTTCAGAATTCTTTAGGTAATTGTTAACAAACGAACAACAATCTCGTCTGTAATTCAAATGTCTACTACATGCAGCTCAATCCTTCAGGTTTAAATTTATAATACTTAATACTTCTTTAAATAAATTGCTTTGATTTGATGGAACAGGTAACCTTCATATAACACGGTAGATAGGCTCGTAGAAAATACCGTGTCATATGAGACCCAGAGCCAGTACACAAAGGGGAGGTTTGTTCCGAAAACTTATTAAAAACAAACATTTTATTAATTCCATATAATCAACTTTTTGTTTTTTCTTTCATTTTGTGTTATACATAGATTTATATTTTTAATAAAGATTAGATTTAAAAATAATATCTTTTGCTTTTTCGTATTGTGTTATACATACATACATATACAATTTTAATAAAAGTTGTTTTCATTTAATGTAACTTTAAGTTAATAAATTTCTTTCTCATCACTACACAGTACAAAGAAACGATACTATGACATCGAAATGTAGTTGTAAATGAGTAATTTATAATTTATTTACATATTTTCATGCAGAAGTACTATAATTCATTACTCCTTCCTGTCATTATTTTAAGATAATTTAGTTTTTAAATATGTTAAACAAAAATCGTGTTATCCAGCGCTATGGAAATACAGTGGTATAGGTTTTAGTCTTAAACACAGTTAATACAGTGTTAAAGATTTTCGCATTCTTTTTATCCTGTTAGATCGAAACAGTGTTATAGGTTGCAGTGTTATACGAGGGTTAATAAAATTAATTTTAATAAATTTTAATAAATTTAATAAAATGTCGTATTTTAAAATGCCGAAGTTTATACATTGAAAACAAAATTTCCGCAATCACTGCGAAAAATAAAATTTTCTTTACTTCCAGTTTCGCGCAAATTGCTTCCAAAGTGGGAATCCGCACAGATATCAACAGTCCAAGAGAAACAAGCAAGCGGACTTTAATACTCAGGTATCAGCAAATGTCTGTGTAATTTGAATTGTTTAAATGGAACAGGAAAATGGAGCCGGAAGAATGAGCGGCGGTAGTTTCTTAGAAGTTCTCCTCTTCAAAAAAAAGAAAGAAGGAAGGTGCAGCGTAATGAAATTTTTTCCGTCAGGTTTCCGTAGCTGAAATTGTGCGGCTGGCGTGTTCTTCCCTTAAAATTAAGACAATCGAAACCTTTCGATGTTCTCTGTCTGAAGGTTTTTTTCCCGTGGAATCCAGTCCAGCCGAAGATAACCTATCAACCGGCAATCTTCGTGTCGCCTTTGAATCGGAGACAATGCACGTCAGATGTTGAGAAGCCGAAGAAAAGGAAGAATCGCGTGCTTTGCCCGGTAGTTGCTCGAATCGGACGATTTACTCGTGTGGAAGGAACGCCGACAGTGCTGTGTCTAGACTTTTTATTATCTGGTGTCTTGTCCATTACGTACGAGGCGGTGCAAACAATTTCATTAAGATTTCGCGTTTGATCCCAACTCTTTATTCGGCTGTTATTAACAACTATATATTCGCGTACCAGCGGAAATCTCACGACGTCGTAAGATGAACATTGACACGTTCTTCTTTTCAAAGAAGAAAATCAAATTAACACAGTATAATATTAGCAGAACTTACTTTCAACGTATTAATTTTCTTTTATAGAATTTTATTTTAAAAAGAACGTATCATTCCTTGTATTAATTTATAATGCAATAAACTATAGAAAGTGTCATAGATTGATTTGAACTTGATTGCAAGCGAGGGGTTCATAAAATGTTAATAAATTAAAACGCGAAACAAACAGTTCATCGTATTGTAATGAAACCGTGGGGCATCGCGGTAGCAAACTTCCACCGCGACTCGATTTTTTAATAAAACAGCCATCCGATTTAATTGCGGCCGAATAAAAATTCCAAGAAGATTTTTATTACAGCGGCCGGGTCTCATATTCGCGGCCGAGGGAGAGCGGGACGAAAAACGGCAAGCCGCAGTATGCGTTAACCTCGTTTCACCCCGTCTGTCGCAAAAAGGTCAACACTCCTTGTATTCATTTCCTGACGAGATCAAAGAGGACGATCCTTTTCACCCGAGATTTTCTTCGTTTGAAGACTCGCCCTTTTTTTTGTTATCAGCGCCAGCAAGAGAGACGGAGAGGAACACTCGATGCTCGAGGGGCCCCGAGGCTCGAGCCCCGGTGTTCTATAAGCAAGATTATCTCGTTCCCAGGAAAGGCTCGTCCTTCATTCAGGCCCAGTAGGCATGGAGTGGCAAGGTACATACATGCGTCTATCGAGAGGACCCAGGACCGGGTCACATTCAGCTCCATTCCTACTCTGAATGGGTCATTGTTCGCGCCTTTGTACACTCGCGATTCCAAATGTCGCCCATTTTACTTTGATTCAGCAAGTACTCGAGGTTCTGGCGTTGCAGGGCGGAGGGGTGGCCATCCGCGCTCGCTGATCGAGGGTCCGACCCGAACCGAGCGCCGCGCCGTTGCATCGGTTTTGTCAACGGGCTTCGCCGGTTGCCCCGGTCCCGCGCATCGAGGAAAGCAAAATGAAATTACCCGCGGGTTCCAGACGCTCCGCTGTGCGCTTTGTGAACGGCTGTTTGCTCGTCAATTTTTTCTTCTTTCACTCCACTCCTGCACTTTCCTTTTTTTCTCTCCATTCCTTCTCTCCTTCCCTATTCGCCAGCCGCCCTGTCTGCGCGGAGACCTCGGCGGCGGTCGAACGATTCCTCGGCTGGAACAAGTTCACGGTCGATTGTTTTTGTTCCCTTTATTCGGCCCCTCGTTCCTCGGGGATGGTCCGCAGAGAGAAAGGGAGAGGGGGAGAGAGGGAGAGAGAGAGAGGAGGAAATTGAGAGAACGGTCCGCGAGAATTAATCGACCTGCTTCATTCGACGCGACGTTTCATCGAGACGATTCTTTCGGTCCCCATCGACGGGGGGCCTTGTTGATCCGGCGACTGTTCAGCAAGCACCGAACAACCACGGAGGCGGCGCCGCCGAGGGATGCTAGACCGTTCTTCGGCGGGGATGTGTCCCGCGTGACCGGGCCTCGAACAATACCGGAGAGTCGCGGAGTCGGTTGCCGTTGCACGTGTATGCACTCCAGACGATCAACGCCGGGTTATTGAAACGCCGCAGAAAGAGATGGGTCGGAAAGCAACGCGGCTGTACCCGCGGATTGGAAGGTTAAACGTTCGGTGGCTCCGTGCTAGACCTCCATGCATTGACCGGGTGTTCGTGAGCACCCCTCTGACCCCCTCGGAAACGAGTACACGTTCGTGCCCTTATATATACGGACACGAGAGCGACACGTACTCCCGCATCGGATCTACTCGTCGGTACATACGTGCATACTTAGCTGGCTCGGGAGAGGTGCCGAAGGGGTTGCAAGGCAACTGCAACAGCGGCAGTGGCAGCACCGATGTTGCTGCTGTTTGCAAAGCGGTGTATTATACTGTCAGCCATGCTGGGGATTAGCAAACGCAATACATCGGGCTTCGCGATCGTGCTGCGCATCTGTTCGCCAATTCAACCCCCTCCAACCTTGCTCCTTCCGACTGTCCCTTTCTGCACGATACATTCTGTCGGCCTCCGCTGGCGCTCGACCCGGCCCGGCCCGGCCCGGCTCTTCTCTGTCTCTCGATTCTCTCTCGTCCCTACGTCGGTAACATTGCTCGCTATGCACCGTCTCGTAGCCCTCTCCTACAAGAGCTGCATCGCAATTGATCCAAGTTGCACGGCACGGGCATGCACGATCTGCAAATAACACGAAAACCATCCTTGCCGAAGGCGACGTCCTACGGTGCTATTATAATAAGCGCTGTCTACGATCGTCACGACTCGCGGCCCCCGCGCCCATTGTTATTACATAACGCGTTACAGGATCCTACGAAGATGTCGGGGATCCCGGTGAGCCGATAATAGACCTCGGGGACGGTAATTACGAGCCCCAGACCAACGATCTACGAGCGGACAGTGTTTTCGAATGGGAGTGCTCCGATTCGAATGCACGACTCGGTGATTAACTTAGCGACGGATCGTCTGTCACTCGTCTCGCCCCCCTTGTGGAATCAACACTAGCATGATTCCTTGCAATTCCTTGCTTAAAATATAACGCAATTTGTTTGCTGCATTTGTTCGTTTCATCGAGAAATATCTCCGTCGTTTCTGTTTATTCCGTTTAATTTCTGTTTCAGCGTAGCAGTTTGATAACGACTGTATTTAAATTTTGAACAATATACATGATGCCCGAGCGTAATGTGCTTGAAATTATAATTAATCATAATAATTATAAATTGAATTTTGGACAATGTATGTACAGTATGTTCAAATATAATATGCTCGGTATTATAATTAATCGTAACAATCGTAGGTCCTGTTCTGAATAATATACGCAAAGTGTGCTCAACCATAATATATTTGGTATTATAATTCATTATAATTTTACTGCGGATCTTTATGCAAAATAGAGTTGTCTGCATTAATTGGAAGATGTGGGTATTGTACAGGGATTGATTTCTTCTTTTATTAACTTTAAGAATTATCAAATAATTAAATAAAACTATTATCTTTAAATTCTCCCTAACTTGTGTATTTGACATATCCATTTTTCTCATAAATGCATGAAGATCCGCAGTCTAATAATACCAATTACACGTCGAATTATTAATAATGTACTCACAGCATGTCCAAGTATAATACTCTTAGTATCGTAATGAATTAAATTATTGTCACAATATAAATAAAGCCACAACACGCCTCTTTATCGCGATATACAAAAGCTTCTAAAATAGTATCCTCCGCAAAGAAGAATTTATTCTGCAAGAATAAAGGAGCAAAATACTATTCTCAAACATATACAGAATATTTCATGTTACACAGTTTCGCGTTACACACGTCAAGTGGTGACTACTAATTTTACTTAAGAACTTAATCTCTAACGGAACATTTGTATTCCCGCCCGTAATAAAGATTTCAGCATTCTCTACACGGAACTGTACTGCTCGATGCTCATAACGCTAAATCAATGCACCGGAATTCCATCTACAGATCAACTGTCTAAGGCCTAGACGTACCAAACATGGCCCCAGGTTGCGGCCTGCAGCCAATATCGCTGCTGAATATTTGATAGTGCTGCGCTGCGAGCGAATGACGAAGAGACAGACGTAGAATGGTTTTTTCGACGGAACGGTTTCAGCTCTTCTGAAAAATTTCACTGTATTATGCAGACAACTTTTATATTCAATAAAAGTCCACGATCTAATGACAAAAAGCACGAATTCCAGACACATTTGGTAAAATCTGTCGTGTGATTGGAGCGTAGAAATTTGTTTGCTCAGTCTTACTGACTACAGTAAGTATACTACACGAGCCTGGTGTTACGTTGAACGTGAACAGGTCGGGTCGAGTCGGGACCCGAAACCGAATATCGCAAATATTTGGGACTCGACCCGAACCCGAGAAAAATAACCGACCCGAAATGTCGGATACCCGCATACCCCTAGCAAAGTCACGTACAAAACTGAAAAATAAAAGGAATTAGAGAAATTCTATCGGACGTTCGGCCGATACGCACGACCGATTACAGAAACGCAACTGTTTGTCATGAAATAATATCGCCACCACACTGTTTGCCGACAGTTACAGGTGCCCGTGGAACGCGGCGCGGAACTCGGTGGCTATTTACATTCCGGGGTACTTCGTTTCGTCGATGGTTTCGCGCGAGTTGTAGCGACGAGCGAACAGCAACAAAAAATACGAAACGCAGAAAAGGAAATAAATTTCCCGGCGATTGGCTGTTGTCGAACGAACGGCCGGTGGTAGGGGTCAGTAATTCGTGTGCCGCGCGCGTGTCGTTCGGTCATAGTTGCTCGAACGGGCTTATTTAACGGTGATTCTATCGTAACTAATGCAGCAGTTCGTGACACTTTTACCAGGCAAGCCGACGCGGCGCTATACGCGCTCGTAGGCGCAAAAGTTTTGAACTTGCCGAGCGAATATCGTCGACTAAACTCGTTCCACGACCGAGTACTTAGCAGTCTGCCTTCGATAAACTTAGGCAGCGAGTGCCGGCAAATGGTCAGCCGGGCCAATATCTCAGAATCATGGAACGGAGGTTCGATCCGAGTTTCAAGGGCACAGCTGGAAACCAGCGTCATAATTACCATTCTTTTTATTTCCCTCAGCTGTGCCCCGATTTAACAGTTGCACCCCAATACGCACCCTGTCGTGTATACCTCGCGGCGACACTCGCAGATTACATCGATTCCGCGTCGGGGACGCTTCCGGCCGAAGAATGGACGAATAGCGCTGCAAACGGACTGCTAGTAATTGTAACTAGAATGGGACCCCCTGTAAGGAATTCCTCGATCGAATGGAACGTGTCGAGATACTCTTTTGTGTTGCTCCCCGCGATCTGCAATTTCGACATTCGTGGTACTTGTGCTCAATGCGCGGAGAGCGTTAGCCAGGACGTTACGTGAAGTCGTTTTCTAACGGAATTGTTTCCTTCTTCGGCTTTGAATGCAAACTTTTGCTTGTGTCAGCATCAGTACGTACTGCATGGTCAATTAGAATCATAAAAGTATGCTTTCTATTGTTGAATGTAATTATACATTTCGTCAGGGATTGTTAGACTTCCAGTGACATAAAGGGTTGAAATATTGAATTGCTCATTTTTTATTCGGGTTGTCTGATTGCTAAACTTTTATGTATGATAGAAGTAGTTTGCGGTAATTGCAAAATGCAGCGACTACTGTATTGTACTGTAATGGATTTAAAATGATACGATGGTGTAAATGAGTAATTAGGGAAGCGAAAGATAGGAGGGTGGAAGCATGAGTATGCTAGAGTGAGAGAAAGAGATAGAGAAAGTGCTAAAAAGGTAAAATAGAAAAATGTACAAAAAAATGTTTATGTTTCATTTTTTCTTGTTTTTCTTGTTGTTTAATTTATTCTGAAAGCCATAAACGTGGTCTTATAAAATTATCAGACACTACTTCTAAATTCTTTAAGTATTTCTACTGGTTTAAATTTTACGTGTTCATATCCTCAGAGATTGTCCAATTCACAGTCCAATAACAACATTATGACGGTAGACGTAAATGCGTTCATAATTACGAAATAGTGCATCCCAAGACGTATGTTTTATATTTGGAGGTAGAATAGTTCAGCAAACTTTAGCTGTCCTTCTCCCGCCACGCTGTATGAACAACGATTTCTTGTCGATCTCAATTTGCGAAAGTTATTACATATATCGTATACGGACCGTTCTACCTAACTTCGAACCCTTGTTTACATCGTTATTTGTAAAGACGCATCTTCGTGATTTGCGGAAGGAGGAAGGAAAGGGTGGAATGAAGGGCAGATCAGTGCGAAGGGTGTACAGAATGGAAGGAAAGAGGGCAATAGAGGAAAAACTCAAGAAGGGGAAGAAGGGAAAACCTCAAAGGTCTACCAAGGTTCCCCAAGAACCTACAACAGTCCCTCAGGATCTACAGGGGGTGAAATCCCCAAGACTCTTGTCAGCTGCCGTAGAGTTGTCAAACTTGGCAGCTCGAGAGCAACTGGCAATTTCCGATTATATCGATCGCAAAACTGTTGATCGATGATTAACTGCTTCGATAGAACGCATAAGTAACTGCAGAACGTTTTGCTTGTCTATGGTTGATGGAATTTATTTACTTCGCGACACTTTGCTACCTTAAATAACGCGACGATCTTGATTTAAACATTTCAAATAGTTATTTTAGTAACAGAATGAGCATCTTAATTATATAGATCGTTTTAATGAATACTCATTTGTTGAACCTGTCACGTATTTATTGTCACGAGCATTTTTAAAATTTTTGAGGGTGAGTGGAGCGAAATAGATACTAGTTATTAGACCCATCAATCGATCCTCTCCTATTTTTGGAAGACGCCGGAAGCGCAACTTTAGATTGTCTCGCACGGTGACTGCTGGAAACCCCGGATGGCATTTCAGCGCCAAATACGATTAAGCACAGTGTAATATTACCCGCAACAAATAGTCTGCTATAACTTCGGTCCCTGTTGTACATTGATTTTACGTGATGAGGTTGCAGATTTCCGTTCGGAACAGATGCACGGGAGTTGAGGCGAGGCGAGGCGCGGAAGCAAGTTGCATCGCGATACCTTGTTACAGGCGTGTACGTGACTTTAAAAGACTCGCGCTCCTCATCGGCCCCTAATACGTCGACACGGCGCGGCGTCCTGCTAAAACACTCGATAATTTCATCGAGAAGAAACTGCGCGACAACTGTACAGTTCGGGCCGGGCGAAAAGCACGTTCGGAGTTTGTGTTAGGCAAACGATCGCGATAATCCGAGCCGGCGATGCGCTCGAAGCGCGCGGCAAAGGGCAGGGAGGAAGTTTATTTGCATCGATTAGAGACAGCCGCTGAATTATTAAACGATCGCGTGCGAGCGTCCACGATCTCCGACACACCGACGAGAGACCCGTGAATTAGGGGACCGGTCGCCGACGGTGATGCGTCCTCCCACCTTTGCTTTCGTTCCTTTCCTTCTTTTTCATCTTTTTTTATGTTTTTTTTTTTAAGTCGACGTGTCTCCGCGCTGGCAAAACAATAACGCGGCAAAATGACAGCGAGAACGAGCCGTCGTTCCCCGCCTCGAATGCAGCCAGCACCACCATTATCACGAATGACGATGCAGACGCGCGTCATTTTATCTCCCGACACGTCCGGCTGATCTCTCTGTGTGCGGCGTGCGGACGCGCATGTGTGCGCGCAGACCGGACTAAACAAAAAGGAAAGCATTCCTCGCCACCTATATACCCGCGCACCGTGTGCACCGTTCACGAGTTTATTTAGCCGTCCACTGACAAGAAAATCTCGTCGAGGCTTTTATTACCAGGCGGGATGACCGCCGTGCTGTGCGGGGACGGACCGGTGAAAAAAAAGAGAAGAACGACTGCCAATCCAACCGAGAGCTTAACAAGACGAAACGAAGATGTCGTGAGCGTGCCGTCCCAACGGCGCGTCAACTTAATTGATTTATTTCGCGACGGTCACCTGCTAATCTTGGATTTCCGTGATCCATAACGCGGACCGAGCTGACCTCCTGAATTCTGAAACTAAGGCTGAGGGTTGCGATCTCGTGAAAACTCCGTGTAATTGATACAGCACGTGCGGACGGGGCTGCTGGATGCTTTTATCTCGGTGTATAGTGACCCACGAAACTGTTGGCACACGAGGCTGAAGCGCAATATGATTTCGTTTGGAGTTATTTATTGTCGAATTTTGGTGTGCGAGAATTTTACGGAGGATGCTAGACTACTCGTTCCAACTCCAAGTTATGGCATATTAGATAACGAATCTGCAAATATAAATATTACACGAGATCGGAGTACTCTGTTCAATGAAACAGACGCTGGAGCGTTAGGATTTATCATAATAATCACTCTATTCCATTTCTTATACATCGCAGAGTTCCATCGGACCAAAATTGGGTCCGCTAAATATATGAATGATAAAATTAATTTCTAGATATATGCGATACCGCCCACATATTGTTGATGCTACAAATAGTGTCTTAAAATAGTGACGCTTCTATGTCACACGTTTAAAAATACCAGTCTTCAAAGGCAACTTACTTCTTCAAAGGGGTAGTTCCTAAGAATAAATTATAAACTTAAAATTAACAAATGTCGATGACAACTCGTGCCTTTAAAATAGCCACTTCCCTTTATGCACTTTTATTCCTGACACAGGAAACGTGTGGATGTCACTCGGAGCAAAGCTTGGAATACAAATTTGACTGCTCCGCGTTTTCCTATTCTATTATATAACGTCTAAATCTGTTAGCAGAGAAGAAACGATCTCAAGCGTTGGATTTAACAACGTCAGTCAATTATATTTTTGGACTCTTTGTGTCAACTGACTCGCGAATTTCGGCCTGCCATCCGGAAATCTATAAATTCATGCAAACTGTTCCCATTATTACAGCAGTAAATGTCGCGAACGCGGTGCTCGTTCCGGGGATAAAAATTGCAGACACGCGTACGTCAACATTCGGCGAATTTTTATCTTCCTCCGTCAATCAGGAATTCAACGAAACATCAATCGCGACAGTCCTCGTCCGCTCGAAATTTCTACTCGTCAATGCGCGAGTTCTATGCACCGAGGCCAGGTATTTATCGGCGTTCGATCAACATTCCAGGCGGTGCGTGCACGCGCGTGCGGCGGCGCGCTACGCAATCCGAATCAGCCGCGCTTTATCGGTCGTCAACCGGAAGCGCGCGTTTACACGGACCGCCTAAAGGTGACTGCTTGCCAGGAGTCCGTGCATGCACCTATCTCCCGCGCGATCAATAAAATTCCCGTGCCCGGTCCGACCGCTAATCACGTATTTCGAGTTTCGAAACCGCTCCAGATTTCAACGGGAAGCCGGGACGCGGACGTCGACGGTGAAAAGGGAGCCGATTTCCGTTGGACGGGGTCCAAGCGTGCCGCGCGACCGATTCCCGATCGCAAAAACCCCTGTGCACCCGGCGTTTTCAACGTGGCGACTGCAAAAATAGATTTTCTTCTGGAACTGGCTCCGGTTTGACATTTTTCTCCGGCCCTGGAACTTCGTGGCTAACGACTGATGTCCCTTCTCAATCTTTTACACGACAGCTATATGTATACCTCTCCGCTGTCCTTCTTTTGCGAGATTTGATGTCGAACAAGTTTTTCTTTGTCAGTTGGTATTCTCTTGGAAGACGTCATTTCGTTCTAAAAGCGGAGCGGATCGATTTCTACCAATTTGCTACTTTTAGTTCGGAGACTGCCTTTGCAGCCGGCTCATGGAAATTCTCTGTATCGCCGGAAATATTCGAAATAACCGGAGATGTTTATACTGCTAAAAGGTTTTGTTGTTATTTTGTTACACAGTGTTTTATAAAAATGAATGTGCTTTATGAAAATAGGTTTTATTTTTTTTTATTGTTTATTGTACGGGTTATAGCCATTAAAGTACAGGATTACATTGTGTGGAGTCAGAGGTGACCAGGAATTTGTCCACACAATTTGATCGTAGAGAAAAAACAGCGAATTAACAAATTGATTACAACGAAATAATAATTTTAACGATACATCGAACACATCATTTTGGTTTTTCGTTCCTTCGTTGCATACTTGTTCATAAAAGTGCGCTAAGTAACGGCCGTTGAATTGTTATCTTATTTAGCTAGACAATTATTTATGAAATAAGTAGTTCTACAATTGATGGAGATATATAAAAGGTAGTTGAAATACTTCGCCGACACTAGGAACGAAGACTTCAATGAAGGAAGGGATAGAAAAGTTGTGGTCATTGGAAGTAATCTTCGACACAACATTTGAACGTGTCATGCGATAAGAATAAGGGTAAAGATTTGTACTACGAGGGTGAAGTCATTTTTTACATCCCTTCCGTCACCTCTATCAAGATACAGCTTTTATAACTCAGAATGTGTGGAATCATGCTACGAAAGAATTTTTCTCTCCGGAACTGGGTCAAAGTTTGCCCATGCATTCTCAAGACTCTTGGAGTACTGGTCCTTTACATTCTTAGGTCCCTTGGTATCATGGTCCTTTGCATTCTTAAGGCGTTTGGAATATTTACCTTTTGCATTCCCAAGTTCCTTGATATTGCAGACCTTTGCATTCTAAGGTCCTTGGTACCGTTGCCCTTTGCATTCCTAAGATCTTTCGAAATTCTTTATACTCCCAATTGCCTTGGATTGCCCTTGACAACCTTGAGAATTACCCCTTGCGAGTTACGAATGTGGCACCACTTGAAACGAACTGCTAAGAAATACCTGTCACTTCCCGTCCTAAATAATCAGCCACAAAAAGTACAGTAATTAGCCCTAATATAAAATATTTTCAATTTTAAGAACAACCTTTAAACTCTCGTCTAGTCGATATTGATTATGTTTAATCATGCGTTAATTATATTACGTAAATTACATTACGTGCGTGATGATTATGCATCTACCTCGTGTTTATGGCAATATTGAGAAAGAAAGACAATGAAAGACACACTGAGCGAGACTATTGAAAGCTGATTAATACGTAATTGAGCGCCCTTCTCACTATTCGCACAATTAATCAGCGAGGAAATAACAGAACACAATAAATAATAGATATAACAGGACTGAATTTATGGGACATTATGTTTCTACAGCTGCGTGGTCTCGGAAACACAGTCCAGACTTCGACTGTCTTCAACAATTCGTTTCATCAACCGTACTCTCCTGGTTTACGTTGCTCGACAGGATCACGCACCGGCGATTCGCCATTATGCTTTTCGTATGCACCGCGAGCGAGCTCTGACTTATCGGCGAGGACTGATTAGCATCGATAACCGGGCTTACCGATATCGTTAGCATCAGGCACATCCGATCGGTGTCAAAGGCAGCGAGCGCCGAGGGTTCAACCGCGATCCGGGGAACGTGTTCGTGACAGTGTATCGAGCGTAGTCCAGAGGAATGGCCGAAGGGAACAGATAGAGTTGAAACCCCCTGGCATGGAGATAAGTAGGATGCCATATTGATTGCGACTGACTCTCCCGCGGTTGTTGGGAGTTTGAAAGTGAGGAAACCGGCCGCTGCCGGAAAGACGTGGGTGGAAGCGAGTCAGCCGAAGAAACGGGGCCGGAAAGAGAGGGAAAGCGACGCGGAGAACGTATAGATGCATCAAGGGAAAAGAGAACGAGCTAGGGAACGAGCGAGGTCGAAAACGGAGGGAACCGGCGGGGAGGGGGGCAAAGAGCGCCGCGAGAATTACCGGATCGATATTAAGTTGTGATAGTTCCCGTTTCGACTGCGGGGCGCTCGCGTTTGCGCCCTTACGGGGCTACCCCCTGCTCGTGCACCTGCACCTGCACCTGCCGACGACCTGACCCCGCGACCTGTGACTCCCAGCTCGCGGCATTTGGATTATATCGAGTGATCGCGGGCGCACGACCTCTGTTACTTATTCATGACCCCGTGTCGTCAGCGGCCTCGCTCATTTTCGGCATCGCTATTGGCCGTTAATTTAAGAACGCTTTGTAAAGATTTTTCATTTGCCACCTGATAAAAATATATCCCTTCGTTCGCCGAGTTCCGGATATTCCGACCATTTTACCAGTCCTCTGGAAAATTCGCAGCTCAGGAAATAGCCTCGACTACGGTGCAACTTAATTTATGTTTGCCGAATAATAAAACTTCTAAACAGTTTGTAGTCGGGAAACCACGCCACTGGAAATGTATACAGTCGCTAATGACCTACCAAACAATACGACTTTAAACGTTTCAAGAAAAGAAAATATATTTGGCATTCCCGAGCATTTTTAGTGTTAATGGTTGCACGAGGTAAAGTTGAAATAACTTCTTGCTGTTCTTGACGGAAAGTATTTAATGAAGCGAAATGTAATCAACCCTGACATCCAAGATACTGATATATGTATACAGAATTTTACTTGAAAATGTTCAGTTATTACAGAATAATTTTTTGGGACCTCGTAACAATATTTTTTCAATCTCTTTTCGTCGATATACCGACCGCTTTTATGAATTTCTCTGTTTCTTTTTCCGATCCTATTTGGATCAATGCATTTTGTAGTATGTCCCACTTATGCTTAAAAAAGCATATCGGGAAGCGATGCGTATCGTACCGAGCGATTAGTATCGAATGAACTCAATAGACGTTCTCACTGAATAAAATGCAATCGTTTAATAAACTAATTGCATAAGTATCGAAAACTTACAACTTAATATGTACTTTTAAAAATTATAATTGATATTAAATAAACAAGTGTCCCAATACTTTTGGAAGGGTGTGTACATACAGAAAAATATCTAGATATTAAATCATTTTGAGTTTCGTCTGGTTGCATGCCCCTTCACGTTTGAATGTTTCATATCTCGATTACCATACACGCTGATCGCTCTTCGCGTCGCTCGGTCCAACATTAGTAAAACATCGTTTACATTCTGCATGGGAATAGTTCGCGCATAGATGTTTAGTTTGCTCGATTGACCTTCTTTCCACCTGTAGAGCATGCTGGCAAAGTTCGATCGTTTAACTTCGGAGCAGCATATACATAATTTAGTATCGTTAAAATTTCGAAGCTCGAATGAAGTTTATCGATCGCCGAGCATATAGTGCTCCAACAAATTTCGGGAGGTATTGAATCTTTAAAACTGAATTATTTTCACTGAATAGTTCATGAAAGGGAAAACCGCATTTTCCCCATCGCGATTGTCGTTGTGATAGACTTTGGACAGCTGCCGTTGAACAGGAGCTTGCGATAAGCCGTGAAATAATTAAGCCAGGACTTCCGTTGATCTTCGATCAGTTTTTTTTTGACGCGGGAAATAACGCGAGAAGGTTCTCGTAATAACGCATTATGAATCAGAAGTAAAAGGCTCATAAGTAACATCGGCGTTCTGTGCGAGTTTACCCTCTTCAGCTCATGACAGCGATATAATGGGTTCTCTGATTGCCTCTATCACACCCGGTTGCGCCACTTCCAGACTTATCCGCCCACGCTTCCTTTCGCGGAAAATACCGCATCGCCGCGAACCATAGGCGATACGCTGTCACGAGAAATCGATGTGCCGAGGAAAATTCGCGGGCTTCCGTTCTGACAGCGATCTGATTTCTTATGGGCGCCGTGTCCGGCGAAGCTCTGCCTAGAACAAAAATACAAACAGAGGACGGAAAACGATTCTGTCGGAATAATATTTTGGAAGCGATTTACCGCTAGCTTCTTTTCCCGTTGAGTCCGTAGCATATTTGCGGACGAAAAATTGCTTGGAGATCGATTCGAACGTTCAATTCGTCGCGGCACGCCACTCCGTAATTTCATAACCGACCAATCTCTTGAAATAAAGCATGAAAATACAATTTTTCATATTATCCTATTGTTTACGAGAACGTGTCGATAAAACCATTTCGAATGACGCGGTTTATTGGACATCAGTGGGAACGATATTATCACGTTCCGCGTGTTAAAGTTGTTTCACGCCACGAAGGAAAATATTGGAAATTCTGTGAAAATAGCGGAGGACAGAGCCAGCAATGATTGAATCTCTAAATTAAATTACGCGGCCAGTTTTGATGTTCTTTTTCGTTATTCCCGGGCTCGTTCATTAGTTCTCTGATGAACAAGGATTTTAATGACGAAGACAAATTTTGTCAACGTTCGCGCGTGCGATTGTACTTCGAAGATTCGTGAAACACGGATAGCGAAGTATTCTAGAAGAAATATACAATGACTCCTAGTAATAGTCGGAGAACTTTTAAAATACAATAACTTTCTCAGAACTGGACTGAACGACTTGAACTATTTTTCAATGATAAAAGGGCCAGTCTACTAGACGATTACTAGAATGCTTTTTTTAAATATCGCTATTATTTGGAATGACGAAAGAAAATAAATGCTCTCATTTTTAACTTTTTTATTTAAGCCTAGAATGAAAATTTAAAAAATGCGTTTGGTAAACCTTAGTAACTCGCATGTATGTTAAAAATTTCATCGAAATCGGTTGACGTGGGTATAAGCTGTAACCAATTAAAGATCGCAAAAATCGCAGTTTCGTCCCGATTTTTGTCATTTTCGACCAATAACTGTGAGAAATCCGCAATTGTTTTAAATTAAAAAAAATTTTTTTAAATTAAATCGTAACAAAGTAGTTTAGTCATTGTCTAGTATTCTAGACCTCTATCTAAGAAAAATTCAAATCGTTTGGATCAGTATTAAAATCAATATTAAAAATGTTTTAAAAAGTGTCCGAATACTAATCGGGGTCACAGTATGTATTTCCTTTTTACTAAGAAGTTGTTAGTTTTCGCAAAAATGATCTCATTTGGAACAATACAAATATTTTCTACGGGGTCGTTTTGCACAACGGATTTCTCAAATACAGTGACCAGAGACTGCGAACAAAATTAAGTTCTGTGAATAAATTTTGGAGTCGGGAAACGAATTGTAGAGGTTATTAGACATGCGCAACAAGCACTCTTTGCCCTGGAAACATTCTGAATTGCCCCCGGGGGCAACACTTCAGAGCAAACGATGTTAGAGACAGAGATAGACTATCTATCTTGCTCTTTCAGCGTGTCTTGCTCACTGTCCTCGGTAGACACGGTCTCGTTATTCTGTATTTCAACATGCCAGGGCAATGTCCCATAGGATAATCTGTGACCCATGCCTGACCTAGGTCCTACCACAACTATGCTGCGGCCTTGGTGACTCGTGCTGGAACGCCCTATAAATCTTGTTACCCTTTAACGTTAATTTTAAGCGCGAAATAACAGCACCAAAATTTCCTTCAAATCATTTATGTATCCACCATAAAATTCTTCCATTTATCTGACAACCTTTTGATGCGATTTTAAAACAATTTCTATAGATTTAAATGAAAACACTTTTGTTTCGATTACATCTAATAATTCTTTAATATTCTTAGAAGTAAATGTAAATTATGTCTTGTCGTATGTAATACAACATTCACATAATATTCACATAATATTCGTAACAATTGTGAATATTATACGCGTGTGATATCTATTGTCTTACTACTTCTATAACCGTTAAGACAGAATAAGGAGTTTTGAAACTAAAATTAAAACCAAGACTAACTGCCAGTGTTAAATAATTAAAAACTAATATCAATTAACGAATATGAAACTTCGTTGGTTCAATTGGAATTTATTGAAAGTAAAAGAGTATTTTAAAATTTGTCAAATTATTACAAGCGGTCAAACTTTAAGCACTTTTGGATGACTCTTGCACTTGTTCCTGCTATGCACTAGTGTACCGTATAGTTCCGTCGAGTTTCGGGACAGGACAATCGAAGGAGAGGCAGGAATGGCGATTGGTCGTGAGAACAGTTCGATAACGAAATCGCGATGACAGCGGCGGGCATGTGTGTTCAGGTATGACTGCGTGGGAAGTGGTGGGTCGTAGGTCAGGTTGCAATATCGCGCGGTCCGTGACCCCGCGCCGCCGCGGAGCCTGGGTCTACAGCTGGAAATTTTCAGCGGGTGTAATAGAGATTTAATGGACGATGGGTAGCAGATTGTAACCGAGGCTCGTGCACGACGAATGGGAGATTTCATCGCGCCGGTATAACGGGTCGCGGCGTGTATCTGAGATTGCCATCTGCGCGGGAGATGTGTGCGGTTCGAATGGAAATCCACGGTACCTCCTCCGGTATTTTATCAGTCAAACACACACTGCCAGCCGAGACGCACGATACCTCGTCTATTGTTTCATCTCCGGGGTATAGTTCTGGTCGAGTTACGTTGGCGTTTTATTGGCGCTACACCAATTACTTACTCCCTTCACGATGATTGCGGATGTAAGGTGCAATCTAGCTACGGGAACTCCCGAATTTTTATTTTTCGCGATTATATACCTGGCAGACATTCTTCGGAATTGAAAATAAAATCAAGCTACTCAATTCTGGACATTTTGTTTTCGCACGATCCTTTGTTAGACATTTTTGCTGCTAACGCATAGTGTTCCATTTTATGGGAGAGCTAAAGTCAAGGTATCATATCGATACCGATAGTCTAGTCTGTGAATACATTATTTATATTAATCATGTTTATTTTCAACGCCGAACCTATCGAACCAATCAGAACTTTTACATTTTTTATTTTCTAGTTGCTGAGATTATAAAGGCCCTTCGATAACAAATTAGTAAATATAATCCAAGCATGCTTTAGAATAATTGTGGAAGGTTTAAACGAACGTAATATTTCCGTCGTTATAAAACAACAGTTGTTAGGGCATGATGGGTTTAATGTTAAATAAATAAAGAATATACAATACATTATGGTTAAAATTTGAATTACATTATCTGATTCAAGCATGACAATTAGCTGAAATCTCTAATTTTAGAAAACATATTTAAACTGTGTCATTTACTTAACCAATTACAGTTTAACATCAAATCAACCGAGTACTAAAAGTGACTTGCATGTGTTTTCCAAAATTACGAGATTAAACTCATTTCAATTTCGTGCGATTTTAAAATAAATAAATAAATTACACAATCCCCGAGACCCAGAACATAAATTAAGTAAAAATACCAATTGCACCCTCCCGGACGCGAACGTCGAAAATGCCTGTGTCCCGTGAATCTACAACAGTAGCACCCACGTGGTGATTAGATGCTGTTAGGTCCACCGTGCAACTAACAATAAATTATCCGCGGCGAAATTTCGCCAGTGTAACTGTCTGGCGGATCCCGCAATCCATTTCCCAAACAAGTAATCGCTGTCAAAATAAAATTCCTGGCAGGCGACGACGCGGAAAAAAGCCCCGGTACGCAAACACCGAGCGTAACACAATACTCCGCCGGAGAATGAGCAAACAAACGCATAGAGACGGATCCAGTGTTTCGAGCAGCAACGTGTTAACACACGCGTAACTTACGCCAACTGTTGCTCTCGAACGTTCAACCTGACACGCCGGTAAACGCCATTAGAATCCAAAACACGAATCGAGTGTCACACGGACAGCGGCCGAGTTCGGGCCGAGTCTCTCACGGTCCGCTCGATGTCATCTTTCAGCACCCACGTCACCCACAATTAGGCGGCGCTCAGCCGGCCAACCTCTCGGATCTCGCATCCGATTCGTCGCCGTTCTTTTTCCCTTTCACGCTCCTTTTTTGTCCCATGCTTTCAACCCCTCCGAACGAATTCGTAACGGCGAGCAATGCTTCGCGCCTCACAGATGTGAATTATCAGACGCGAGGATTGGAGGTACGCGGAATCGGCACGAAAAAAAGGCGAGCCGGCGATCATGGAGAGGTCACTGTTTCCTGGAGGGCTGTTTCCACGTCGTCATCGTTTCCTGTGTTTACACTGTACCGTCTTGACGTCTCGTTGCCCCTCAAACGTTGACGCTGCCGCTGACAAGTTGTCAGTGCGCCTCTTCTGAATGTTTTCCGATGGGGGACACATGGTGGCCGCGCACCGCCGTAGACTAAACTTGTGCTCGAACGACGCTCTCCTCCCTGCTCCTCCCCCTCTCACTCTCTCTCTCTCTATCTTTCTTGCCTCACTCTGTCTCTCTTGCTCATACACACACATACCGCCATCCGCCCCCTATCATCATCTGCTGGCCGCTTTCGTTCGTTCCTTCGAGGAAGCTACCAGCCTTTTGGGTCAGCGCGCGGTTCGCAGAAACGGATACACGCAGCCCCCTAACCAGAAGCTAGGAGTTACGAGGAGGCCGACCGAGGAGAGATCGTTCCCGGACCCCGAGAGCCGAGTGGCTTGTTTTCGCCGTTGTTTATTCAACGTTCACCACCGGTTTTTGTCGATTTCGTGCACACACTCCGGAGAACCTCGAGCATGTTTGTAATTTTGTCTCGTGGACTTTTTGTACGGTCGCCGAGAAGTCAAATATTTTCGCGGTGGCTCGAGTGCTTCATAATCCTTTTTTTCTCACAGTGTATGGACATCCTGTTCGAGCAAAATCGGAACTGTCTGCTGCTGTGCGGAAATGATGAAACGGATGGAAAGCCGGGCACAAATTCGGAATCGGAGATCGAACTGATCATAAAGTTTATGAGAATAGAATTATGATAGAAGTTATTGCAGAAACTGCGAACTTTTGCTGAAATTGTTATTCCGACAAATACTAATCATTTATTTTACAACTCATGTTCCCCCGGGATCACATTGCTTTCCCGGGGGTAGGTGCAACATTAACGCCTTCCAGCAGACGGCAAACGATATGCAATAAATAAATAAATATGTAAGTAAAATATACATAAAATTCACAAATTGGCTAATAATAAGTAATAAAATAGACTAGAGATCAGAGTAAAATAGATGTAAATACACATGGTATTTGACTAAAATGATTAGTGATTGAAATAGTAGAAATAAAATAGGATAAGTAACAAGTAACAATAAAAAAAATAGGCTTAACTAGTAATCAATACTTAAATCGAAATTTTAATCCTCCTGTTGTTTTAAATTTCATCTACTCGTTTTAACTGTAAAATCCAGTCGATTGCAAAAATATTACTCGATCTAAAAATAAGTAGCAGTGCTAGCAAACGTCGTGAGAATTTAAAGTTACAATTTGTTCATTAAATAAATTCGGTTTCAAATGTTACCAAATGAGAAAGATGCATCGATGATTGGATTACCGGTAAATGGAATAAGAAACAAGTTTTCTTTGGACCAGTTGAATATGAGGTTGAAATAACAGCTTTTGCTATAGAACTTTGGATATTGAAATGCAATGGGGTTTCCATTGGTCGGAGATCGACTCAAACGAATGGACATAAACTTATGGTAAATTCGTTAAGAATTTACACCGGTATCTGTGCCGGATCTCTGTGAATACTATTTACTTCCGCCGCCCATTCCACTCTACGTACGGAACTCCGCGGAGAAACGAACAAAATTTTAATCGAGAAAGTTTTTCCGAACGGGAAATTGGTTGTGGATCTTTCATCGGGTTCGCAATAGACCAGCAGTGGAATGTACAACCAAAATGTAACTCTGATTCTCACCATCGGATGATAATAACGAATAACCACTGACATGGACGATAACGTATTCACTATTAACTAGGGATTAGTCAAGAAATAATGTCTAATCGTTTACATAAATTTGGAAAAATTCAAATATAACCTTGATATATCCTTAACATAACCTTGACATATGACTAAATTTGAAAAAAGTATGTGGTTTATTTGCGAGACCTAAAGTCTTCAGATTATCGACTGTATGTTAGCCTCAATCACCATTTTAAAACACTTGTTGCATCACAACCACATTTTTTCATGTAACAAGGAATCTGCACTACTATCTTCACTGCTTACCTGCAAGGTCATTATTATTTTCAAGACTAGGGTGTATTCCGACTACGTATCTGTAAATCAAGGGAAGATCGGGAATTAAATTGAATAATGTTCCATAATATAAATGCGTGCAATAGTCATTATGAAGAGCAATTAGATATCTAATAGGCGTCAATTCTAGTCCCATCAGCGACTGCCTCTCCCATTGAAAGGGGCCTCTGGCTGGTTAACAAAGGCGTAGCAGCAGGCTGCCTTCCGTGTCCGGGCGATAATGGCAATTGCGTTCTATTTTAGTGATGCACGCGCGTATAGACGCGTCCTAACGTTGAAGTCGTTCCTCGTAGGCAGACTTCGCGCGGCTAATTGGGGTAATTTCCACGGGACCAATGCAAACGTTACGTCGTTAGCCGTGCCAGTGGCTAAAGAGCCCCAACGTATTATGGACTTTCGTGTAGCCACTGTGCCGGCGCACGCGGCCAGAGATTCCCATTGTGCCGTTTTGACTTGAAACCGCGTCTTTCACTCGACAAAGCTCCCACGCATCCATGCATCGGTCTTGTTTCGAGGCTGGCTCCTACCAGAGACGGCCTGCTCTCTCTTCGCTCCGGGCGGAGATCTCCGGTAAATGATGTCTGGCATATCTCTTAATTAATTCCGAGTTAAAGGGGCTGCATGGCTACGATTTCACCGTTACGGGATTATCTAACGTCTGCGGTGCTGACCATTATCTAATGCATATTGAATTCCAGTTTGACACGCTGCATCGTTACCGACGATGCGCGCCAAACGTCCTAGGCATGAGACAACTTTCAGAGGTGCTTCCAGGGTATTGAATATAAAGTGGCTAACTATGGAAGGACTGAGCTACGAAACCGAGCAATTCGTCTGGGAAAAAGACTTTACATTCTTTGGTTATTTTTAGAAATATCCGCTGTACTACACAAATGTAAATTATAATAACCATGCCTTTTGTATTTTCTAATTAATGATATAACAGGTGTCATCTTAGGATCTGCACGAGACGTTCAATTACATCAATGTACCTTTCACACTGAGTAATCGGTGTTAAATTCTTTTGTACGAAACTTGATGATTAAAACAATTCTGTGAAATAAAGAGTAGAGATTGAAAAATGTGTAGTAAGAATTCATGTTGGTGAAGTGACAATAGACTAGTGTCATTTAGTGACACTACCAACCAGACCGTGGATTGTTCACATTTCTGAGAAAAATATGGAACACGCAATAGTTGAGACACCAGAAGAACGCAAGAATATAGAAACATTGTTTTTAAATGATTATAGTTATTGACAGCAGAAATATAATTTTACGAATCTTCAATTTCTTATAAGCTACGGAGAACGTTTTAATTTTGTGCGAAGCCCCGCAGTCTAATCGCGTCAATGATTTCTAACATTCACTGCGGATACAACGTTCTGAATGTTTAATACAATCTATGAACGTTCCGCCAGAAATTCATTGCCCAGAGGGCTAATTCGTTACCCTGTTTGTAAAATGGCAATTGTACAGCAACGTACCGCTGGATCAACATTGTATAGTATCGTTTCGAGCCAATTGCACATCGTAGGTTTGTACATACGTCTTACAAGCGGTTCTATATTTCTCTTGTTTCGAGATCGTTCCTCTTCGGCCCTTGTGGTTTGCGAAGACGGCCGGTTTGGCTCGACTCTGGTCCGAGACTGGTTCGATATACGTGTGTACATAGACTGATGTATATATATATATTGCACCTGGTGTATCCTTTAATTAATTCCAATAGAATATACGGCGTCTGGCATAGTCGGAGAGAATTCTTAAAGAAGGCGGAGAAAATCAATGCGCGATGAATTTTTTCCCATTTGCGACTAATAACTCATAAACTCGTTAGTCAATAATCTATTTAATCGAATTATTGTACTACACAATTTATTAAGTAACTTTGTCCAAACAACTTATTGTTTTACAAACATTTGCTTCAATTATGATTGTCTTCGATTTAACTTTAAATTATTCGTTATTATTATCATTGAACTGCTGATCAATAAAATAATAAAAATAGCGAAATCTTTAGAAGAATGAAAGTACTATTATGTCCTTTGCAACTTGTTAAAATAAATATCTGTGCAATAACCACTTCTTGCAGTTAATACAGACAATTTTTATCTTATTTTTATTTTTATAAGGAATTTCAGGACGCCTTAAATAAAAATTACTGTAATTAAATCCTGAAGATATTTCAGCGACACCATAATCCGGACTACTTTTTCGATAAACGCGCAGAGTTACGCACGCTCCACGAGTCGGGGAAAGAATTTTCTCCGAGCAGTGCACCTCCCTCCCCCCACCCCCAGAAATCGATGTAGCGCATGTTGGGCGATATATAATGAAAATGGTTCATAGCCAACGCTGTGTGCTTACACTTGTGCCATGATGCTTGAATTAAATATAATAAATAGAATTCAGAAGGGGGACGGAGATCCGGCTCGTTGTTGGCACCCTCCGGAGAGCCTTCGTACCCACTGCGGTACCCCCTTCATTAATTACAGTCACGAGGGGGCAATATGCCAGGAATTTTGGATACTTTGGGCCGATGCTTACGGGCCGCACCCCGCAGCTGTCAAATCTGCTGCTTAGGGACACATGATGGATTCTCGCGAAGTCAGTGCAGTGGTCGCAGAAAGGAAAGTGCCCGCTGGAAAAGCTTTCGACACTTTCCTGCCTGGTGAACATGTTTCGTAACTCGTTCCATTCAAGCTGCCATATTCATAGAACATATTCCGCAAACACATTTAATATTTTTCTCTGCGTTTCTATCGTCTACGTAAAATATAGCGAAATAGAAATATTTTAATCGAAATAGAAATATTTTAATCGAAATTCAAATGGAATATTATTTATAACATATCATCCTGGAACCGTTTTGTTTAACCCATTGGTCTAGCATTCCTTTTGCTTATACACTAACTACAACTTCTTCGTTGTTAATGGATTCTTACGAAAAGATGATTTATATTTATTGTGCACCTGTAATGAGCTCTAGTGATCAATTATTTGTCATTTCACTCTGTCTTTAGTATTTTTAACTGGATGAACCTCGTTTGTTGATGTTCAATCATTTCAACTTTTTGACTCGTTGAAATCACACCTACTCCTTTTTTCCTTAAATGCATAATTCGCAGTCTATTGATATCGGAAATCAATCTTATTTCGATTTGAAGTAGATGAATAACATCACGTGTCTGGCAGAATGTTACAGCGCAAGGGGTTAATCCTCGTTTCCACTAAATAGCGTGATAAAATGTCGACTTGCATAAAGATCGACAATCTAATTACCGGTTGTTGTATAATTCTTGTTTAGGGCTGTACATTCTTCGATCGATATTTATAGTTTCTAAACAATGTTTATGGGATTAGATACCCGGAATGGATGATATTTCTCGGTATTATCTATCGTTAAATTGACGTGGGGCGTATTTGCAGGGAAACCTGACCTACTAACTCAAAAAACTTATACCCCCGGAGGTATCCTGAGGGAAACTAAGCCGCTCAAAGGATGATTATAATTACCAGAGGTACTGCCTTCGGTACAGCCTCGATAATCCAACAGCCAGGGCCGCGGAAACTTTCCCAATAATTTCTCGGGCGTTTTCTCCGGTGCCGTTTCCTGGGCTCGCTCGGAGGAACAGGATCCCAATTAATTCACGCATGGCCACCACGATAATCCTGAGGATCTCCGCGAACACGTAACCGAATTGCCGGTAATATGGTAAGTTTATACGGTCCAATGTACTCGAACGGGACCTCCCCTCTCCTCTGGATCTGTCCCAGGTGGAAAGACCGACTGGTTCCACGCCAATGGGCATTATACGGGACCTGACAGTCAGGCCGCGGCGTGTTGCAGTGATTAATGCTAACTGCGAGCTACCCTTCTCCGGACTATTGCCATCCACCCTCTCGCTCGCCGGTAACAGATGTACCCCCTATTAATCAATCTGATCCTCCGTTCCTGCCCCTCCAGTATCGCCGTCGGCTACCCTGTTTCCTCGTGTCATCGCTCAACCCTTTTCGGCCTTTTGCGTGACGCGATATGCTCCACTTTCGGATCATTCAAGGAGACTGTCCTTCATCCCCTGTAGTGGAACGCCCGTCTTTGCACCTACTTTACAACTGTTCAGAATGACATTTTCTGTACGTAGTAGATCAGACCACATTTGAAATGACATTACTTTGAAATGCAATGTAGCATGTTGTTTTATTTTGGAATTATTTGAAATAGCTATTGGAGATAGTTGTGAAGTTCTCCTTGGGAATAATGATCAGCTAGTAATTAAATTCTTATCAGCTAATAAGGAACAATTTTCTGAAGAATGACACCAGATATTATTTCAAGAATTAAATCTTTGTGAAGAAAGAGTTTTGCTTAAAGAGACTTCTTTTTAAAGAGATTTCTTAACAATGTGTTACGCATTATGCTGAGGATTATTTCTTTGAACAATTGAAATGAAAAGTGTCGAAGTAACTTATTATTTTAAATTGCCGTCATTTCAAATAATTCGATATTCCTTTGATTCGATATTTCCGATTAACAGCATTGTAAGTAATGCTCTCTATTTCTTATTTTCTTATCAAGGAAAATTTTCCCAGGGCTGGTACGTGGTTTGCATTTTAAAGGAGCAGTCTTGATGAAAAAAGTTGCACATTTGCAAAGTAATAACAGATCTACTCTACTTCTCAAGTAAGGTTATTTCTATTTGTTAAATTGAAATTTTTGCGCAATAGCAATAGCAATAGCAATAGCAATAGCAATAGCAATAGCAATAGCAATAATTAAGTAAAAGTAATTAATGTAATAGTTATTATTATAATTTATTACAGTACTATTATTGGTGAAAGCGGTCAAATAAGAAATAGTATTATTTATAAGAATCTAACAAGTTGTTGTGAAGTGACTATAGGCTATCGGACTTATTCACTTCGCATTGTGATTTGTCAGACGTGCAAAGGAAAATGAAATGACAGAATTATCGATAAGGAATTGGTACGTAACTTTAGCACCTACATAACAACAGTTTTATAGAACCGTAACCGGATTTGATTTAAGCCAGAATTTCTTCCGCCCGTAACTATTATAATATCATTTCGGATTTTCATAACTGTTTCAGTCAGAACCTTTACATAACTGTTAGTATCGGTTATTTGTGGAGCAGTTACAGTTACTGCAAGGAATTGTGGGTGCACTTAGCAACGAAAATAGAGAAAGTCGAGCTAACAGAAGAAAAGAAAACGCAGGTTTTTATATCATATCTAGCACACTGGTTTCGTTGCATAAATGAGAGTATGATTAGTTACGTTAATTATTACTGATAGTCAGCGATTAACCTTTTGATTGGGGAAACTATTTCACCAATTGTAAAATGATTATGATTAATAACATAATACAACTTCAATTATTCTTAATATCCATTGAGCAACGTTTTGAATAGCGAAATCATTTTAATAATTGTAAAAAAGATCACCAAATGTATTTTGATCTTAATCTACATTTTCACAAACGCATTAACATAATTATTCATATGTCCACGCATTTGCAGAATTTAGCAACCACAACTTCGTAAATCGAGATTATTTAACGGACTTATTGCCAACTTTTCACGCAACGTTCCAGCATCAAAAGATACTCGCACAAATCTCCAACCTAACTACTGTCGCAACAGAAGACGTCAAAACGCCTCTGACTCCGGTACACGATCCGAAACAAGCAGAGACTTAATTCTGCAAAGTGGTTGCAGTAGCAGGAAAGACGCGAGCGCGTAGAAGTCCCCATCGCTCGGCCATGCTGCTACACTTTTATCTGTTTGTATTCGGTCCATCTGCGACGAATGCAATCATTCGGGCCAGCAAATGCTAAGATAAAAGCGTTTAAGAGTTTCCTCCTTTACGACGTATAATCCACCGGGCGCAACGACCTCGAAAGTATGTGCTCGCGAAGAGAGGACCCGAACGACGAGGACGACGTCTCGATAAGAGAGTCACAGAAATAAATTCACCCTGTGTCCACCCCCGCCACCCGCCGACCAGGCACCACCCGGCCGCTGTCGGACGTTTCTGTCGTTTTATCCGCGATCTTTCTTATTTCTTTCTCAAGCATCTTCTCTACAAGACCATTTCCATTATATTAATTAGTAAAAAAGGTCCTTGAGGCGTGACTCGATTGCCAGCAGTTCAAATTAAAAGGAGCCGAACCGAGGCTGCGACCGACCAATTTCCCGCTTTTTAGGACATCGCTCGGTGCATTTATACAACCCGGCTTCTGTCATCCCATCGTCACCACGACAACCACCGCCACCGACATCTTTCCACGAAGTGGCTCTTCATCTGGCATAATATTACGGCCGACAATGCGTGTCCCCGTTCGATTCACGCCTTTAACGGACGATAATAAATGGCCGCGATTAATTGAATAATGGAAAGAGAGTAATGAGCCGGCGCGGCGAGAGATCGGGGGCGCCGCGGAGTTGGGAGGGGTGGTTTTCACTTTAGAACGGTGGCAAGTGCGATCACGAGCAGTGTATAGCTACCCCAGTTACCGTCCCCCTGGAGTACCCGCAATATTTTTCGCGTCCATTAAGCGCGAGCCAGCGCGGCGGCCAGGCGGTCGTTTTTAAGTGGAGGGTGGATAGAAAAAAACGTCTTACAACCGTAACCCTCCGCCCTTCTCTTTCGCAGTGGCTTTTTCTCCCCCGGCCCCTTCGCCCTCGGCTTGCTTCCGTTTCGGGATTCGGTTCGTTCCGGCAACCGCGGCCCCCTTCTCTCTCTCTCTTCGCGTGTTTCTTATTTCAAGCGTCGTTAGTTAAGATAAATTCGTCGGGAGTTATTACGGATTATTGTAGCCGGCAAATTGCGTTCGTCGAATTACAATGCCCGTCCCCGTATAAATTGGCGCGCGTCGCTCGAACGTGGCGAACGAGCTCATTAACCTATCGTCGCCGCCGATACCGTGGCCCGCGATCGACGAGTTCGCTCTCCACCCCGTTTCGGCGAATCGGAGGGCGCGGTGCTTTAATCAGAGGTAATAAGGCCTAAGAAATAAAGGAAAAAAACGAATCGAGAGAGAACATTAAAGAAAGGAGCACGCGAGCAGGATACGGAGACGATTTAAAATTCGCGTTGCGCGTCGAGGCGTGTAACAATCTCGAGAAATCAACGCGAGTAGAAGGGAGGGAGGGAGCGGTCTCCCGGGAGGAAAATAATTTACAGCCGAAATTCCCCGCGGCGGATTCACGGTAATTATATCTCACTGGAAATTAGTATCTTCCACATTCTTGGCGAGAACGTTGGCGCTTCAAACTTTAATTACGGATTAAAGGTGTGTCGGCGGTTCCGGCGGATCTCTCGTATCAGCATCGAGATGGCGGTCGGAGAGAAGTCGAGAGAAAGAGAGAGAGAGAGGGAGAGAGAGAGAGAGAGAGAGAGAGAGAGTGAGTGGGAAGGAGGAGAGGGGAGCGAAGGTTGCAGGAAAAGAGAAAAAGGACGAAACTCCCTCGCGGGAGAAGTGGTGGGTAAAAAACCGAACAGAAGGAAAACAGTTGGAGAACCAGGGAAACTTGGGAATCACGATAATCACGTCACATTCTCACGGTGCGTCAGCGCGAGGATAATTAATTGGAAATTAGCGGCACGGGCGCCAAGGGGTTAATCTGATATAAGTCACACAGCGAAACCTCGCAACAGGGCGTCCCTCAACCCTCGGCCCTCGCCGAGTCGGCGGCGTGTCCCTTCGTCCTTCGCCGAGAGACGACGACGCGCGAGCACGCGAGCGGGAGGGGACAAGCTGGAAGTGGAAGAAGAGGGAAGCCTGAAAAGTTTTGAAATTCCGGGCGTGAGCAGAGGAATTGATTACGCAGCGACCTGGCTTGCGATAAATGGTAGTTAACGGAGCCCCTGCCTCGGGTAGATAGCGACCGCCTCGCTCGCGCTGCTCGCACCCGCCGGCCTATCCAGCTCGTGCACGAATTCTTTACAACTGTTTGCCGCTCGAGGTTGCGCCTTGCATCCTCTGGACGAGATAGAACACGCAGGAGCCTCGCGTTACTTCGCCATCCCCTTGTTTCTCCGACGAGAGTCATCGCTGCTGAATACCAGCATCTCCTTTTGTCGCGGCCCACTTCAGACATCGCTCTTATTCCTAGCCGGCTAAAGCATCGAGGACGTTAATTGTGATTAGGCTGTCACTGACTAGGATTCTACTGCGATGCTTCGACAGCAAACTTCTGTCGCGGGTGCTCTTTGTGGTCAAATTGCTTCCTTTTATTGTGGACAGTTGCCCGTGGGTTTCATTGCGTCAGAATCAAACGAAGACGATCCTCAATTTAAACTTTTTATACGCGGAATTGATTCAGATATGTGTGTACATATTTTCCCATAAGTTTTAAAATTGACAGTCTTAGGCTTGAAACACGCTTACAAGGCTGTTCAAGGCCGAAGTTTCTCGGGAGGCAAATGCATTTTGCGAATGCAATTGTGATGTTCTTCTCATTAAAGTAAGACCAAACACGATGTAATTTTTGTAAGATTCCATTGATTTTTATGAAAAATATAAATATATCTCATATTAATATTTACTTAAATATGTTAGGAAACCAGTGTCATCCTTGATAATAAACATAGCCTTGACGTAAACGAAGTTCTAATTGAAACATTCCTTAACACTTTAACAGCCGCGTTATCCATATGTGAGCGACAGAATTATTTAAAATTTAATTTTCACTCTAATCCATTATAATTTCTAAATTTTATTGGAATTCGCAAGAGATAAGAATGTTGAAAAAGTAATTGATATGTCATATAACTTTGTTTCGCACTTTTAATTTCATTGAATAAAATACTTTAACATTACGAAATTTTTAAGACTTTCGGCGCGGCTGTCAAAGTATTATAGATGGAATTAAGGACTACACGTTCGCTGTGTACAGAACAAGATTACAGAAGTTTCCAGAAGTCGCCTGTAGACATTGTTTCTACCGTTTTACTATCCAATTCCTGGAATCACATTCTCAGTACCGAGAAAATAGTATACCTAGAGACAAGGTATTCCAGTAGCTTGAAAAATCCTACATTATTTCAGGAAGCGTATTTCGAATGAGCAATACGCGCGCAGTTTTCCCGATTAAGCAGGAAACGATCGAACGCAGAGGTCCCGTAGTGTCGTTCATTAGTAACGAAGGAAGAAGTCAAAGTAAAGAGGAGGTGGGCGGAGACTGCACGAGGGGCGCGCAGGTAATGGCCCTAATCCCGACGTAATTACTCTCGTAATTGCACAAATTCAATTTGTATGAAGCCCCCACTTCCGTGTAACCCATATATCTAGCCGTCGCGACTGCACATCTACCTGTTCGCATCGTCTCCGCTTGGATTTCCAAATCATAGGTTGGTCTAGCGAGCAAGCTAATGGAAAAGAGGTCCGACGGATGCTGGATGGATCGAGACAGCGAAATAGGAAGAGGTAGAAAATGGTGGACACCGAGAGAAAAAAGAGAGAGAGAGAGCGAGCGAGAGAGAGAGAGATAGATAGATAGATAGATAGATAGATAGACAGAGAGAGAGAGAGAGAGAGAGAGAGAGAGAGAGAGAGAGAGAGAGAAGGGATTGGTAGGGGGTCATTAATGGACACCGAGAATGCGGTTTCAATTATTGTCGGCTTGGGGGCCCACGTAACCGTTTCCATTCACGATACCAGTTCCATGAGAATTGCTCGCGTAGCTCACTGCCGCGCTGCCGCGCCGGTGCGTTCGATTTCGCATGACCCGTAGTTTTCACCGGATGATCCCGGCTCGAACGGCTTCGATTACAGCAGAGGATAAGCTTAATTTGCCCAGGAAATTCCAATTTGAAGTAACACGCTCGAGGCTGCACTTCGGAACTCTTCGGCGAACGGGATCCACATTTGCATCACTCTTTTATTCAACATTTTTATTTCCTGTGATCGTAGAATTGCCAGTGCTTGGATTCTCTGCCTCAGTATAATTACCGTGTACGGTTTAACACCGTACTCTAATATATTACATTACGCAAGCGATTTGAAAGACGGATTGACTCTGATTATGCACTTCCGATTATCCTCTTATCCTTTAACACGTTGAGCGTCAACCAAATATGGGTGAACAATTTCAAACTTTTAAGAAATTTTAAACAATTTTGAAAATTCATTTTCATTTTAATATATCCGAACAAACTGAATTTGACTAGGATGTTTCGGATGGGAAAGAGTTTTAATGTCATCCTCTATGGTCAATTTTAACTTTCTAATTTCGCTTTAATTAATTAACTTGCTCTGATTTTGTGAAAATTTTGGTAGTCGATTGTCGACGCTCAACGTGTTAAACACTTTTAGCTTAGAATTGATTTCAGATTGATCCCATTTATTGAAGATTTCTTCTTGCCAAAAAGCACAGGCTATAGATATGCGAGTAAATGATAGTCATTGTATATTGATTTCAGATATCATTTGATGGCGTGTACGAACCTATCGAGTGAAATGGAAATCTTAACAATAAGGTTTCCCCTCGAATCTAGTTTAACCCAAAACGGACTACAAGGATTTGAATTTGTATAATACGATGCAGGAACTAGACTTTCCCTTATGTATGCGTTACTATGAGTGTACAAACTTCGTAAACGAATCACAGGAAGTCGATGATCAAGTTTCACAGTCATATTCAAGTGAGTTGAGAATATTTCAAGTGCGCACGAAAATAATTGCTGATTCAGGACGGTGGGACCAGCACACCGGCGAACACATAATTAAAAGGCATTGCAGCGTCGTATGAATATAGGGGAGTAACAGAGGGAAAACTGACGTCAGAGGAAAATATTGAAAGAGCAGAGAAATTTTTTCCCGCTCGGCTCGACATTATTACCGTCATCCAGGGTTGGCGGGGTTCCAGAAGTGCTGTAACGAAAACCATCCAAGAGTCACGATTTCCGGCGCCCGCTCGGCTTTCCCCGCTCCGAAACGAAATAATTGGCGGGTGGAAGAAATCAGGCCGCGGCGGTGGGGAGTCTGAGCATGGCCTATTTATTAGAGAGCCTGAGTGGATGGCGATCTATCAGCGAATTAATCGTGCGACGAACGATCCGACCGCTTCTGTCGGGACGACGCCGACGACGACGACGAACGGAAGTTCGGTCGCGTTGCGACTAACCAAGTATTTTTCAGCATTTCAGGCGGCCTCGGCTGCCAGGCAGAAAACTTTCGATTAAATTACGAGATTCTAATTCGCCGGCGGAAGAAAGTTCCGGCCGCGGGAACGCCATTAAAACTCCGCCGTGTTCCGGCGTGACGTTCCAGAGACACGCGTGTGTAACTATGATTACGGAGGCGTATTCGCAGGAATGCCGGGTCTTCCCTCATAACTTATCGTCGACGTACAACGGACAATACGAATCCGATAATTAATGGCAACTATTAGCCGGCATAGATACTGACACGCCCGCCCGTGTTCGCGCGGAGAAAAATCGAAGGGTTCCTTGGTCCTTACATAATGCAGTTACGTGGACAAAGAGCCTCGTTCTCAGGAGTTGATAGAGGATAGTCCCTTTGTGAGGACCCTTTCGCTACGCTCCGTTCAGGTAATATTTCTTTGAAATGCTTTTTTGATAAGGATGATCCGAAGGTTGTATCGCGATGCTCGGGAACCACGTTGCTCGACCGGGAAAAACGTTGTTGCCGTTGCGACGAGCATATTGAACGACTAATAACGATTAATAACAATTTATCGGCGGCGAAATTAATTCGTCTCATAATTAAAATTCAAGCTTTGTGGGGCGAGATTGAATTGATGCGGGTTCACCGTGCCGGTTTCAGCCGGATATTACCGGCTTTCATAAATATCGACAAAGCGCTGCCGCGGTCATTGGAAGCGATTTAAAAAACCAACCGGCGAACATGCTTTTATCAATATTTCATGACAGTCATATGCCGATTGGAAAACCATTCTGCTAAAAAGCGGCTCGTCGTTCTATCCGGAATGCAGAGCAGCAACGAGCCGGGTAAATAACCTCCTTTGATCGCACGAAACGCTACAAAACACGTTTTTATGGACCATAATGCAATCGTGCAGGCCAAGTGTTACTTGATCTAAGCTAAGTTTGACTATAGTCTATAATACTGGCGTCTTTAGTTCAAATGTTTATCTACTAATTTCCCATTTTTCAGGATATTTTGAAATATTTGGAGCACCGCGTGCTTTGAATCTTTTAAAGAAACCTGGAATAATCTATATACCTGAAGCAGTTCCAAATGTAATTCCATTTATTTGTTTTCACTTATTTAAAAAGGATTTTGTCAATTTAAAGTTTGATTAGACAATGGAAATCATAATTTTTAATGGCTCCTGAGAACATTGGATTATAAACTTTCTCATAATAATACCATTTCTCTAATTGGCACGACATTTCGACCCTCAATCTCTCCGAATCTCAGATTTCTGAGCTCCAAAACACTAAATTCAAGGCTGACACATATGCTAGGCACCTGGTCTGCTAAACTATTATACCCTAAATCCCATAATGCTGGCGAGCTATTTAGACTTCGTGTTCCTAACGGCCCTTTATTTGGCACAGAGAAACAAAGATTAGTTTAGACTATAGAGAATGAGGAATTTTGCACTGCAAACTCTTCCTTTTATCCTTGTCACTTACGGTCTAATATACCGAATTATTTATTTGAACCGCCGATATTTGTGTTTTACTTTTTGATTTATTTCCTTCTTGACTGACTTTATAATATATCAGAAATCATATAGCAACATTCTAACATCGTCTACTATTCACAACGTTTTATTTCACCTAAGCTTCACGCGAAATTTTATCTTAGGCCTTGATGTAAATGTACCTATTTAGGAAACACCACTCAATTGTGACCTCTTCTTGAAACAGTAGCACAAATATAATACATATGAAAGTGGACGTAAAAATTGCAGCCCTATTTTTCAACATTCTTCATTATAAATTCACTTACACAAATATAATATTATCTAATAAATACCTGTAAAAATATGTTCATTCGAATACGGTTGTTTCTAAGAAAAACCATATTGTTCCATATTGTGTACGAAACGAAAACGGCGTTCCACATTAGGTACATGATCGGTCTTTTTTATCCTTTTGGTTCTATTATATTTTATTGATATTAAATAAATATTTAAATATTAATTACGTTATCTAGAAACATAAACCTTTCGACAATAGTATAAATATTCAACTATTACATTTTTAACTTGTATTGAAATCGATGATGATGTTATACGCTCTGAAAAGCGTTCCAAAAAAGGTGCTTTCATCTTACTCAGTTATGTTGCCGTTTCATCTCGGGCACATATTTCCCGTTTCACAGAGTTTATTGTGCTCGATTAAAATTCAATATTTCGTTAACCGAACAACTGTCAATTAAACTAAACGCAGCAAAGTGATAGATTCGAGCAACAGAATAGCAATGTTTACCGATATGTTTAATGAAATGGTATTAATGAATATGTATTGCGAGGACGAGTCCGCATTGTTTATTACAGAACGCGGAGCGTTGATTTCGAGTTTCGGAGGGAAATTCGGGAACGCGTCCTGGCTCCGATCCAACGTTATTGTCCCGCGGATCGATCGACCAGAAGCTATGCAAGGAGCCGGGACCACCAATTCGAAAAGTACAATCCACGGAAGGCAGGGATCCAGTCTTCGTGGACAAATGGGCACGGCGTTCGCGAACGAAGTTCGAAATATCGCTTCGGGTCCCCGCTCGCTTCTCAGTCTAGCCGTACTCGCAATTACGTGTTCGACCTTTGCCCCATTCCAATCCATTAAGTCACGAAGGGGCGCGCGAATACGAAGCGTCGCGTCGAGTTGCACTCGCCTTCCTGCTAGCGAGAGCATATGTCTCGAGCTTGTACCCGAAAACTAGACATTGTCGACCCGGACTGTGACGTATTGCGCGTAAACGCGTGATTAATCGGTCGTGTTTACGGGACGTTCGGAAAATTGAGCGATCGTGCTCGGCGCGATTCGCCGCGACAGGAAACACACAGCTGAAAATTTTCCGTTACATGTACAAATTGAAACCCTGTACTCCGGGCTTCTACAAATTAAAAGCAAATTCCCAAATGGAAATATATCTGCGGAATATGAAAAACAATTTTTGCCGAATTGGAACACGTCGCGCGACACGTTTTAGAAACTTTAATGGGTATCGTTTGCGTACACTGCCGAGTTTATGCGTTTACAGCAAATATCAATATATGTACGTGTATATATGTATATATGCACATATTCCAGGCAGTGCGTGCTCTTTATGAAATGCAACGGAGTGTTTCACATTTTTTTATTCGAGCGCAATTTTCCAAATATTTGTTTGCTCGAAAATCGGTATCCCTCTTCCTAATCCTACAACATCTTTTTATTAGTGTTGTATCCTATACTCTTTGTATTATCTTATTACTCTTATTACTATTATTATTATTATTATTATCGTTATTAAAAGTATTATTATTATTACTGTTATTATTTGTTAGAAATTATTATTTCTATTTCTATTTCTATTTCTATTATTATTATTATTGTTATTATTACTATTACTATTTGTTATAAATAAATGTAAACGGACACCATCTTAAAGCCTTGCTTAAAATACGGTTCTGTATTTAGATAACAATATATAATTATAAATAAACGTAATTATAAAGAGATGAACTCTTATGAAGACATTAAGAACTCATTGATTTTTTGACGCAGCTAACCAGTCCCCCTCGGTTAGCCAATTAAGGATTTTAGAACTTAAAAGTACGAGGAATTACATAGAAAAGATAGCAAAACTTCAGATTTCTGTACGTTTTAAAATGCGGGAAAGCAGCTTAGCAAATCGAGGATTTGGTTGAACGATCGATCTTACCGAGGAGCAACGAAACGTACGAGTATAGTCATCCTAACAAGGAATCGTATTATTCAATCAATCGGCGAGAGTACACTCGACGGGAAGATAAGTCGCAGTTACCGTGCAGCTGATCCAAGCTCTCTGTCATCTAACTTCGCTCATATACAACGGATTCGGCTAATTGAATAGCCGCTCGTGACGCGGTATAGTGGTCTTAAGAGCCGGGCGAACATGTGTGCGACGTCAGCTGGTTACCAATGCCGGGATGAAGACTCACGCGCATAATCCTCGCGGATATACGTATAACGGATAGAGGAACAGAATCGAACGACGATTCCGGCAATCATCAATTACACGGACCGGAGTCCGGTTCTCCCTCCGCGTAAGCCGTGCGTCGGGGCCGGTAATCGATGCAATATTAATAAACCGCGATTAGCATGTGCGAAAAATGGATCGCTCGCCGATCACGCGTGTGATTAATGATCCCGGGCGACCAGCCACGCATGCATCCACCGTTCTCGCATTGCGCGCGCGCCCGCCGCGCTTTCGGAATCCAGTGAATCGTCGAATCGTAAAATTAATAAATGACTCTGATCGACGTGAACCGATATTGGTAACCGATCATGGATGCCGACTGTACCCCGCTTAATTTCGAACTGTGAATTAATATCGATCCGCAGCCACCGTGTTCGGCCGCCGGCCTGTCCGCCGATCATTATTCAATGATAGTTTTTGCGCGTGGCTCCGTGCACGCTGAGCCGACCGTCTCGAGAGCACTCGTTCGCGAATAAACATATCATTACAGATATATTAGCTCCGGTAGAACCAATGATGGAATGCTCACCGGCGCGCCTCGGACAGGACATTTCTATTCGGGGACAAGTTTCTCCATTTTTTCCGTCTGCGCTGGCCACACGCGGATTTCACCCCGAGCGACTCCGTGTCGCCTCTGGTTACCGTCTCGTTGCTCCTGTGAAATATCTTGGAACTCGTTTAGGCGTGTTTCTTTTCGTATATTTTAGTCTGGGCGAAAAGCGGCAAGAAATTGTTGGGACCATATCTACTGGAATGTTTACTCTGCGCTGATTTTGTGATATGCTGCTCAAATTTTTCATGAATATGCAGTCGGTCGGTCGACTTCTATTTTTATCCTCTGTATTGATACTGTCTTGAGAGATACAGGTAACGTATTTACAAAATTGAAACGTTTGATATACCAAGCGTAGACACTTTTGTTCGGCACAGGAACGAGTTATTTCTGATTTACTTTATGCGATAAATATTTCACGGTTCCGAAGTGTGGCTATACGTTCAATCAAACATTCCCTTGGATCCAATCAAATTCTCGTCAATTATCTTCCGCCTATTTTTGACCCTGGCGAAGTACTTTCCGATCAACATTGATCTTCCTGCAGGGTTTACAGCCGGTAAAGAAAAGTGTTCAGACACTTTTTAAAGCACTATAACTTTTACAAACTAAACTTGAATTTTTGGAAATGTTGGAGGGACCAGTTTATTGTACAATGACTAAAATTCTTCTTCTTTTTAATTTTGCTATAACTTGGCATGAGAGAAAGGAAAAATACACGCGTTGTTTTAATTTTGTTATCTGTTACGTAATGGTTCGTAACAATTTGTTTTGCGAACGCGTAGGTCTAAAGAAAATGACTCAGACGCGTTGGTCTTCCGGTTTCTTGTCTTATTTTTGGACAGTCTGGTTGCTTTTTTCAGAATGTCAGCCATTGCCGTGTTAATTCTCAAGGAAAACTCAGGAGCTAAGGAGGGGTAACATGGGAGGGGGAAAAAGGACCCATAATCGATCGGGATTCTGCTAGTCGTTACCGTTGGTCACGGTTAACATCGTTAAAATACACTTTACAACTTATTATAACCATAATTATATCTGGTAGCGTTAACGATAATATTTATAATAATAATTGTGATGATAATAATTGTATTAAGCTAGTTATAATAATGTTAATAGAAACAGTAGTAATCAAAATAATAATAATAATAATAATAATAACAATAGTAATAATAATAATCATAAAGAAAGATGTTATAATAACAATCACAACGAAAGAATGCATAATACTAACAAAAGAATATATGCATAATGGCAATCTTAATCACAAGGGAGGAATACGATGAATACGTAACATTCTCATTCCAAATAATAGCAATTAAAAAGAAGGTATCAAGTTACGTAAACGTAAGTTTGTTTCAGGTTGTTGATACTGTTCTGCAGACGAAACATATTGTCTGGTACCAAATATTTGGTCTACACGGAGCAGAATTTTCCTTCAGCCTGTAATTCCCACCGAAGAAAACGCGTGCATGGAAATTTCAGTCGCGCAACCAGGACGCGAGAAATGTCGGTGACGAGGAATGCATGGGGTGTGCGGTCTGGTACGAGGGTCGAAATGACGAATCCGTGACAATCAATTATCGGGATGGACAGCGGAGTATTTCGGCGGACTTGTCTCTAATCCGGGGATTCGGGGACCGATGCAATATTAATAACTGGCGATTAGCGTGCCCGCCAAAATATACGGTCCTATTATTCCGGCTGTAGCGGGGACAAACAAGATTCCCCGGGTCTCTTTCTGCACTTGGGGATCCCCTGCGGATCCCCGCAGGCTCGTGGCGGATGCGTGGGTAGGGCGATGAATATCGAGCACGCACACGTGGATAGTTTCGGTCGGTCCGCACGGGTCGCAATGGATCGCGAAGGACGCGGCCGAAGAAAAAGAATAAGGGAGCAGCCGGGAGGGGAGGGAGAAGAGAGAACCTGTAGACTACGCCTCGCCCGGTCCCCGCCGATTTTTTTCTCAGCTCTGAGCACGTCCGTAATGATCGGGGCGAGCACCTACGGCGCATGCAGAATCGTCTTGACAGCCTGGAAATAAATTTCGTGTTGGCCCCTCTTTTCGTTCGACCTTTAGACAGCTATCGCTGCAACACGATGCACTTGCTTATGGCGTCCGAGTCCATTTCAATTTCAACCTGCCCCAAGCTATCGACCACTCGATGACGCGCACTTTAAATCCCGGCGTGCACGTTACGCGGGTATTAAAAATTTAAGACGTATTTCATCCGATGAAGGTGCTTTATGGTGGCAACGAAGTTCCACAGGGCCCGGGGATCGGCGTTCATTTAATGTATCAGTGTCATTGTGTCCGCCTCTAATGAAGACGGCTACGATATTGGAGAAACTTCGGGATCCCGCCGCCGCGGGGGAAACGCCGTTGTAAAACTTTAATGATAATAAGTGGGCAGGTTTGCACAATTTATGGAGTGGAATTACATAAATGTGAATTTTCTTTGTTAATAGATTCCATATCTTTTAGGCCTTAACTGTGACAGATTACAAGATATACGAAAATGAATATACACTCCTTTTTATGGCATTACTGTCGCTCTTTTGAACATTTTAGGTCGCTATGAAATTGTAAAGATTCATATTCTATTTCTATATGAGGACCTTTAACAATCAATTTCTTGTACAAACTGTTTAAGAAAATAATTTGAATAAGGACATTTTTAATTCAAAGGATATATTTGCCAATAATGTAATAAAAAATACAAGGATTCGCGTTGTGCATTAAGATTTTTAATATAATTTTGTTTAAGGCAGATTCATAATTTAAAAATTAGTGGGGTATAAATACTAAAACGAAGCACTAAACGTGACTGATGTATGTCGGTTCCTAATCGAGACAAGTCTGAATTCACCCTTCACCATTTTTGTTATAGTATATTCTCTATTCAATCATTCTCTATATTACTATAATTTGAGCAACATTAGATAACAATCATAAAATCTAACGATTACAATATTATTGAAAATTGGAGAAAGTTTTGTATATCAATCATTTCAAAGGAACATTTCAGTACAGCTAAGAAATACGCAATTCTGGGATTTGATTTCCTGGATTCTGTCACACAGATTTCAGTTAATATTGCATTTCCATATTCCTCCAGTTCGGTTAACGCAGTTTCGTAATTTCTTCTATACGGTCGACTAGCTATCCGACAGATTGTCTCCCATGACATACTATATTTCTCGCCTGTCTCCCGTCTAGCCAGTGGACCGTGTGAAAGGGGTCTATCAGCGACCACGTGTTCGGCAGTTCGATTGATTGTTCATTGGACTCTGATCGCACAGTCGCGACACTCTAAACGGAGCCTAAGTATTCCTCAAAGATTTCGCAAGCGTTCGATCCGGGCCGCGGTTTTTCTGTTTTTCCCGGGCGAGGACCAGCTCTCGTTTGAATTGTTACACTTCGAGCTGATTGAATCAAGTATTTCGAAGGAAACGGATCATATTTCAAGCATTTAAGCCGATTAATTATAGCCAGCTTTTCAGCCGGCGGCTCGTAAAGAACGAAGCTTTCCAATCCCGCCTCGGGACGGTAATCTAAAGCGATACGCGAGTAGAAATCGTCGAAAAGTCATTCCCGCTCTCGCTTCTTTCCCTCGGTCAAGCCAGCTCGTTTATCATCGGTTTAAGCCGCGTGCGTTTGCAGTAAATTGCACTCTCTACACTGCACCGTCATGCCAGGCGGTGATATAGCGTTTTCCCGCCTTGCTACCGCCAATCAATGCGACGGAAATTGACCGTCTAACGGCCGTTCGCAGTGCGTGCACCTCCTTTTGATATCTCGTTTCTCCTGGCCAAACAGGAGGCGTTCCAGCCACGCTTCGAGCACGTGCCGATCATCCAGCAACCACATTTCCCAGTTCTCAACTGTCGTTCAAAATTATCGTCTCGTAAAATTCCATTCTTCTGTAGAAATTATATTACTCGCTGTTGCGATGAAGTTGGACCGAACTGTTCGAGGCAAGTTCTAATCAAGGTCATTGGGAATCATGCAATTAGTGCTGTAGATAGAAACTGTTTAAACGAATAACAATGTATATTTAGCGAAAAGAAACTAAGTAACATAAATAAATTCTCGTAAGATGTCCTCGAACTAGTCGACCTCTCGATCGATTATATTCATGGACCGATCGTATCGACTATTCCTTCAATGTGGACGATGATCAATAAGTGTTTCTAAAAACTATTGCATAAATTCCATTAAAACAGATTTGCATAATTTGAGCATATTCTCTAGTGAGAATTAACATGTTCTCGATTTTATAATATTGAAGCAGAGGAGAAGATAAATTCGTCCACCTGTAATAGTTGACCTTGAGTGGCCAGTGGCAGAGTTACCCTTATGTGACCACACTTATTATACTTTGATAAGTTTGGCGTGTGATGGAGATGTCTAGCAATAATCTGCTAAGTACGAATGCTATTTCGTTCTTTCAAGTTAAAATAAAATCCCGTTCTCTTGTTGCCCATACTTAACCTATTGACATACCTAATGCTCCAGGGCGCCGGGATTTAAACGTCTGCTGTTAGCTCGAACGCTCCAACACGCTCTTGATTTATGCGAATTGGTATATGGGAATTTGTACAGCGTTATGTGGTTGAAACACTGTTCTACATCATGCCATGTTCGTGCATGAACCTCAATCGCATGTAAATAAATGGGTGCGACAGAGGTTAATCATTCTAATAACTGCAGGCACATTAGAAATATATATTTCCTTTTTAATATCAGAAATTATTAGAATCGGAGAAGTTCTAATCAAACTCTGAGGACAACTGTACAGGGGTTAAGGGGCAAAGTCGGTACGTATGGAAAACGAAATATTCTCTCCTTCTCCAGTATCGGAAACGCCTCTCGTCCTTGAAAACCTAGAATGCTGTAGTAAGGCACATCACTTTCGCCGAAGACAAAGCGGTAACATCATTCTCGATTGTGTGTATGTACATGACACGTCAAAAAATGTCCGCGGGCGACGTTAATGTTCCTCGAGGAGGAAGGGGTCGGCAGACGTTGACGTCGGTCGGCAAACAGCTGTCGTCTCGTTACCATCCACATTCATCCGTCGACACGTCAACAAACGAATCCGCGGTGACGTAACCGCGCGTCGATTCTCCATCCCCGCGATGATCCTTGTCTCCCGCTTTAAAACAACTTGCCTCGCCTCGCCTAAGGGTAAAAGCATAAAAAGAATCGAGTAGACGTCAAAGAGAGGAGCGCTCTGTTTGAGATGAGTCCGCGACGCGGCGACCGCGGCGACGACGGCGACGTGCATCCCACCGTTCCGCTTTACTCCGCTCCACTCTGCTCCGCTATGTTCCGCTATGCTCGGCTCGGCTCGGCTCAGCTCGGCGCGGCGCGTAATATGCGTGGTGCGTCCGCGGCGACGACGCTCGATAAACGGTATCGCGACGGAGTTATTTCATTTCCGAGCGAGTCATGTGTAAAATATCAAATAAAACGCGCGCGCTGTTTATTTAAGTGGCCGTTCGTGGCCACGGCCTTGGTGGCGGTGGCCAGGCGCGGCATGGGAGGCGGAGGGGTCGGATTTTCGACGATAGGGGAGGAAACGTTAATATCGCGCGCGGAACCCGCTTTCCACCGAGTTGCCGGCTTCACAAAGTGAGCGAGTGTTGACACTAGCCGCTCATACCAACCCGCTTTCGGTCCACCCCTCCAGCCCTTCAGCCAGCCACCCTTTGCCAGTCTGTATCCTCCACCTTTCGCGCAACCCTAACGCCAACCAGAACCACCCCCGTCTGCCCACCCATCGCCGCATCCGACCTCTACCTTGTCTCGCTCCTTCGCCGCGAGCGCGCTATCCTCCTCTCCAGCCTATTTCCTCTCTCTCTCTCTCTCTCTCTCTCTCTCTCTCTCTCTCTCTCTCTCTCTCTGGCCGCTCGACCGGCCATAATTACTTTCGCACTCTATTTTTTCCAAGAGCCAACTGCAAAGCCTCGCACGAAACTGACCGCGTAACGATCAATCGTTTCTGCGCGAGCGGCCCGGACAATGTACCGTTGTATACGTGCACGTACTTACTTGCACACGCCTGCACTATCTTCGTTTTTTTTCCTTTCGCTGCGAATTGGGTGTGGTTCCGGTCCCTGTACGTATTCCCGACAGCCTTAGCACCGTTGAATCGTATTCGGTAGGCCTCGTTAAACTGGTAGTGGGCGTTCCTCGATCCGACCTGCTCCATCGTAATGCGTAAGTGCGACCGTCGCGAAGGCGTTCGCTCGATCGAATGACCGAAAGGCGATTTTGTCGAGCTCGTTTCGGAAAAGTTACCTACTATCTGACAGTGCGATTGGAAAATACTAAGGCCATTGCAAGACGGTGTTGACGTTATTCGGTGGCTCCTTTTCTTGGTAATCATTTTTATCTGTATTTTTTTACTGGGAGCATCTTTGGTCCTCGTCCAACGATCTCGATAAATGATGTAGATTTAATCTTTTTGTGGTAGTCTGTTGAATTCGATATTTTTTGAACTCGGGACGTCGTCCTTTCGATAGAGTATGTATATCAAAACGAAATCGTCAGAATGTATACTTCTTTAATGCTCTGACTGCCACGCCATCTACCTTAGATCTGCAGATTCTAATAAAATTAGGGAGATGCGATAGGCTAGCATACAAATTAATTTCGCAATCTGAACAAATAATTGTATGAGTGACATGGTAGTCAAAGGATTAACTCTCCACCGCAATCTGGGTCTTTAAGTACCCAAGCGAAATAATTAACTACCCCTATTTCAATGTCTTCGAAACGGAAGAGTCGAGCTAGCTGATACCCCCACCTAGAAAAACTTGTACTCGTCAATTGTACATTAAAGTGGACACTTCAATAAATATTCTAGAATTTTTTCAAATCACTTTAAAACCTAGAATAATAATAAAATCGGACTTAAACTACGGTAGACATAAAAAAATACGATGGTGAGGGTTAATTGGGAAGACGTAAAGGCATGTCGGTACGGATTAGTTTCCCAAAACCATTTACTTTTCAAGAGCGAAACAATGACATTAGTCAGGTTTAAAACGTAGAATACTTAATTTCAATATTCAAACCAGAAGAAGCCTATCAGAATACCAGAAGCATGGACGTCGCCCTCGTATTTATTAATAAATCGCAACTTTGATTAGCCAGTTGGCTGTCTTTTTTAATCCCAGTACCAAAAAAACAATCCTCGCAGGTTGATGAACACCTCGACGGCCGAATACAGAGAGGTCTCTGGTCGGTTTGCGCGGGTAGACATCGAGCAGGAAGAGATATAACCGCAAGCAAGCTCTGCAAGGAGACTAGGAAACCGATGACGTATATTCCGCGAGGTTTCCGCTCACGCACTTAATGCGCGCACTCTTGACCCAGCTTCGCCGGCGGTCGGTTAACCAGGGGTGGCGTTTATTAAACGTTTCGCGCGGATGCCTTGTATCCTCGGATGGTTGCCGAGCCCGAGCAACGTCCAATTACGCGGCGTAATTTCTTCTTCGGGCTCGGGGCCGGCAAACAGTCGAATGAAATCCCGGTCCACGAAAATCTGCAGTAAATATAAATTCTCCTTTGAAAGTCGCCGCAAAATGGGGTGGCAAGCGCGGGCGGCCAGAAAAATTGAAAAATATATCAAAGCGTCTGTCCGCGAGTTGAAGCATAAATTTTCCGTGGATATTTGCATAGGTGGAGGCGCGAACGCGGGCGTGTGCGGGTGCACGCGCGCGCAGGAGAGAGACGTAGCCTGCAGCGTGCGTTTCCTGAAGGCGAGGCGAGGCGAGGCGAGGCGAGACGGGGCGGAAGGGTGCCGGGGTCGGCCGACACGGTCAAAGAAGACGAAATTAAATTAATATAATCTCTACCGGCAGCAGCCGCGCATTCGCCGCGGCAGAGGCAACAAATTATAATGCCATAATTGAAAATGTTCTGTACTGCGTGCGGAGCGCGGAGCACGATGCCTTCGTGCCCGGCGTGGCACGAAAATTTCAATTTCCCGGTCCTCGTAAATCTGAGGTGAAGTAATTATTGTATTCCGCCGACGCTTTCTTAGACCATTCACACCCCCGACCACTTTCCCTCCGTCCGCGTCCGCCTGCGGAGAAAAGCATTTTGCGCGTCAGCTCGACGACCATGGGCGTAACTGGCGCGCTAGGCTCTCTGCTGCCAACCCTTCGCCGACAATGCCACCCCCGCCATTAACGGGTTAAATAAACGGCAGCCTTCAAAATTCTGGATGCCTACCTTTAGTCATCTTTCGATCTTGGCATCTTCTCACTGTAAACTGGCCAACGTGAATATTCTAGCAAGGAACGCACTCAAATTTTAGAAAATTTAATTTCAAGGGAAAAGGCGAACTTTCGGTTCTGCGAATTATTTTCGTTTCAACCAGAGCTTGAATTTAACTGTAAACTTATGTAAATTTAAATTATTTGGTAAACTTTCAAGTTCTGAATCATTTTTCTTTTGCTGCTTTGAGTTAACTGTTAAATTAACACTTCAAGTCTGCTATAAAAGCTCAATTTTAACTGTTATTTTGGTATTTCATTGATACAAATTCTGACAGAACATTTACTTCTTAACAGATATTTACAGTAAAATATAAAAGTTTATACTAGTTTTCAATTTAGGAAACTAAAAACAGGGTGGATATAGACAGGTAAGCAAGTTGCTATATTTATGTATTTATTTCATTGCTCGCTTATATTGAAAGGAAAATTAGTCAAAATAAAGAACCATTATGTAAGTACTTGAACTTTTTCGAAGCAGAATAACTGTTACTATCCAACTAGAACCTTTCTCCATCCCCGAAAAAGTACAAATTTTATGCATAAATATATGGAACAAAAGTCTCAGTGAATTTGCCCTAGTATTGTGAATCTTCCGGACTCAAGGTCGCGTGACGGACATAATATTACAGGCCGTTGGATTCGTCTTGACCTCGACTATCATACAGCGATAATAAAAACGTATCATTCTATTTAACAAAATTTCGATGCCCTTGAAATCTCAGAAAATATAACCTTGAACAAATTTTGTTGCCTATCATAATATTTGCCCCTCTGACACAACTAATATTTTCCTCTGATATTTTTTACGAGATATTTTAGATGCTCGAGTTAGGTGGGACACCCTGTATATCATTAACACGTTCAGGGAAAGTAAAAGAAAAGGCAAAATTAATTGAATGGCTGATTGGTTGACTGAGTGTTTTCAATTTAAGTTGTCAATAGTTTGAAAAAATAAACGAATTGTAGGTATGATAATATGGCTTACAATTTTGAATGTTATAGCATCAGCGTCATTTTGCATGACAAGGAAAAATGTTATAGCATTCACGTCCACGAACGTGTTAATAAAGTCTAGACGCAACACCTCGAACAACGCACCGTGTCGATATCGACGGCACATTGGAACAAGCATCCAGCAACATTAAATCCCCGGTTCTGGCTGAACGAGCACCGCCTGATAGATAAACCCCCATAGTGACGGGTTCGGTTCGATCCTGCCTCTTTGCTCGATAAAGATTCTATAGGTGGCAAAAACTGAGAGCGTTCCTCGCGGGGTTGGGAACGTCTCGCGAATGGCTTCGCGATGGAACGGCGCTGCGGTTCGGCGCGGAGGACATCGCGACCCCATCGTCGACCTCGGCAGCGAGTTTACTGTCTCGGCGGGATGGTTATTTGTTGAGCGCAGACAGCTTTCACGCGGCCGTCGCGTTTAATTCCATAATGAGTTTTAACGATACCCGGCTGCCATTCAAGCGGCGCGTAAACCGACGCGTGACTCCTTCACAGCGCTGCACCGGCGCTGAACGGCCGTGGTTGAAAGCGAGCCGACGACGAGGAGCTGCGGGTGGATTAAAAGGGATGCGTGGGCGGAAAGGAACAGCCTGGAACAGGGGGTTGCCGGAAGAATCGCGGCGCAAGCTGCGCCGAAGATAAGGAAATATTCCGCGGCCAAATGGCAGCCGCGGCGGGTTTCGCCACTCCACCTGTTCGCCAATCTTTTTCCGTCGTTTTGCGTTCGGCTCTCGCGTAATACCGGTCTCCGGTTGATCAACAACTGGCGCAAGACGTAGCCTGGTATTACGCCAATGAATTCTCTCCGCTTTCGAGAGTACAACTCTGTTGAAAGTTTCCAGCGGTACTCCCTGCCGACGCCGACGCCGACTCCGCCGCTGCCCCTCGCGCCGATTAAGCAAATTAAATTTCTCTGGGAAATGCCAACGAAGAAATCACGGGCCGCGCCTTCGTCCCTGCGCGTTTTAACGTCGTTAGTACAGGCACCACGCGTTCGTTGTATCGAACGCTGCGCCGGCATGGCCCGGCATGGCCCGGCCCGGACCGTTCAACCCCGTCGACGTTCTGAACAGCCGTAAAACGAAGACGGAGAAACGTGTGGCGAAGGATGGGGAACGCGAACCAAACTTGCCTTTTATTCGAAACTTTCGTACGACCGTTCCGCCAACCTTCCATTATCGCCTATGCTATCGGTTTCTATGGGAATATGGGGTCGCTCTTTATTCGAGATGCGAAATTTTTTCAAATATATCGGGCCTGTTCAGCCTGGGAAGGCATATGGTGTCATTATCTGAAGTAACGTCGTTATTTTTTCGTTGCCGTCCCTGCGTAAGGTGTTTTATTATGATTAGATGTTATGCATTTATGATGAAAATGTGTGTCCGTAATGTGTAACGTAATACTTTTGATTTAGCAAAATCGTTAAAGAAAGAACGCAACTTTGAAATGACTCCCATTTTCCCCAACAAATCCACGACAGTTTTGTTTTGCATAAAGTTCTCCCAAATTCTTCCCCAGCTTGTAAATAAAAATGGACAATTTGGGAAGCGGAGATACAATTATTCGAGCATTCTGACTCATTTATATAGTTGTTGACAATCGGCGATTATAGAAACCAGCCGCAAGGTTCGGATAATCATATCTCCGCTTCCCAAATTGTCTATTTTTATTTACAAACTTGCCCGTTTTGTTTAAAATTCGAGGCAATTTACTGCACACGACATCGAGCTCAGCTGATCGAATTCGAAGTCTACTCAGGTGAACGACCGGCAAGAATATACACCGAACGGCCACGTATTGTATTTGTACCGTCAATAATCTTGATATCAAATCCGTTGCCCGTTTTCTATTGTTTCCCATGCAACACCAATCGTTAGGACATTGCCCTCGTTTGCGTTAACGAACGTTCAGTACTGTCTAGTCCTTCCAATATTGAAAAATCTCACCAATTTTCCTATCCTACCCGATGGCCCACGATAGTATAAATAGTTCCACGATTGCAGTCAAAATTAGTTAGGCTTGTAATAATCTCAGCGCTTAATGCTACACGCTATAGTTAGTCTTTTTGTCATATCGTTACACATTTGTAACCGTTCATCGATCGCTTGATCATATTCATCGCTATGCGCTTCACAGTTCATCTACAGCACAATCCGTACGCTTCATTTTATTCATATTCACCTCTCTACATAGTATCTTTCTCAATGCTATTATTCTGTTCATTTCTCTACTATTTTTTTCAAGTTATTGGAATATATCGTGTTTAATTAACCCAAGTTCTTTTCACCTATACAGTCCACTCACCAATCCCCACGTCCACTAAATCGTCCAAATCAATAGCCAGAGTTTGCAACAATATTTGCTCAAAGTAATTCAGAAAAGTCTCTTTATAAGTAAACGAAAAACAAGCTTCATTGCGTATATCCTCGAGTCTACTGGGAAACATTAAATCTTCTAGAATATAATGAACTAAACCTCTTCCGAAAATTATTATCCTATAAAATATACCGACTAAAGCACCATTTCTGAAATTAGCAATCTTGCTCGTAGCTTCGCACCTGCAAAATCCCAAACACTCTTCTTCCAATACCTCCTGGACTCGACGAATTCGATTCCATGTCAAGTCGCACTTTTTTGCGTTGTACAACGACGAGGTCTTTACTCAAAAGCTTGTCGTTCGACCAAAACCTGAATGTTTACCTGCAAGTGGCTTGAAAAGGTGTGCAGGTGTGTCGCGCCCGAAAGCCGGGCTCCACCTGTACGTACATGTGTCGCGGACTTAAACACGTGTAATTCAAATCGCTTATAATTTATACGAGTCTGCCGGCCGTTCGCGTGTATGTCTTCATCAACCGATGTGGTCTTATTTAAAACACGAGAGGAAAAAAGGAGCAGTGTGCCATGTTACCTGCAACACGAACAGTTTCCCGGTGTGCAACTGCGGCCGGTCTGCGCGCTTGCGGACTTGCCACGAATTGATTTATCGATCGTTTTCGCGCGACGGCGTCGGCGTTTACCGCAAACATTCGTACACAAATGGGAATATAGGTCGTTGTATCGCGAAGTCGTAGACAAAGCGGCTCTATCTCCGGCCGTGCTCTATTATGCCCGACTTTTGATGTCGGACTGATACGCTCCGAATTTCCGCTTGCACGAATTAATAGCTCCGAACGAGGTTCACCGTCGAAATCAGCGCGCGCCGTGCCGTCGTCGGCGTACAATCGACAAAACGGTCGATGCCGTTATTCGCCTGATCAAAGGGGACCGTTATTAAAGCAATCCCACGACCGTGAGAAGATAACCGGCGAAAAAATCTGCGCTACTGTCCATGCTTCCCTTTGACAAGATTTCCAAAGAGCTAGATGCTAAGGCACGTGATACGTGAAAATGGAAACCTTGCTAAGTAAATTAGGGTGAATGTGTACCGGTTGCGACCACGGGTTTCTATGAATTTCGACGCAAATATTCACGAACGTGCAGGTTTTAATAGGTTATTTAATACCTTCAGCTTTTACTGAAGGTATTAAATTATCTAACTTGCAACACAGAACGATTAAAGAATTGTTACTATATAAAGATAGTAAATAAGCATTTTTCACCATTTATAGCAACTTGATACACCTGTTGTGGCCATGCTTAATACCATTACTGGTCACCTCAAAAATTCAATACTACACGTGTGATTTTGTAATAAGGAAGGATATAAGCGATTAAAATGCAGCATAGTTTTTGAAAATTTAGCTTTTCTATATTTTATTTCGTGGTATTTGAAAATCTTGTTATTATAACATGTAATGATACAGGTGCGGCCATGTAATGATACACGTTTATTTAGAAGGCAAATACACAATTCCATAAATTCTTTACTAATAATTTGTGGTGTAGAGTAAATGTTTCTCTTTTCATTAATTGCAAATATCCATTAGAAACAATGCATGTAGTAAGTTGAAGATCAGTTGTTCGCTAGGAACTGTAGCCATTTTCCAATAAGAAAATATGAATAATAATACAGATAATGAATAGTAATACTCTTGTTCCACGTTGGATCCTCGAATCTATCAAGTGATGTGTAGCGAGTATAAACGACGTTTTCCGTATTGATATCGGCGTTTATCGATGGTTGGAACAACGGTTCTGCTTATGATGGAGAGGATAGTGTTGAACATATATCCTGGTAATTAGTAACCGCGAATCTAGTTCGTTCTTCTCCGTTAACGGAAATGGAAGGCATTTGTAATCCGAAGTACAGATTTTTCAATTTTGCTCTGGTACTTCTGAGCTCCGAGATCGTTAATTTTGTTTTCTATTTCTACGTGGACTGCAGTGTTTACCTATTTCGTTAATGTAACATTGCTATTTTCACAATGCTACATATGAAATTGCGTAGTTTGGACGAATATCAGAAGATTGTTTAACTTTGTTCACCAATTGAGACAGTACTAACTTGATACAGAATATTTTATTACAATCGTAAGTAGGGTGACATATATAGTGATTGTCGATAAAGACAAATAATAAAAATTGCTGTTATCGCCATAAGAAGACTGGAGAAATAATACTAAAGTTCAGAATTTCTACAAAACACAAAAAAAATGTAAACATAATTAATTATTAGTAAATACTTAAAATTGCAGCTATCGACTGGATATTGCACAATGATTGACAATTTATATTACAGTGATTATCCCTTCTATTAGGACAATTATAAGAACACTCCATAATCATTTCTGACATACAAAATAGTTGATTTAACAATGAAAACTTAAATCTGTAGTGAATGACAATACGTTAACAATAATATAACGGCATGATTCAATAATTATTGCACTGTAGTCACTAGATGAAATTAATTTAATTTTCTGGTCGCAAACTTTCAGTTTTTGTTTCCATTAATTTCTGCTTCATTCCTTTTAGCTTCTTTCAATATTTTTCTTCGCATTTTGTTTTTCTGTTTTTTTGCTGCTTTTTTGCAGCCTTTCACATTTTCATGTTTCTTTTTTCAGGCACTTGTAATTTATTTTGTAATTGTAATTGTCACTTGTAATTGTTGTTTCTTCTCCTTTTTGATGATGATGCTGCATATGGTACTTTGTTAGTTTTCTTTTTTTCTCTCTCCGTTTTGGTGTCCTTGTTATTAATATTATTATAACTAGCATTATACTGCTATTGTAATCACAATTATTATTATAATTATTATTGTTAAAATCACCAGGTCTAATTAGCGTTACAAGCTATCAACGCCTTTTTAACGCTGTTTATCGCGGCCAACGGTAACGACTACCAGAACCCGATCGGTTCTAGGACCTTTTCACCCCCTCCCCCCCACGCTATGAACGTGGTTATCTCTCCTTAGCGCCCGAATTTTCCTCGAGAAGCAAAACAACGATTCCCGGAACTCTAAAAAAATCAACCAGACTTTCCAGGATTAAAACAAGGAATCGAAAATCCAACGCGTCCGAGTCATTTTTTTATACCTACGCGTTCGCAAAACAAATTGTTACGAACCATTACGTAACATCGCATTATTTCAATCCATGTATCAATATACATTCCTGGCGCATTAAAAATCCTGGGCCACGAGAAGTTAGTTCCGCAACACTTCGGAATCCGATTCTGATGGAAGAACAAAGGATTCAAATGAGTTTATAGTGCGAGTCGTCGATACCGATCCGGTGAAGTAAAAAGAGACTATTGTCCGGCTGGTTTACGAGCGGTCGGCAGACGGAGCACGTGCTGGAAGGAAAGGCGCGACGACAAATTCAATTTCGCGGAATTAGCTGCCGGTACATGCAAATTGGCACGAAATGAACTCGGTTATATTGTATTAGGCGTCCAGCTGGAATTTCGAAGGGAAAACAGAGTAACGGGTGCGCGCGGGGGATGAGATAATTGAGGACTGAGACATGCAGATTCGCTAATGAGAGGGCTTGTGTGGCCGAATGCCGGTAGCGCGGTGCCTTTCTCCTCGTTTCTTCTCCTTTTAACCGGTCTTGCCGGTTCTTTTCCTCGTTTTGCGCGACCAGCCGAGTCTTCGTTTTGGCCGACGTTGGTTTTCTGTCCCTTCCGACGGTGGCTTTCCGGTTGGTCAAACGACCAACGTCTCCTGTCCGGCTTGGAGCGCTTCCCGGCGTACATTTAAATTTCATAGGAATCCTTCCTCGCAGGCCGTCCCTTCCACCGCGATCTCTCTCGATCACCCTCGATCCTCCTTCTTCCGAGGCTGCGAGTCCTTTCGAGTTTACCCGAACCGCCACGAATGAGTAAGGAGCTTTGTCCCTAAGAAATTGCGGCGATCCTTCATCGCCGGCCGTTGCGCAAGCTCGCGCGAGTGATTATCAATGGAAAGCCGCCTCGAGCCGCGCACCAGTTACAGGTTGTTAAGAAAGTTCACCGTCATAAATTTTCGGCAACCGTTTTACTTGGTTTTGCCTGGCCATGGTTATTCGTCCTGGCGGAGCAGCGGCTCGGGCTGTGATTTAATTAATGATTTCTTTCAGCGCGCCCCGGGAATACCAGCGGGGCTGCTAAACGCTTCTTCAGCATCCTTTTTTCGAGCTTTGTAATTCATTAATGGCCCGCGGTCTCAGTTACCAGCGAACATTCCGCCGGTTGTCGCGAGACCGCTACGAGAAATTATCCGAGATTTGAAAGATCGATAGGGTACAAATTTTACATCTGTTTCTCGAACTGCACGGCGAATCGTTTCCATCCGAAATGCGGGGAACACACAGAACGTGATACAGGAAAAATGTTATTTGTAATTAATGTTGTTCACTTGGTTATGCGACTTGGATTATTTTGCGTTCATTAACCCTGTGCGATCGCATGTCTACTCTCAGTCACCAAAGCTATTTATTTAATTCATTTGTTTTTTTTATTTTTATATAAAATTGAAAGTTTTTCCTTCTTAATCTTGCATATTATGTAATACTGTTCGTTCAACGAAAATGAATTCCGACCAGTATGATACCTGTATATAAACTTAATGCGATCACAAAGGGTTAAACATTGCCATGATGATTTTGTTTTACAAGTAGGAACAGCAATCAATTTTTCAGATACAAAATTAATAATCAAATTTAGTTATACCGTTTTACTCTGAATGCAGAATTATAAGCAAGAAGAATTAACTTGTATACTCGTCTGGCAGATCTTGCATCGAAAGGAAGAACAGCATAATTTCTTACAATACTGAGATAATAATAACATCGAATTTCCCAGAAACATAAATTAATTAACGTTCCTGTGTAGATCTATGAAAATATAACCAGTGATGGCAGGATGCTTTGCACAGCGGGAAGAAGCGCCTAATACCCTCAGCAACTTTAACGAGCCCGGCTTGGAAAATGTCTGAAGGAGTTCACTAAAAATCCTCCATCTTTGTGGAAGCCGACAATAGTTCCGACCGCAGGAGCCGGGTAAAGGGAAACACAAAACGAAAAGAAAGCTGGTACAGCTTAAGCGTAACGACCCGCATTTGTTCTCATTAACCGTTTAAAAAGGTCTCCGGGTGAAAAATGAGCCTGTTAGAATTTTCATGATATCCGCGCGGGCATTTCACCAGACTTTTATTCGCGCGATCCTTCCCTCCTCGATCCTCGGTGCTTGTCTTAGTGCCGGTGAGGTGGCCACGGCATCTTGGGATTCCGGATTGGCCACGTCGATCTTGCATTAGTCTCGTGGCTAATTAAAACAGGTAATGCCAGGTACCTTCACGCACACCGGGACGAAACGACTGGCTCGAACGAGTAAGCGATGGAATGGAGAAAGAGCAAAAGAGAGAAATAAGGACAGAGAGAAAGAGAGAGAGAGAGAGGGAGAGAGAGGAAGAGAGAGGGAGCGAGAGGGCTTCGTACGACACAATATCTTGAGAACCACCCTAACCCATCTGCGGGGCTGCGAGAGGCAAGTTGCAGGACGGAGCTGTCTCGTGCGTTAATTAGCGACCAGGGCCGCGCGTTTATTTCGACCGTGCTAATGAGTATTTGAGTAATGTCTCCCTGTTCCTCTCCCCAAGCCGCCGCCGCACGATCGTGACGTTGACGCACTTCTTTGCCCGAAGTAAATTAACAATTACCACGAAGGTGGCTGGCTCGGATGCCGAGATAAAGAAAGGACCGACTGCGTTAATAGTGCACGACTATCGATGACCGTAATTTCTCGCTTTTCTGGGGATCTTAAGCCTTGGTGAAACCATTTATGACATTACAGTCCGCCATTTTCAGAAATCCTGTGTAACGGAAGCAAAACTTTTACGAATTTGTGAATTCCCTTTCGATAATCGTAAATCCAGGATTAGTGCAATGATTTCACAGGAGTAAATAAGTTGACAATACAGTGGCCAATGAGAGACTTCCGGTCATTGGAAGCATTTTCGCTAAGGAAAAACTTATTTCAAATGACCTCAGGAACCCCTCAATTCCTGGAGTTACAATAATTTTGATACACCCTGTATATATCGATAGCCAATCACTGTATACGCTAGCCTACTATGACATTTTCTTAATCGAGACTTTGTTTCCAAGAAAATCGAAATTGAGGATTCGTCAGGTTCGCGTGCCTCCGTAGCGATGTCGAGTAGAATTGACAGGTCATGATCAGACGCGAAAACTTGTGTTTATTATAGTAGAACAAGAATCTTTAGGAAACAAAGGATTCTTGTTCTACCTGTCTAGTAACTAGTTTAGCACTAAACTTACCACGCGCGGTCAAATGACCGTTTTTGAAATTTCGTTTAGAATTTCTCGTATACAACGTTACTGTATCACCATCTAGCTTATTGACTTTTCCTATAATATACATACGACCCAAGTTTCAATATTCACAACTTTCTTTATTGTTTACTTTCCGAAAAAAATTTATAGCACGTCTAGTCTACCACGAACGGTCATTTGACCGTTTGCACAAGCAACGGGGAAGCAACTTTTAAAGAATCCATACCAACGCGTATTTTTTAGTATAATAGACACAGCATGTTTTAATCTTTAGAGGCCTTCGTCCACGGCCTCAATAGCAAATTGCGCGAGTCTTAAATTCGGGATTTCCAAAAGGCCCCGCGAACTGAGGCCCGGCGGCCAGCAGCAGACGGTTGCAGCCGATCCGCGACCGGCCGCACCACGTGCCGAACAGGCCTGGAGGAAATCCCTTTACATAGTCATAAAACTAATAATTGCAGCCAAAACCGGCAAGGGAAAGGTCACAACAAAATTCGTAAGAAATTTTTATTTCAATTGGCAGAAGAGTTTGGGACCGAATATCAAAAGGAGAGTCAGCTAAGTAAAGAATGTTCATCGAAAACAGTAATAAACGCAGCTACAGATTCTTTTGGATGGAAATATTGTCAAATAAGATATTGTAAAGTCAATAAGACTAATAAAATTTGTATAAAATGTAAAAAATACGTATGTGAAAAA
>CM052161.1:14449831-14524587 GCA_028455555.1 Augochlorella aurata | reverse complement strand
TACTTTCCGAAAAAAATTCATAGCATGTCTAGTCTACCACGAACGGTCATTTGACCGTTTGCACAAGCAACGGCGAAGCAACTTTTAAGGAATCCATACCAACGCGTATTTTTTAGTATAATAGACACAGCATGTTTTAATCTTTAGAGGCCTTCGTCCACGGCCTCAATAGCAAATTGCGCGAGTCATAAATTCGGGATTTCCAAAAGGCCCCGCGAACTGAGGCCCGGCAGCCAGCAACAGACGGTTGCAGCCGATCCGCGACCGGCCGCACCACGTGCCGAACAGGCCTGGAGGAAATCCCTTTACATAGTCATAAAACTAATAATTGCAGCCAAAACCGGCAAGGGAAAGGTCACAACAAAATTCGTAAGAAATTTTTATTTCAATTGGCAGAAGAGTTTGGGACCGAATATCAGAAGGAGAGTCAGCTAAGTAAAGAATGTTCATCGAAAACAGTAATAAACGCAGCTACAGATTCTTTTGGATGGAAATATTGTCAAATAAGATATTGTAAAGTCAATAAGACTAATAAAATTTGTATAAAATGTAAAAAATACGTATGTGGAAAATGTGCAATACAAAATGCTGTAATTTGTAAAAGATGTGCTGAAAATGCATAAAGGTAAACAAAACTTTTTAAATTGAACAACAAGGAGCGGTTTTTTATTGTAGCGTCAGAAAAATATTTTGTTTACTATCCAAATGGCTAAAATCTCTTTCTATATTGAGATACATATGTTTTTTTGAAGCGGTCATTTGGCCGCTCATGGTAGGATTAGGTATACATGAAATGTCAGTAGGTTTAGTCTTAATATAAAATTGCCCTCATCCGATTAATGACATTTCAATATTATTGCGATTTGCTTTATTGTATTTTATTACTGACGGTATTATCGATAACTGTTGAGGACACGTACCGTGTAACTAACTAAATTGTAACTAAACTAGAACTAAATTGTAACTAAATTGTAACTAAACTAGAACTCAATTGTAACTAAATTGTAACTAAATAGTAACTAAACTAGAACTAAACTAGAACTAAACTGAAACTAAACTAAAACTAAACTAAAACTAAACTAAAACTAAACTAAAACTAAACTAAAACTAATCTAAAGCTAAACTAGCACTAAACTAGAACGAAACTAAAAATAAATTGTAACTAAATTGTAACTAAACTAGAAGTAAATTTTATTTACAAGATATATAAAGATACATAAATATATAAGAACGATTAAATTAACTGTGTAAATCAAGTGTAATAGAAGAATCGTCGTTTATCTGTAAGAACTGAGTAAAAACCGAAAGAACTTGAAATGTAAAAGAGTTAAGTATAAGATGATACAAATATGTAATGAGAAATTCGGGAGAAATAATTTTAGAACTCGAACCTTAAACTAGAATCAACTTTCGTTCCAACTTTAATCGATGTTTCGTAACTTGCAGTGATTGATTAATGGGAGTTATCGGTGTCTCCGGTCTGACGAATATTACGATCTGTCCGAAGGTTATTAAAAAGTTAGCGTAACACTTGGCGAGCAATCCTCGTTGGCCTCGGCCATGGAAACGTCGACGGCGTGGCGTCGGTGTAACGCCTACCGCCGGCGTCGTAGTTCACGAAGTAGCGGCGGAATTGGAAGGAACGTAATTCACGAATAGCTGATTCAACGTTTCCACAGCGAGCAGGTTGCGTTTAAACGAACGCCGGCAGGGTCCGAGCGGTTCTAACTCGCCGCTGCACGAGTTTTGATCGAAACATGCGATTAAATATTTTTCGTTCCTGCAGTTGAATCGAACTTCATTAGTCACTCGACTTTTCTTCTTGAACCGCAGACTGCATTGCTCGCATACCTACTCAAGCAAATACGTGCTGATTCTCTTTCTGTGTTAGTTTGATCTCTGTCTGGCTATAATTATCTACGCTACTTCAGCAGGGCTTGTTAATACCTTACTGTACACATTCGATAGGTAATATTTCACTATATTTAAATCTTTGTAGATCTGTTTCGAAAGTTGCAAAAATAACTATTGTAATTTGAACATATTTTGTGAAAATGTACATAACAAGAGATCAAGATATATTGTTCACTTTTTTAGCTTTCCGAGGAAGATTGTACAGTTTAATTTACTGTTAGATTAACCTTTTGCACTCGAGTGGCGACTCTGAGGCGCCACTAAAATTTGGTATATAATATTTTTCAAAATACTTGCAGTAATATCAGATTCGTTTATATTAATCTTTATTAAAAGATTGTTAATTTCAATTTCATACGCATAAATCGCAATAAATTACTTGGAAAGATGATGAAGTGTCTGTTCGAAAAGTAGATTTGTTAATAATTTAGAAACTTCGATCGAAGGATCGAGCTCTGAGGTTTTTCTGGCGTGTAAAGAATGTCGACTAATTCGTCAGCCCCGAGTGTTCATTACTTCGAATTCAACGATTACGCTTTCACGACGCAGAAGAATGAGCGCCTTTCGAATTTTTCTGTCCGTGGAACGACTTCCTTGCCCGGACCAGTAAGGGCAATCGATAATTGTTCATTTCGGTTCGCTTCATTGTCAATTCGTGCCCCCGTAAGTAGCACTTGGCCGAACAATGCGTGACGTCTCAAAGGAAGAATGCTCCGTGGAACGAAAATGACGTGCATCGATTCATGAGCCCGTAATGCGCTTCAGTTTTACGAGTGTCGAGCATCGAAGACACACTTGGCTGTGTGACAGGGGAAAAGGTCGTGCGGGTTATCATTGAAACACTTTCGAGCGGAAAAAATGGTGATCGTTCGTGCACTCATGGGCGGAATCCACCGTAGCAAGTTAATTTGAGAAGAGGCACTTTTAACTTCGCATCCAGGGTCCACTTGCGTCGAAACACTTGTTACTTTTTACATGGGACTCTTTCCACTACTGGCGTAGCCTACTTCGAAACAATTTCCGGTTTCATACACGCTTGCCAATTACCTCTTTCTCTTAGCTTTGGATTCGAAACTGTTAATTGAATATTGTAAAACATCTTCGTGAAATGTACATACATTCGTGCGGGTTTAATTTCGATTTAAATTGCCCGCATAATATTTACCTAACAGTTATGTCTCATACGTCATACGAAAGCTTTGGTTTTCTCCTGTTCGCGTGATTGTTGTTTATTCTGTGTCAGTAATAAAGTGATTAATTTTTTGAAAATTGTGGAATGTCAAGCTAACAAAATAAACATTTACGATTTAACCTGTGCATTTATACTGTGCATATGAAATTTTCAGTAATATGAAATATTGTACCTTAAAATTGAGATGTATTTAACCTTGGAACGATCCCCTTCTATTTTCGGCATTGTGTGATTGACAATATATGTATATGTATATAAACAGGCTGTATCAAAATTATATATTATTATTATTATTATTATTATTATTATTATTATTATTATTATTATTAAACGTTATAGGTTATGGTTATGGTTACACTAAACGCAAATTACCCGGATTAGTGGTTAACGCGACTATAGATAACCAATACATGGTATTCGGTCATCGCTTGTGAAACACCTAACAGTACAATAAATTTCGGACAAAATAGATGACATTTACATCTCGATGTCAGGAATTTTTATTAGAATGAGATATACATATTGCAAGCCATACGTAATTAGAATGTGGGGGCGGGGAAGAGGGGTAAGTCATAATTATTCTAATTCCCAAATTGTTTAAGCATTACAAGCCCCCAAAAATTCCTCTGCTAATGATAAAATAAACAAACTGCTTGCTTCTGTTCGAGTGACTTGGTTTTGTTTCGATCATTCGAATTATTTCGATTATTTGATCAATTGGTTTATTCAAGTATTAACCCTTTATACTCGAGTGGTGACTCTGGAACACCATTAAAATTGTTCTATCACGTTCCAAAATAATGTTTATAATAACAAAAATTTAGATTTAAAGAGTTGCTAGGAGTAAAACTGTTACTATGAGTTTCAAGAATCAATTTCATATGCACAAAATGCACTTTGTCATATAAAATGGAAATACTATAAGCCAGAAAAATAAGTTTAGATTTACAGTTAAAATGGCTTCGAGTGCAAAGGGTTAAGTTTAGAATCGAAAATTAAAAATCGAGTAAAATTCGGTTCTATTTTTACAAATTTTCGCACATCCCTGGAGTGCATAATATATAACCTCAATGTTTCAGTATTCGTTTTCCATGTTAGGTCTATGTTAGTTACATGTTTGCGAACAAATAACAAATTTCGTGCGGTGCACAAAACCAGCAATTTTCACGACATTACGATTTCTGAAGCTCAAAATTACGATCTTTAACCAGTTAACTGTGGCGATCTCTTTGCAAAGCGCCCACCAGTGTGTGTCGCGATAATCAAGCGATGACAAATCCAAAAATACGAATCTAACTCAAATGATTTATAATTTTCATTTGTTTGTTTCATTTCGTCTTGACCTCTAAACATTTTAAACATATTAAAATTTACGAATATAACTCAGTTTTCGCCAGAATTACAATTTAAATATCAAATTGTAACAAAATTTTACGTATAACGGATATAATCGTCATGACACAAAATTCTGCCACATCTCCATGACGGATATAGTCGTCAAACACACTTAACTGGTTAAAAAACACTTGAGCGAAGTGATGAATTATTTAATTGTATTATCGAATGCAATTTTAGCAAAAACATACACACAAGTTTCTGGTTTAGCGATATTTTCTATAGTTCCATTGAACAAGGGTTGCACAAAATTTGTTGTAACCCCGAAGCGGTTACAGAACTTACGTATTACAGTGGCTAAATTCTGAAACAGCCTGAATTCATTTCGAAATACTTCTCTCGGCAGGAAGTTTCGTCGAACTAGCGTCTTTCGAGTTGCAAAGATTTCGACGGCGAACTCTGCTAGATTTTTCTCCGTGATTTGTTAGGAAAGTATTGGAGAAAAAAAGAGGGACCGAGCCAGCGAGCGCGCCCTCTCGCTCGCGGAAAGAGGCGGACGCAGTTTCCTGGAAGATTAATTCGCCAGAGGCCAGCAAATAAGTGGAAAGTAGGCCGTTCCAACTTCCTACCGTTCCTGGTCCTGATATTTCGGATCTCCGCATCCTGGGATATTACATTTTCCAGCGGACTAGTGATCTCTTAAAATCTCCTGGATATTTCGAATTCTGGATGCTAATTAGAATGCGACATCCAGCGCGTTTTACATCATTTTTCGAGATTAATCCTAACGAGTCAGCTCAATTCTTAATCCGCTAAATTCGAAAGTATCCTCCTTTAACTCCGTTCTATTAACCAGATTTGCGCATTTCTAATTTTCACAAATTCACGATTAATGTTTTCCAATTTTATTATTTTTCATATTTTCTGAAATGGTTCACAGATATAGAAAAATATAGAACCATATGCTATATTCAGCATACATACACCGCAACATTGCAGAATTTGGTTTGCTGTACAAAAAACAAAATACTTGAAGTAATTAGGCATAAAGGTGGAAATATTACATATTAATATTACAATATTTTTGTTTCTGATAACAAATTTCGCTGCATAGTTACGCGTTTTAAACTTTTATATCTTACAAAAAAAAAATAAATGAATTTTTTTGTTTGTTAAGTTGATTTTATATTTCTTATTATTCCCTTATACATTTAAACGACTTTTAATTTTATTATCAGAGTACTTAGCTATTTTTTTACTGAAGAATATCAATGTCCCTATACAAACGTTCACTGTATAAATTACAAATTACGACCGAATCGTTGTCAAGAGATAAGTTCGATCAGAAATGAAATAGAACGGGATGAGTTTCAGTTTGCCATCAACTTCGTAAACTTCCACTCTTCCAGTGACAGCAAGTTCGACTATCAGGAATCGACGAAGAAAAAGCAGCTTCGAATTAGCGGGCTGAATGCTGGCGGTGGCGGTCGCGTAGTTGCGACACAGAGCCAAGACAGATTCCGTTCTCAATTTCCCTTGTTCGAGGTTCGTTTCTTCCCAATTACCGAAGAGCAACGCGACTTTATAGACCAGGATCTATTACCAGGGCGGCGGATAAATAACGAGCCGCTATTCCAGGATCGAATGAGTTTGCACTGGCCCAGGCTTCCCTCTTCCATCCTGCTCGTTCCCGTTCCCCCCGGAACTTCTTGTTTTTCGCTCCGTCTTCCTGCCCCGTTCTTCCATTGATAAATGGAGAGGAGCAGCTCCAGATTCTCTCTCGAAGGAAGGCGGCTCTCGCGATGGGCATAGCTCACCCTGTATCGGCTCATGCCATCTTCGAGCTCTTTCTCCTTTCTCTCGGCGGCGGTTCTGGCCGTGGTTCCCCGTTAACGAGCTACGAGAGAGCTGGGCTTGAATCGGCGAGTAGCGCGCAGCCATTCCTGACGGACACTCGAATTGGAAATTGCGAGCCCGATAGTCCCCGTTGGTTATCGCTGCGGCCGAGGACTTAAACGGAATCCAGATAAATGGTTTTGTTTGTCGACGCGCGCGATCGTTCACTTCCGAAATTCTTCGACGCTGCACCTCTCTCTCTCTCTCTCTCCCTCCCTCTTTCTCTCCCTCTCGCCCAACCGTTCGAAAATACATAAACGCCGCGGTACGCCTTATTGCACGTTACTCGAAACCATTTCCCCCTTATTTGAGAAGGAGAACTCCCGACCACGAGATCGAGGAAACTTTTTACGGAAGATTGATATTCGAGGCGGCGAGAGAGCGGAGTCGTTCTTTGAAAACCGCAGCGAGGAAAAGAGATCGATGAGATCCCTGTCGACGGGCCGCGATTTGTCGACCGATCGGCCGGCGATCGGCTCGCCGATCGATCGGTTCGGCGAACGTGCGGGAACCGATGGAAACAGAAACTCGTCGAGGCAGGTTTTTCGAGGACGTTTTCGTGTCCGCGGCTAACGAGCCGTCGAAACGAGGATTTAGTTTAATGGCCGAACAGAGAGGCGAGTTCGGGCCGCTTATCTCGGTCGCGCGACGTCCTTCTTGTAGGACGTCCTCGTTACCTTAGCTGCAATTGACACGTTCGAATCTATACGACATCCCCGGTACCCGGGCAGAACACGAGAAGTAGTTTAGCCGAGCGAACGATTCCTTTTGTTTTTGGCCGTGTCCGCCGTGCGCCTTTCGCCTTCGCGCCACCACGTTTCCTTTTGCCGTCTCCGCCGCGGCTCCAGCGTAAATTAAGCTTGCCAGCCATCAATTACGGTTGCGTTCGGCTCGCCGGAAAATGGGGATTCACACTCGTTAAACGGCGGCCGATTAAACGCGGGCCTGCATCGCGTTTAACCCGTTCGCACGCTTACTCGCTCGCTCGGTCGCTCTCGCGCCCTCGTTACGTCGTGTTCAGCGTAAACGCGACGGCCGACGACGCCTCTACAATGCGTCACGACGAGCCACGTTGCGTTTCGCCGCATGCTGATGACAGTGCAGATTGTCGAACGAGAGTATCAGCCTGCTCCGCCCATGTTTTGCATATACTCGCCCCGAGACGCGTGCACGCCGATTCCACGTACTCTACGGTGTACCGCGTCCGGCCCATCCTCTCGGGGCCGCGGCTATCGACGTCGTTGCGTAAATAATCCTAACCGGGCTGGGCCCGCTTCGGGGCCAAATGGAAAGAAAAAGAGGCCCGCCTAAGCGGCCGCCGCTCTTCTGGTCCCAGCTCTCTCGCAAGGGTCCACGGACGTTCTTTTTATTCGTTGCGCGAGCTGTGCGCAGGTAGTTTCGATCCTCGAGGCCATGAATAATGAAATTTGGTAATACTTTTCGAGGTGTTTGCTTTCAGCTTTAATAGATTTGATCTTGGGTTGGTGTATTTATTTACGGATCGCTGGAGAAGTAGCTGGGCTCAGGAGAATTGCTAGTATGAAATAAAAGGCAATCTTTACTGATGTGACATGTCTTCTGAAAACTCGGTATAGCCGCAATGGAATCCTTAAAAGAGCGAGCGAAATCCACCGGTAACAAATTCTTCAACGATTATTATAATAATTGTTAATAATTGTTAATAATTTTATTACTTGGATTAATCGATGCAGATCCAATCATTACCACCTCCTGGCCTCATTGGGTCGGATTAGCATAGTCTCCAACAGTCACTATCATTGCGGATATCCAGATCAAGATCATAATCATATTATTTGGAGATTACTTATTAGGAGATTACTATTTCCCAAATATCATGAGTAATTTCCTTTATGAGCCTATAATTTTCCCCTTACTATCACTTTTCAAATTTTTAAGGAACCTGGATTTGCACGTGTAATTTATAATATGTTAAGTTAATATTGAAATTTAATGTACTTGTATAATATTGTATATACTACTTACTTTTGGCTGATGACCCATGCGGGGGGTTTAGCAGTGTAATAAATAAACAAAATAAAGGGGAATTCTTTGGACACTCTCGTTAGGAGAATTGTAGAAATCTTTGATTGCATGTGTACCGTGGATCAAAGAAATATTTGATTATTGCAAAATTTGTTTCGATATGGCTGCATTCAATGTTTGTTGCACAATGCGACTATATATAAACAGTAAGATTATATTCTTGTTACCGTTCTATTTTTTGGAGGTTCGCTTACTTAAGTGCTTTATTTGATTATTATGCATTCAACCAAAGTGACACAAAATTTGTCCTAGTATTTGTGCAAATAATTTTGTTGGATACAACTTCTATAGCTGAAAGATCGTGGCAAGTCATTATTAAAACATTCTCTGTATAGAAGATCGTTATGATATGCATATCTTGTACAATAATAGCCACATATTAATGATAAGTAGACTACAAATCTTCATTTGAAACATCATTTTTCTGCGCCAGTTAAAACAAACGCACGAGAATCTTCCGTTAATAAGTATAATACGTTGAAAACAATGTATTGATATTCTTAAATTCGTTGAATCCGTCGACCACTTAAAACTTCTTTGCGTATAATTTAGGTACGGCGTAACGTTTAAAGACAGCTCGCATAACATCGTTTACATCGTCAACGAATGCATTACATAAAACAGATAACGAAAACCAGAGACCTTTCCCCTTTCATGAATACGGCGATCCCCAGCACACACAATCATCACGTATTTCTTTGCAAATCGATCAGCCATTGGCAAATGCAATTGTTACACGTATGCTGTGAAAATGTTTACATTCGATATTCCTGAACAGGAAGCGTAAACACGTGTAGCCATGGAACTGAACCTGGAAAGCCATTATCCGGTAGCATATGGGCACTGCTATAGTTCGCGGAACTCACCGCAAACAAAAGAATAACAAATGAAAGTATCACTTGCTTGAGTAGACTCGCTGGCGTAATAAGAATTCATATAAAGATTAAGAGGTCGCGGAAAGTTCATCAGCCGTGCGAGCGGACACCTGCCAGCTTTCCCGAGGATAATTTAACGACGAGACACGGTAGCCGTTCGGCGCGGTTGTTAATGGAATCGACGCGGTATTGACTTTGTCTGGCGCGCGTTTATGAATGAATTATCCGGTTCAATATTTCCCCGAAATCCCGACACCTGGCGCCACCGCTCGGCCGAGCTCCCAAGCCGAGAGCAGCATCGATTTTATCCGGACCCGAGCGGAGCTTCATTAACAGCCAGTTTTCTATGGGATCGACCGGCGAATTTGAGTGAACGTTCATCAAAGTGTCCCCGCTCCGGCTCCCGAACGAATTTACCTCGGTAACAAAATACCAGCCAGTTCCGGGTCTGTCTCGAACGCCTTAGCTCATCCTTTTCTTTCTGCTCTTTGCACAAGTAATTACCCTGTGGCTTTTCCGGCTGACACGCAATTTCGGCGCGACGAACACCGGGAGGCAATAGGCGCGTTTGCGGGCCAAGAAGGAAACGAAAGAGATGACAGGGTATTTCTGCGTCTCCCCCAGAGGAGGGAACGGAACAGGGAACAGAGGATGGTACACGCTACACAGGAGGGAGAGTATCCCTTCTGGTGGCACGTGGACGGGGATGTCGCCGTGTGACGGACGAGGGTGAATTTCTCACTTCGACTCCGAGGATGGGTGACCCGCGAGACCATCATCCTCGCCACACTTGCGCAGCTCACCGGCGAAAGAAAGAGGGCAGGAATGATAGGACGCTTTGTAAGTCTGCCCTAATTGTTCGCTGTCTTGCGACGCCGTCGACAAATGGAGTCGCGAGCTTGACAATGGCAAAACCATTTATTGGATGCACTAGGCGCTAAGTGATTAACCAGGCTTTTGTGCCTGCTGAATAATCGTTGGAGCAGAGTTAGCGTGGACGAGGGGATAACTCTTCGCGGTCCAATTTCTTTCGTTTCGCTGATCCCTGGGATCGGATAAGTCGAATCACTCCGCTGTGAAGGGTCAACAAGGTAGCTTTGCGTCGTTGATGATGTTTGGGGACACGGTTTCTCTGATGCTGAAATCTGCGCATTTGACTGTCGAGTACAAAGCTTCGATAAATGAGGAACAATCTGCATCATTACTGCGATATGAATCACATTTTATGTTTTAATATTTTCGATGCGTTCGCAGCTTTCTTTCTTTTGTTCGCAAATCCAATTTCATATCCAATTTCAACCCTTATCGGACGCATGTCGCATCTTATGTGACATTCTACATTAGGCTTGAATATCTGTCGTCCGGTAGGGGTTAAAAGCATTTCTGTATTTTTAAAACGCATATTTAGTAAATAACAATTGCGATTATAAAACGAGCAACGATTTGTAAGAATTTGTATCAAATGGAAAGGGATGATTCTATTTGACAACAGTTAGGCTTAAATCTTGAGAAACGTTCTTGAAAACTTGATTTTCGGTTATCAGGTTCGCATGAAGTAGAAACAGCAGATCATGATCAGACGCGCCAGTCCATTGTTTAATAGTCCGAGTATCAAACGAATTTACATTTTACGATTTTTATTTTGTTATCATTTCATAGGATAGAAGCAGCCTAAACCCGATTATCCGACTTCTGTATCTCGCAACTAACTCAGAGAACATTTATTTTGCATAAATATTCGCAGTCTAGTTATAGATTTATATTCGTAGTATTTTAGAGCATCGCTGTCCCCGCAGATGTTATGCTAAGCGTAATCTGAGTTACAGGGCACCCCTAAATTTTATGGCTAGTCGAGGATTCGACAAGGTTCAGCGGTCTCTGAGAATTCCAGGGGAAGGGTGCTGGGAGGATGAAAGGGCCCAATGGGTCCATAGAGTCATCCCGGGGTCAAGCTATCCCAACCATTGGCCAGACACGCATAAAATCTTAGGGTCTTCGACAGTCGCTAAAATTCCGAGAAATTCAGGGGCTGTTCCGCAAGGGGAACTTTATGATAGCTTCTACGATTTAAAATCGATTCAACGGCGTCTACAACTCCAGTGATATGCTAAAGAGGTCCGGTGATAAATCTGGGAGTCCGAAAGACTTCTCTGTAAATCTACGGGAATCTTGTCGAACGTTTCGAGTGAATTTATCATACTTCTACGAGCTCAGATACGATCGTCTAGGACCTTAAGGAGGTAGATAGGCTCGGTATCGCGTTGATGAGTGTAAACGCGTTTAGCGCGGTCCCTACTAACCGAGATGGCTTCCGTAAGGTCTATTCCGGTGTGATAAAGGGTCGTCTGGTGACCCGTAGCGCATCCGATATTTACTAGAACCTTTCTACATAGTCGGAACGCCAGTGACCGCTTAAGACGAGACCGTCCCTGCGCGTATCAGGTCCTATGAATCTGTAATCCCTTCTGCCGGATACTATGAATCCGTGATCGTCTATGTGGTATCCTGCGAGGCTTCCAGTCGTCTGTACCAACCCCGACAAACACGGCGCCGTCTACACCGTGTTAAGCATATTCGAGGGTCCCCACAGGCTCTTACAGATCCAGAAACCACAAACGCAACTCTCCGGTGCCCGGATCCCGCGGATCCGCATTTCTGTATCAAATATGCGAAATCCGAAACCTTTTGAAGAACGGATGGTTACAAAATTATGGTTATAAAATACAATGGGCCGGCGAGGCGACCGGATTCATCCCTCGGCGTCCACGGAGGGACGGGAATTTTTCCGAGCCGGTTTAAAGGATTGAGATAATTGACGCGGCATCAAAACGATGCTTCCACGGTCCGGGAATTCTTTGATTAAAGGACCCTCGGCTCTCTCAAATTTCACGCCACCGTGGAACAGGAAAAGGCCGGACTGGCTCTCTTGCCCGGTTGTTTTCGCCGCGCGGCGGAACGACAACGCGCCGAAGCCGACCGGAGCGGAGCTGAGCGGGTGCTGCCCGTTCGCGTGCTCGCTCGCTCGCTCGCACGCTCGTGCCTATCTTGTTACACTCGGTGAATACATAAATATAAATTACTTAATTTCGTAACTCGGTTTAAGTTCGCGCCTCCCGGCCACGGAAGAGACGTGATCTTGAATTCATTGTCTCATCGTGACACGCCTCCCGCTAATGTAATACTGCGCGGCCAGATACACGCCCGGTGACGGCTCATATAATTTCATTGCCGTAAACTTGCTCTCTTATCGAGCAGTCGCCACCGTTCATCAAGCCCTGTTTACGTTCGATCATCGGTCCCTGTCGCCGGCGACGCGAACTCGCATCGCTAATCGACCTCTCGCTGTCGGGAAAGAAAAATCGAATAATTCGTCTACGATTTTTTAACGAAATTTCGGGAACGGTGATCCATCAATCGAATCGCTCGTTTTTACATGCCCGAGAATTTTGATCAGCTTTTTGCGTTCCCGCCGTCCACTCAGGAAAATTTCTGTATAACTTTTCTAATGGAGTTACATTTTTAACAATTTTCCTCTTGTAGCAACAACTCACCATGAAGATTTCAAACACGGTTTATTCAATGTACACTGCTGTTTGTTTATTTTAATATTGAATGAAATTTTAGCGATACTTTAGCGATGTTGAAGAAACATATGTTGATATGAATATGATATAATTGTAAGTGTTAAAGAAATTACAAACGTGGATATAAGGTTTATTTCTTGTATAGTTAATGATAAATTTCAGTTGTTTGAAGAACTTGGGATTATTTTACTACGTGACATTTGTAATCGTTTTTTATATTTAACCCTCTTAGTGTCGACCAAAATAGTGGTGCGTACAGGAGCGAAACATACCAAACCTGTTTGATGTATTTTGGTGTTTCGGCAAAAAAATAAGAAAAATTTGATAGAGCCTAATAATTAAACAATTGAGAAAAAAGAAGAAATAAGAAATGGAATGAAGAAAATGAATTGGAACTTATTTATCAAAGATATAAACTGAGTAATACACATATATAATAATTATATGAATTGCTATAATTCTTAGTTCTAGTTAATATATTAAAAAATTATTGACTACTATAATTGTGATTTCTAGATCAAGTTGCGTTGAGTCTATGAAATCAAAAACGCATAATTAGTTTTCAATTTATTTACGTATTTACAAAATATAAATTAGAGTAAAATATGATCTATTCTGGACAAAAATATCTGGGTTGTCGAAACACATGTATTCTTTATTAAATAAAAAAGGTATTATCTAGAAACGCATGTCTTCATCCTTTTAAGAAGTTGACACTCAAATATCAATCTTCTAAAATTGTTCAAAATTCAATCTATCCATTTTTGCCATAATTGCGCCGAATCCATATTCTAAAAAAGATTCTCGTATCAGACGAAATTTGCTTGCAATAACGTCACCTCATTAGTTTCCAAAATGATTATTGAATGTAACAGGAGGTACTTATTTAGAAGCGAGAGACTCGAAAAAAAATGCGGCGCCGCTTTTGTGACCGAAGTTCATTTTTTCCCGATGCGTCTACAACAAAAAACACCGGGATGACGATTTGACCTACAACCCGGTGACGTTTCCAGCGTAAGATTACAGGAACACATCGTTCAAAACGAGCGGGTAACGACTATACGTGTCACGTGTGGGGCCAGATGATCAACAGATTTCGAATATCATGTTGCAGGAGTGGGTTGAGCGGCGTAAAAATATGGCATCGAAATTGTCGGCCACCCGTGGGGTAACGAATCACTCCGAAATTGAATTCAGACGCCCGGTACGGCGTACATCGATTTAAAAATATAATCCTGACATTTACTGTCCCGCGTGTCATTGGCGCAGAGTTATGCGTATGTCGTGCCTGGCAAAAATAAATCTTGTCTCATTACCATTAGACCGAGCGTTTAATAATCTCTTAATATACTCGGTTATGAAATATTCCGCCGCAGCGGCGACGAAAGAATTCATTCGACACACGGAAATAGCCATTAATTGATTCCGCCGAGTCGGCTGTAATTCAATCGACCACTCGGCCCGTGCATTTATCATAGCATTTTTAAGCCGGAACACTGGCCAATTACATCTACTTTCGAATTCGATTTAAATTTATAAGTCGATCCCATATATAGAGAGATCAGAGGCGGGGCTTAATCGATCGCGGTGATTTATATTACCACCGCGGTTTATCGCGTTTACCAGGAAAATGTCCGCCGGCCAGATCACAGAACGCAACCCACGGCAAAAAACCACGAGAAGAAACGCGTCCTCCCGGTCGAATTGCATGCGGAACGTTCGAGTGCATCTCGATCGAGCTTAGAGATACGACACGTCAACCGCATTTATGCACAGATATTTTATGACGTCGGGTTTAGATAATGATGACTTCCCGTGCGTGCTTTCATCGATAAGACCGTTCGAATCGAGATTAATTCGAGGCGAACGAGACTGCACGCGACTCTCTGATGCGTAACTTGCTCGGTGCATCAATTAATGCATCGACGTTTCGTTGGTGCAACAAAGCGCTGCATTCCGTCTGTCCAGATGTCAGTCGTCCGATTCTATCAAGATTCATCCGCTGAGAAACGTTTCTAAACTAGTATATAACGTGTCCCGATCGGCTGTTGTGAATTATTCAGTGCCTCGGATCGGCTCTCTTCCTCTTCGAGCAAACAAATACGTAATAACTGTTCAAAGTTCTTTACTGCTATTTTTCTTACTTTAAGCAACCCCTTCTCGAATCAATTTCTAATAATCCGATGTCTAAAATTCGTTTCAAGGGTTTCCAAATTGATTAATTTGAATCGTACTTCTCGTTTTATGTTTCTTACATGCACGATGCTATGTTACTTTATCGCTCTTATTACATTTATACACTTTTTATTTTTTATATTCAACAGCACAAATTTGTCGAGGACTTCGATTGACTCAAATCTACACTGCCGCTTTAAAGGCATCCTTCAAGTTTAAAAAGTTATTCATATTGACGGCGTCATTTTGATATTTTCAAAGTGGCCACTTGATATTTTCCTAAAACTCGATATATTATATGCAATTATTAATTATCATATATATAACAACGAAACAAATTATTGCGACCCATTCTTGAGGCGGAAATGAATTCTTTAGTTCAAAATTTGTTACAAACTATTTTCTTAGCGCGTTAAATGAACCTGTGAGCATGTACCATCGACGGTACACGTGGCACGGAACGTGTTAAAAGCAAAGGTGCTCGTTGAGTAAGCAAGCGAGATCGAGCGGCATAGTTTTCGAGAAAAATCTATCGTCTCGCGGCGCGGCGCAATGCTCGTTCGAGTGAACCTATTTGGAACACGATCATAAAAAGAGACTGCGTTCTCCATATCGGAGTCTGAAGTCTCCATATTATTCGATCAGACTCGACGTTACCTAAATTGTTTCAGCCCGTTCGTGGCTGCTACGGAAAATTGGAAAAGCGTCTAGCCGACGAGGACAGAGGCCGCGCGCAAGGGTTGGCAAGGACACGTACGGGGTGCGACAATGTAGAAGACGTCGTGTGCACGAGGTAGCGAGGAATATCGATCGATCTAGAATCTAGAGAGACCGTGAGGCAGGGAAACGAAGGAAACGAGGAAAACGAGAGAAAAAGGCGGCGCGCGTCTAGGACGAAGCCCGCTCGGTCTGTGGATCGTACATCGTTCCATTTTGTCGTTCGACTGTTACGTGACTCTCGGCCCTAGCGACTATTTCGTGCGATAAGTCACGGCGCGGGGAGAGAGCGGGCGTAAAAATCTGATCTGGATCTAGCCCGCTTTCCCCGATCTGGCGCTTCTAAATCATTTCCGGCGTGCTTACGGCCGAAACACGCTATCGTGTCGTTCCCGGTTCGGTCTCGGTCCGGTAAGATCCTATCGTGTTCATATTGCCGTGCGAGTATCGTGCCGTTCTCGGTGCGATCAAATATAGTATTAGGTTGGAAACTATGAAACGTGCGTTCGATATTTTTATTTATAAATTTTAAAGATCTATGAGTACAAATTGAATCATAGTGCAGCTCAAGCTTCGAGAAACATTAATCAAGCTTTCGGAGATGGATCCACCAGTGAAAAAAATGTTCGATATTGGTTCCAAAAATTTGCTTCTGGAAATTTGAGCATCGTCAATGAGCCTCGAAAAAAATCGCGTTTTGTTTCCATCTGGTTTCGGAGAAATATGAAATAAAAATGGAACACAAACGTGAAAAAATTTTACAAAATGAGCAAGAAGAATACCTTTAAACTTTATAAATAAAAATATCCTGCGCACGTTGTAATGAAGTCGCGGTTGAACACAGACTAACCAAAAACGCCCGTTTCATAGTTTCCAACCTAATATATACAATTACCGAGAAAAGTTAAAGAACTTTACTTATCGTTAACATCTGTGTAAGAAATTGATATCTTTTTTTATAAATGCACGTCTTATTCAATTAAAGGTACATATTATAGCGAATAGTGCAACACACTGTCTATACATGCAATATTGTTTCATTTAGTGCAGGGCCCAGTCCGACCCCTGATTTAGTGCATACGCAAAATAAAAAAAAACGTTACAATTATGCTATTATATTATATTATATATATTTATTTTATTTTCTTCATTTCTTATATTTTGTTAATTTTGAATTCTTTTTATTTTTGTATGTGTTATTTCTTTCTAATTTTCACGTTTTTCTTTATTTTTGCAATATGCACGGTGTGTTTATATTCTTCGGTGTTAATCGGTATCGCAACTAGCATGGAGTGAAAACAGCATCTATATTATGAACGCTGTAATACAAGACAATAGAAGAATATTTAACCGGACCGGGAACGGCACGATAATATGTTTCAATGGGATTGAAATAGTTCCAAAAATAACTATTTCATTCACCAAAAAAAATTTCATTCGAATCTTTGACCCGAAGTCCGTGACCTCTCCTTGTTAGCATTACTCAGAAGACACCGGAGGTTCCTACCACATAGATCCGAAAAATAATAATTACAAAACCCATACAATATCGGTTCTGGATAACCGAGACCGAAACGATCCACGACCTTCCATATAACAGTTATAAGACTCTTTCGGTTCTCCATAACTGTTTCAAGAACTAAAACCAATATTATAACTGCTTCCAACCCCTGGTCTCGACCCTTAAGGCGTCATTGCCATCCATAACCGGCATCGATCGTCTCGCAAGCGTAATTCGACGATGTCTCGAAGATAGCGTAGCCGCAAGGATCCGCCGCTGTTCGCTACGATAAGAAAACTAATCTGCTCCCCGGTAATCCAAATATACACTCGGAGGGGGTCGCGCAAACGAGAAAGAACCGAGGAATTTCACGGCGCGGCCAGGAGCCAGGCGAAAGGATAACGAAGCTCGGTGGAAGCAAGTTCGCTGAATTTTTAAACGTTGATCTCGGAGCGTACGCGGACCTGCTCGAAGCGGAAAACGTCGAGCGGGCACGCGAATGGGGTTGTTGTCGGAGCGGGCGCAAGGATGGTGCATTTATTCTCCGCGCTGCCGGCTCCTTTTCTTCCTCCGCGGCGAGAAAGGGAGAGGTAAAAGCAGAGATAGAAAAAAGACAGAGAGAGAGAGAGAGAGAGAGAGAGAGAGAGCGAGAGAAAGAGAGGAAGGGAGATCCGAGCCCACAAATTTTCCCGCCCCCGTTCTTCGAGTTCCGCAGGGAATGCGAGGCGTTCCCATTGTGCCCGGCAGCTCACAATGCCGGCTGCCCTCCTAGCAGCTGTCGGCGGAAACAAATTTCTAATGTCGCATTAAACAAACCATTACAATGGCCGAATATGTGTGTCGACCGAGTCAATGCGCGCCGGGGATTCATATTATTGGCCGTGCACCGGGGCCGATTGATGCCGGTCGCCGCGAACAATGGGAAACGCTCGGTGACCGATCGGCTATTCCGATCCGACGAGATGACGACGGCGAGCGACGCGTATCCACGCATACGCGGTCCCGGTTAACGAACCGCACGAGCCTCTTGACGTATTAACGCCGGATTTGTCCGATTAGCGAGATTTACGAGCCAGCCGAACCGCGACGAGCCGCATCGTGGCGATCGGCCACTTTTATATTTGCCCGGTCACGTATCAGAGACCATCAACGACACCGGTAGCACGTATCTACTTTGCTCCGTTCCCGGAAAAACGTGACGATCACAATGCCGTCGGAAGGATTCTGCGGTCGGTAAGCTTGTTGGAACAAGCGGCCCGCGTGAAGTGTTCGCTGCACTACATTACAAGCGTCGTTTGTTGGATATTGTTGGTTCCTCTGCATTCTACATCCATGAATTTCTCTTCTGTTAGTTTAACCGGTTAACTGTATTTGATGAGTATACTCGTCATTATATTGTAATTTTAGTGAAAACAAAAACATATTCTCAAATTTCAAGATGTTTAAAATATTTCGACGCGAGGCCAGAATAAAACAAACAAATAAAAAATATGAATCATTTGAGATTAACCTGTGCATCTGCACTGGCTCCATCGGCAAACATTTTCTGGATTATATACCAGTCACTTCATCACAAATGATCCTATACGAAAGTGTTTACATTATTATTAAGACTCGACGTTCAAAGTACTATTATGTAATCGTTCCCTGCTTTGCCAAATACCACTCTGCAGCAGCAATTTGAATTTTTAACTTTTATAAATATTTGATTTTTTCTGCGATTTTTGTTTATTATATATGTAGTATATAGTATATTAATAATTAGTATATTAGTATATTAGTATAGTATATAATATACTAACATAGTATATTAGTATATATAGTATGTAGTTTATTGTGTATATGTTCATGTTAAGCGAATAAGTAAATACTAATAATAAAATTGTCAATTTTATAAAATAAAAGCGTCTTCTCGATACTATATTTTAGCAGTAACACTTACTCTGTGTTTCACGAGTATACTCGTCACCGCTTGATTCTCACGACACATGCATACAGGGTGCGGCCATATAACATGTACAAGCGGACACGAGGTGATTCCTTATGGTAAACTAAGAACAAAATATGGAATAAAATTTTGTCATTTAAGGCTTTGTTTTCGAGAAAGTCGAGTTTGAAGATCCGATGCGTACATAAGCTGTCACGGCTAAGTTACGGTTCGTCGAGCAACGTATTGCTTGACGAACCGTAATTAAAATATGATTTTCTCGAAAACTAAGCCTTAAATGACAAAATTTTATTCCATATTTTGTTCTTAGTTTTTCATAAGGAACCACCTCGTGTCCGCTTCTACATATTATTCGGCTGCACCCTGTATAGGTGCGCGCTCTAAAAAGGGGCGTCAAAGCTAACTGGTTAATAATTCAAAATTTCGTAAAAAGTACTAGTTTCTTCAGCGTTTTATCAAATAGAGAAGATGCTATCTATATAGATGCTTATTATACTTTCAGTATAACAGTTTTTAGTTAGTCTGGCGGTTGACACACCTGTCTATGAAGAGGAACGTTAATAATAGAACTGTTACTCCAGCAATTGTGTCATCAAGTATAAATTCGAACGAAATTTTTAGAATCTGAAAATCAAATAATGAAAACTTTCTACCCAAATACAAGAAATTATATAGTGACAGTTACATGTACTATATCGCCGCAATTACATTATAATTACTCCAAAATAATGACTACACCAATTCCGCTAACCCACAGTTCACGAAAAATTGAATAAATTGAATTATTAATACAAATAAAGATGTTACGACGAAAATTACATTACCAAACTGATAGACACTTGTAATATTCATAAGAAATTAAGATTTAATGAACATGGTTCCTGTACTTCCAGTGTCAAATTAATCAGTCGCTGGTCGATACAGGATGTAATTACCTGCCTCGAAGTAGAATGCATGCCGGCACTAGGAATGGGGGAGAAGTTTGAGATATTGAATGGTAACACGTGACAGCTTACATTTGTAAATAAGGTAATGTTTGTATGCATGAATGGCGATATTATAATCGCTTGTAATGCCTCGTTGGCACAGGTACAAATGGCATTGAATAGCAAAGTGGAACTTCATTCCTGACAATGGGACGCAATAATTCGCCCATGGTGTTCCAGTTTAACCGTTAGATAACGGGATGCCTGTCAGTGGATCGAGAACGGATTTGGCTCATTTTCGACCCTTGACACAGTTTATTGTCTACGAATTAGCATTCGTGCGCCTTGCTCAATTAACCATTAACTTGGCGCATACACGATCTGTTACGCGCACCGGGTGTTTACCGTTTTATGTCAGTTTGTATTTCTGGTCTGTCAAAATTAACCGTAGCGGAGAAGATTTCACTTTATTCTGTTCTATTCGTGAAACATAGATTGCCGGAGCCAGAAGTTCTTTGAAAACCAAAATACTGTTTTAATCCCCGCAGGAGGAAAACTCTCTTATGATTGTCATTCCATATTCCTTCGTTACTATTATGTACTCTTTCGTTGTGAATGTTATTATATTCTTTACGATTATTATTATTATTATTTTGACTACTACTGTTATTATTAATATTATTATAATTAGCATTATATTACTATTATGGTCACAATTATTATTATAATTACTATTGCTAAAGCTACCGGATATAATTACCGTTATAATAAGTTATCAATTTGTATCTTAACGCTGTTGACCGCGGTCAACGATGGCTAGCAGAACCCCGACCGGTTCTAACCCTTTTCTCCCTCCCACGCTACGACCACGGTTAACCCTCATCAGCATCCGAGTATTCTTCGAGACAAAAACGGCGATTCCTGACACTGAAAAAAGCAACCACACTATCCAAAAATAAAACAAGGAACCAAAAGTCCAACACGTTTGAGTTATTTTTTATAGCTATGCGAAACATGTTGTTCCGAACCATTACGTGACATACGTAATTAACACTTTATTTATCGGAAACTTGTTAAGGGTTTTCAATGACTATTAAACTTATATGACACTTATCAATGACTAAACTGTGTTTAAGAAAAATTCGATAATTTTCTTTTACACAATAATTTCAAAAGAACTCCTTACATTAATTTAAACAAAGTGACGGATGAGATTATTGTAGTTTTTGAATAATCGTTTAAGAAATTAAATGAAGTGTTAAATTATTCTTATTAGTCAATTATTCTCAATTATTTGTCAATTGTTTATCAACTGAGTAAATCGCACGTGAAAACGTCTAGACTGGCACTGCATAAATCCTGAAAAATAGGTACGACTGTCGCGGCGATTGAAATGTAACACCTGGTAGAGTACGAAGGCAACAGAATTTCCAGAAATTATGGAGGACAGTTTGCGCGGCGATAATCAAATAATCCGGCTGGCAATCGGCAAGACAGGCTCTTTTCCCGATCGGAAGATCATTACACGTTTTCATACATAGCAGTCGGGCTCGCGGCGAGATTGAGTCCCGGCAATAATCCATTGCGAATTACGTGTCCTGACGACGCGTCGTCGTCGACGTTAATCCAGAAAGGCCGACGTGATTGGCAGTGTCAGTCCGTGGGATGAAGCGCCGCGACGCTGGCAACCGAAGCACAAGGAGAGTAATTTGTATTCACGTTAGGTGTTGTCTCGCCACCTGGCAGCCGAGTCGGCCCCTTCCAGCTCCGTCGCCGCGACGCCCACACCTTTCGCTCCCTCTCTTCCTTTCCTTCTGACATTCTCATCCTTCTCATCTTGTCTCTGGGCCGACTGGCTGTCCGTCCTGCTGGCTTGACGTATGTCCCCATCGATCACTTTCCACGCAACCCCCTTCTTCCTCGGCTCGCGTTTCCACGTCCACCTTGCACGGTGCCGTTGCGCCATTGAAATTCCGCTCGGGTATAATAAGGTTTTATTGCTTTCGCGGGCCGAACTTGAAAACAAAGGGAGAAAGGCTGCTGCCTGACGACCCGTCCTCGAAGATGAACCGGGAGATGTCCCGGCCGAACGACAGACTTCCGGCGAGAGGCTCTCTCCCGCTCGGAACGACGCGACGACGGTCGGGATTCCTGCGTGAACTACGATCGCCCGGCCAGATATTCTAACTAGTCCGAAAATTCATTTCCTCCCCACGGCGGGGAGCGGATCGTTTGTTTCGTCGATGATCGTCCTTCGAGGGATAACCAACGGGACTTTTAAAGGGCCGAGGGTGGCCAGGATTCTGTGCGAATTCGGCGGATGCCAGGGAGGGAAGGCGTCTCAAGTATTTCTCTCGCGTATTATTCGAAAGCGATACCGGCGAATATTTCTGTTTCATGTCTCGGTTACGATCGATCGTAAACGGGTTGTATTAAATTCGATCCCTGCGACGTATAAAATTTTATGAGATATCGTTATCGATCCGGAACCGTTCCCGACGGTCGAAACTTGAGGAAGTCGACCGATAACGCCGCGGACACCGACATGGAAATAATCGGCAAACAGGCAATATGTTAGTAGGGCTCCGGGGCCGGATACACGTCGCGCGGACTTGTTAGCCAAAAACAAATACGACACGGGTAGGTGCTATAACACGAGCCGTATATCTGTTCGACCATCGTCGGTACCCAGGGGATTATCCATCCCATCTCGTTTTCGTCGACTCCCTGTCAACCACCATCTGTCCGCTCCTTTGACGATTTATTCTTATTGCCCTCCTTCTTTTTCTTTGATTTCTCGCGGAAAACGTTACTAGAACAAACCGAAAATCAGAAGGAATCTTACGTATCCGGCTGTATTATGTATTAGGGTGTCCCAAAAGTTTCTTTCTCATCGCGCTATGAATGGCATTATCTGACTCTGCTTGTGTAAACATGCAGGATTATCAATTAGCCGCCTATGTGATCGGTTTTAGTCGACCCAGAGCTCTTTCTTCAAGGTGAAACAATAAATTCTACGAAATACTGTCATCAACTAGATCAATTGAAAGCTGCCATAGCCAAAAAACGGCCAGAATTAATGAACCGACGTAGCGTCGATTTTCATCATGACAACGCGAGACCACATATTGCATTAGCGGTAAGAGAGAAGCTCTTACAGTTTGATTGGGATGTTTTACCGCATCCTGCATACTCTCCAGATCTTCCGCCATCAGATTATTACTTTTTTCTGTCCTCAAAAAATTCTCTTCGCGATAAGCGCTTTAAATCCATCAGCAAAATAAAAGCGCACCTCCAGGATTATTTCTTGTGCAAAACACAACAATTTTAGAAAGAAGGCGTAACGAGGCTTCCTGAGAGATGGAAGAAGGTAATAGAACAAATTATATTCTTATATAACAAAATCAATAATATCGTAAACAGTAAATATTGTGTATTCATTTCATATTAGAAACAGGAAAGAAACTTATGGGACAACCTAATACGTTTCAAATAAACGATATAAAGACTGCACGTTGCTCTGCGGCTCGGACGAAACTGCCATGCACTCTTACAAATATAGTCACGCGTTCACACACATACGATCATACATCGTTCCTGTCTACGAGAATCTGATTTGACGCAGTAGTTTGCCGATCAACGTAATGCCGTCATACGCATAGGCGAAATAAGGTGCAGCAGGTGGAAACTATACCGGGTGCTCTATCACTAAACCTACCTGATAGAAATTAACGAGCAATGCTTCATAAAACTGATAGGACTGAATTTATTCCGACTTCTCGCCATTTTTATTACAATGCAAGACTGTACAAAGAAAGTTATTTAATCGTTTGTTAAGAAAGGGTATTTGTAATTTCAACAATTTGGAAATACAAATGTGTGATCGGTCATTTTGATTGTTAGGTAGGTTTAGGGCTAGGCCTTCTTCGGTTTTCAGAATTCAAAGATTACTTGGTAAACAAATAGTTTTCTCTCTTATATACTTTAGCTGGCATTAAAACGTCGTCGGATATATGTAATCTGACGATCTTAGAGGGACATTTGCTTTGTGGAATTAAAATCGAAATTTATTAGTACTGTTTAGTTACTGATGGTGCAGTTATTAACCCTTTGCACTCGAAGCCATTTTAACTGTAAATCTAAACTCACTTTTCTGGCTTATAGTATTCCCATTTTATGTGGCAAAGTGCATTTTATGCATATGAAATTGATTCTGCTAACTGAAGTTTTGCTTCTAACAACTCTTCAAATCTAAATTTTTGTTAGTATAAACATTATTTTGGAACGTGATAGAACAATTTTAATGGTGTCCCAGAGTCACCACTCGAGTGCGAAGGGTTAATGTGGCTTGAGATGTACAAAGATCAGTCATGTCATTACCTATACATGAAGAGCGAGACGATATCAAGTTACCAATTTTCTTGCACAGTGCAATTTAACAATTAAACGACCGTTCACGAGATTTCTCGTGTTTCAATGCTGAGACGTAAAGAGATTTCTCGTTTTTATCTCTTTTCTCTGAAAAGAATGAAAACGAGATATATTTGTAACTTTTGTACTGTATCTTTGCATAAAGGAACTCACTTTTAAAAATATCATACCCTGCGGAATTACTAAACTTATTTTAAAAACTACCTTATTAATACAGAGTGTGCCAAAAGTCATTCGCAATTGGGAAATGAGTTCCTGATTTCCTTTACACAAATGCAATCCGCCACTTTGTTAAGATTTATTAACGAAAAACATTGATCAATGAGCGAAACTGAGCTTCGTCCGCTCGTTGGCTCCGCTGCCTAACGTCAAACGGGCTCGCCTCTCATTGGCCAGCGTTTACTGTTAATAACTCGTTAACGATGCCTCGGAGAAAATGTTTGTAAAAGAAAAAGTTACTTCAAATGACCTCAGGAACCCTTCATTTCCCGATTGCGAGTGACTTTTGAAACATCCTGTATATTAGTGATAAGGTTAATAAATACATGGATTTTTAATTTCCTATATTTATTTGTTTTTCATTTGCAAAAGGGAAAATCGCCGGCCTTAGATTAAGTTTACGGGAAAATGCGGTCATTTAAGTATTAAAAAGTACAATTTTCCAGCCTCACCCTCTGTTGCGTATCATTTTTATTTCGCCTGTTTTAAAACAGCGACTGCAACCACGATGCACATAAGATGCACGTGGTACAGCGAACACGTCAAATAGCACAGAAAATACTTTCGCAGTAGTCTCAATAGAAGGCGACGTTTAGCTACATCGGACACCCAGTACATATGTATTTCCGTTGGCGTCAAGCTAGAGAATACAAGATGAACCCAGCTCGCGATGGGGTGGAAATGCCCTGTCGAGGATCCAAATATTTGCGAACAATGTCGAGCGCCGGAGTATTCAATAGAACCGCGCGTTATTTCCTACGGTGTAATTTTCCGAAGTCGCAGGTGCGAACGTTTACAGGGAACGTGCGTTCGTCGAAATTCTCGGAGGAATCGCGGCGTCGCGTCGCATCGCGCCGGCGTTCCCACGGGCGTCGGCCGGCGCTGTTTTCCGTAGGAGGAAAGCTGCGGAGATGGTCGAGGATCGTTTCCGTGTCTTTCCCCATAAACGAAAGCGGCGACTGCTACAGAAATAGGCAGGGACACGCGCAACGACATGTGCCGCATCCGAAAATGCGTGTCTCGGGGAACGAAGGCGAGTGTTCGCCGGCTACACCGGCCGACACGGACGAATTGCGAGCATTAATAAAATAAATACTTCCGAACGGAAACGGCCGGCGAGGTAGAGACGGCCGGTATCGCCTCTTGGCCGCGGACCAATATATATCACGCGCAGAGGCCGCGCCGAGAGGAGCCGCCTCCGAGGTACAAGTGTACGTGGACGAAGGTATCCTTTGATCATCTTCACATCTGGTGTAAAAGATTTAGACCGAGCCGTGCTCTCTCGCCCTTATATCAGGCTGTCTGCGAGCCGGGCTTTACCGCGCTCTCTTAGCGAGCCTCCCGCCACCGCCGCGCCGTTTGGGAATACAGCCATTATCCTCTCGACATACAGATGAAAGCGAAACCTGACCACGGAATGGATTTATCCGGGAAACGCGCTACAAAGGGGACCAAAGTTTTCCGCTAATGCTGCCGCAGACGCCGCACGGCCGCGGTCCATTTTAAAAATACCCCTACGGTTTTTAACGCCTTGTGTAACTGACCTTCTTTACGCTCCCTCCTTGTTTCAGGGAAAAGCGACGCTGAGTTGAAAGCGTCGGCGAACCGCCGCAATTTTATCGCTGCGAGAACTCCGGAAAAACTGGTTCAGTTTTGGATCCCACTGCGGATTTCTCTGCGAATCAAAAATTGTCACCATTCATAGGATAGTGGAGTCGTTTACTGTGGGATGACCAATTCTTGTGCCTTCGACTGCAATATATTTATAAACATACACGTGAGAAGTACGATTGATAGAATTGCCTTGTCAAACAAAGAATTACGTTTTCTTCAATATCATTTAGTCTATGTACAAATCCGCCATGTCTTTGAAAAGGAATTCGTCAATTATCTGTAAGCTGCAGATTGTTTTCTACCCAATTAATTTGTACACCGTTACTTCTAGAATCAATGGAGAATGCTTTTCATGGATGCATCAAATCAAGCAGTTTCGAGTTCGTTTGAAATTACTGACAACAACGCGTTGCGAGATTAATTTCCAAATGCTGTATCGGATGGGTAGGAAACGCAACGTCCAACTTGGAATTCGTAAATCCGTCGATTTTATGTTGGTCCCGTTACATTTCAGCGTTGCATCAGCGCATCAATTCCGCGTGCGGCGGCCGCGCGCGGATAAAAGCGCGCGTAAGCTCTGGTAACCACGCAGTAACCTTGGCAATTTAGACGTAAATCGCATTCTAGGAAATGCAGAACTTTCGCATCGCGATATTGTTCTGACACTATGCAAACACACAACGAACGGAGCGCAATTCCGGTACGGGTGTAACCAAGGCTATGAATTATGCAACCCCTATTGGTAGCTGCCACCCTCCGGTGGACTAGCACAATCCCCATGCTCCATCCCCGTGTCCTCTCGCCGTCTCTTCCTTCCTATTTGCCTCGATCTGTCTCCCTCCGACTATCGGTCTTTCCCTGTCGCCCCCGTACGACAATTCCGCTAAATGTACCTATTCTATCGACCAACTCCTTCCAATATCGCATTCGATGCTATAATTTCGATGCAGCCCGTTAGTATTTCGGCCGAACGATTTTTTGCTTGTTTAGGCAACGCCGCGCGTCTTCGTCGCGTCGCGTGGCTACCTTCGAACAGGTAGTCAACCATGAATGCTCACGAATTTTTTGCCATCATCGTATTCGTCGGCTTTATTCGACCATCGAATTCGGATGACCATTTTCAAGAATTAGAATAATGGCAAAACGTCGATGGATGTAAAAGGACTTTTGCGCAACAGACTTGTTAGCGACACAGATTGGTTTGCTGCCCTTTTACACAGTACACGGGTTACACTTTACAGGTGTATCTAAATTGTTGCATCTCCGGGAAATGAGGGGTTCCAAAGATCATTTGAAGCAAGTTTTTCCGTAGCGAAAATGCAATGCGCGAATCTGTTTACGAGTTATTAACGAAAAACGGTGGCCAATGAGAAGCGAGCGAGGGAATTTTCAACGTGTTGCAGCGAAGTCAGGTCAGCGACAGAAACCATGCTTCGCATCGAGGCGCGACCTAAGGAAAGGGCCACTATTCATTCTCATTTTAGAATGTTTGAAGAATATTTACTAATTTTTTGGACCCGAAATGGTAAGTAGTTTAATTGTCACAGTTGTTTTAATTTTCTGGTATGCTTGATACCTCATGTGTGTCATATGAAATTTTTATGCGATGTGTATATATTTACCTGTAGTTCTCATTGACGTGACCACGTCCACGTGAGCCACAATGGGAGGGGTCAATACAAAAGTGGAAGGGGATTATACAAAAATGGGAGGAGCCAATACAAAAATGGGAGGAGCCAATATGAAATTGGGAGGAGCTAATACAAAAAGGGGAGGGGCTAATACAAAAACGGGAGGGGCCAATGCAAAAGTAAAAGGATCCAATACAAAGGAGGGGGGATCGAAAAGAGTAGGGGCCAACCCAAAGGATGGTGGGCCAAAGGAGAAGGGGGAGCGGCCAAACAAAAAGAGGAAGGGCCAAACCAGAAGGGGGAGAGGCCAATACAAAAGGAGGCGGGCCAAACTCCAAGTGGATGGAGCCAAACACCAAGGGGCGGGGTCAAACTTCAAGGAGGCAGTGCTAATACAAATGGGGGAGGAGGCAATGTTTATATACAGACCAGCTATACCGTTCTTCATACATTGTACGAGCTTAACGCATTATCCTCCGAGAATGGCGTGGATTTACAACTAAATGGATGAGTTTCTTATTAATAACATTTTTGAGATTTTTCAAACGAAAAATTACGTCCGAAAAATCGAAACACGTATCGCTTTCTTACGTGTACAAATAAAGTAAAACTGAAAAGTAATTATTTCCCTGTTTAAAGCAAGTAATTAAATGATATTCATACATAACACATGAAAGTAAGAAATAAAAAAAAAAACGACACGAACTATGTTTAGAATTCAATGTTGAAGTGATTAAATACGGTTTGACTTCCGTACCTGGACAATTTTCTTTCGCACAAAGGCACGAACAATCCTTCGCGCACAGGAATGCAAGACCCGCGTTCTTCGTTGTTATTTCGAAAAGCGGAAGAAATAAATCTCCATTAGATTCAGCCACAAATTCGCTCACAAATGGCCCCGTTTCCGATAAGCTTTTAAAACCGATCCGAAGCCGAAAACAACGCGCGCACCGTTGTAGTCGGTATTTACGGGTAACAATAAATCCCTTTCAAAGGCACACGCAGCGAGTCCATTTGGCGTTTTCTTCCCGGTTGCATACAACGAACATAGTAATTACTCGTTAAGAGCGCGGAGGTTCACAGAGGGAGAGAAAGCAGGCTTAAATTCTGCAATGCGTCATTTCGTTCGTGCCATTAAAACCGTTGAGATCAGCCCGTCAAGGCGAAAAGAGATGGCGAGAGAAATGCAGGGACATAGAGCAGTAGATTTCGAGAGTGAGAGAGCGTGACAGGGGAGCGGTGACGGTGAAGGTGGGGGGGGGGGGGGCGAAGGGTGGCCGTAGAAAGGATCACTAAAAAAGAAGCGTGCTGTCTCGATTCGCGACTGCTGTAGCAGCGGCATTCGAAACGTTTAAAAAAGGAACGCGCCCGTAAAAGAGGACTGGATACTTTGATGCGGGCTATACGTTTTATCTCGAAAAAATAGGGAGGTGCGAGGACCGAAGGGTTCCTTTCTCCCCTTTCCGTTCTGTCCTCCGGTGCTAAAGAGTCGCGGCTGCTATCTTCCTTCCGCAATGCCACTGCTAACGGGGTACTGTTATCAATAGCCCTCGCCTAATGATTTTCAAGCGGACCGACCGTTTCGAGGTCTCCGCGAGGACATCCAACCACCGTACAGCCCGAATATCCGTTGAACGTTTCACGGCGCTGCGTAGGCGGTGAATGGAAGTTGTTCAGACCCACGGCCAAATTGTGGCACGAGATTTTATTCCGATGCCGGTCCTCATTAATTTCCGGCAGTATTTCACGCGAGTTTTCAAGCGTGTAATTGTTCACGAAATTGTCGCGCCGTCGTCGTTGTTCACGCTCGTGTCAGCGTTGAACGCCGGCATTCAAAGGCGCGGATAGTTTACAGCGAAACCGTATCCAGGCGTGACTTAATTAAGCGGCAAAATGGGCTTTTAATTCGACAACAGAGGATAAATCTTGATATCGTGGCCGTGGCTCCTGAACCGTGATGTCGGCTCTGTTTTGAGGGTGAAGTTCACGCGGCCGTAATGATTAATAGGTTATCTCTTGCGAGGATGTTACCCTAGGGGGTATCAATCTGCGGCCGAGAACCGGCCCGGAACTTCTCGCCCGCGAAATTCGAAAATACCGACAATGTTTTGCGCTGTTAGTATCTACGTTTCCTATCTTGAAGAAGCCTGTTTTTTTCCAACTTAATTTAACGCTTTGACTGCCACGCCACACGGTGCTCCCGTTTCGAGAATTCAGTGACAAGTCGTTATAACTTTTGAACCATTAGAGATATTGCACTGAAATTTTCACTAAAAAGAATTAAAAAGTAATAATTTTTAGCTGCAGTTAATTAAATACTTTTGCATTTGTTGAAAAATAAATTTCAATAAATTCTCTTCAATAAATCTAATTTCTAAATATGTATTTTATGTTTATATCTCACACGTTTTACGGAATAAAAAATATATTTAGTGTAAAAATCTTTTTAAAAATTCTATTATTATTAAATGTAAAGGCGGAGCCACAAAATATTAAGTATTAAATATAATTCGTCGATTTATTGCTGTACATAATTTTTAGTTAAATGTGCTATCATTTTGTCCCACTACATTTCCTTAAAATTTCTTCCTTCAAATAAAATTATATAGACTGATGATATTCAATTATATTTCATTTGTGTATATTTGTAGTAGCAATTTGCAAAAATCTATGAGATCAAAAAATTGGTTGTAACGTGAAGTAAATACTATAAATTACATTAATTTTAAAGCGTGCTACCTTTACCTTCCGGAGTGTATATGAATAAATTCGCAGCAGCATGAAACCAGCCAGGCCTTAATAACTATCCTACACAGCGAGGCTCTTCAATTTTCATAAAACGCAAAAATTTTTTGCATTCAGGAAGCCCCGGAATAACTTGGCCAACCCGAAATGTAAGTAGCATTTAAAAAGGTAATCACTGAAATACTTCGTCCGGAGAATGGACGTATTTTTTTTAGAAACACTGAATTATGTGCCAGTTTAGGTCGAAGATTGCGGCAAGCTCGGCGCAATGTTCGAAGAAAATTAGAGAATCTCGTAGGTTTAATAAGGACAGTAACGTCGGAGGAGAACAATTTCCTTCGCGATGCACTGCCGACGGTGTTTACCGCCATTTTTGTGTCCGACATTTTATAACCGCGACGTGTATCTCGTAAAGCACGCTTTTACATCGCTGTCAACCGTGAACGCAAACAGGTTTTTGCGTCGAATGGGGACGGACGTACACAGAGGCGAGACAGAACATATATTTTTTCGTATTAAGAAAGGCGGGAACATACGCGGTGGATTACGCGAACGAAATTTCGCTGGAACCAAATTTTACTGGCGTGTTTTCGTTGTCGGACGCGATAAATCGGCTCCGGCGTCGAGTGCCACGGTTACTTTCCTATTTTCGCAGGCATTCTAGTCATCTACGTAAGACACAGGAAATTAGACTGCTTATTTCATTCAACTTCAAATATTCACGATCATATTAACAATTGAAATATCGACGGTGTTATGTATTTATGAAACGTAAAAATAGCAACAAAGCTTTCCTCGTTTATTCTTCCAATGTCATACTAATAAAGGATGGAATGATTAGATCGTGGATCTTTCTGCAAAGTAAACTTTCGCGACGATTGCAACAAATAGGGAAGATGTAGAAATTTGTTTCTTTATTTAGCCCCTAAGCTGTGTGTGTACGATCGGGTACCCAGGTACCAGGGCTGGGGAAAAATAGATTTCTGAAATAGTAAATGAATTATAAATATTTTCCTCTCCTCGTGTAATACAGAATGGCAAGTAAGCTTTATTTGAAATAGTAAATACACATGAATATTACATAAATGTAAGTTAACTTAATTCTAGACAAACGCTCCATGTGTTATTATCAGCTGGTCTATAAAATAACGCGATAAACAAGCTGCGGTATTGAGTGCCACGGTAATTTTCCTATTTTCATGGCGGCGTTCAAGTCGTCTACGCGAGGCGGAGGGAAAGAGGCTGCTTATCGATTTCGCTTCGCAACGTTAAATTGATCCGCGGCCACACCTCGGCGAAGATGGATGATTTATATCGTTATTATTTCGCGGCGAGCATTAATAGTCCGGCAAACACGGTGGAAACATGTCAAACGCACGCGAAAGAGCGAAATTCCTGCCGGGTAGACGTACACTTTTATTCGCCTGCTCCTTTTCCCTGGCACGGGTCATTAATCATTCGCGGCGAGAAGCGAGAAAGAGCCTGCGAAATAACGAGCGAGAAAAATAGAGCGCGGTGAATGGAAAAAATAGTGAACCGGCTGGGAATTTTTCAGTCAAGTGCTGCATCACGCAGTGAAAAACACCACACGTAGTCCCACGGGGGTGTTCATGACGCTATTCAAATGTCTAGAACCTGGTACCTGCCTCGGAAAAATACATTTATAATGCCCAACGCATTTAGCCCGCCACTCCGAAATTATGGCCCCTTTCACTGAAAGGAACAGAAAGTAATTAGTGTATCTTGGGTACCGCTCCCCTTGATGCAGAGACGTATGATCAATTAATTACAACGTTAGTTTTGAGATGTATGTCGCTCATGCATAAAAAGTTTGCTTTCGTCAATTCTATTCAACTTGGAAGATTACAGTTTATTCAAAAAATGTTCTTTGAAATTTTCCCGTAACTTGCATTCTTAATTCACTTTTTTGTTAAAAAGTTGCTGACTTGTTAGTCAGCAGAACAGTTCCTCCTAGCGTATCGCGAATTAACCCTTTGATTACGAATATCGATACGTACGACTGCACATCTAATTTCAGACGTTGCGAGCGTATAATTCGATTGTGTATTCAATATATTATTGTGTTACATATATTTAAACTTTAAGAAATAATTAATAAATTTTATTTATCCTACTTAATCCTGCACATTAATGTTCGTTTAACGAAAATTAATTCCGACTAGCGTGACATCAATACCTTAATAAGACCGCAAAGGGTTAAAAGATCAGAAACTACCGTGCATTTTTCTCATTACTTCGGTCGTTGGAGCGTAATCTAATTCGCAAAGGATTAAGTCTGAATCACGTCGATCTTCTTTGCTTTTATTCATACTAAACGAAATGTCAAACAGGATGTCACCGCGGGAAATGTATCTTATCTGATAAAAGAAATATTTACCAAAGTTTTAATTCCCTTCTTCATCGGGCTTCAAAAACGTGAATTCACGCGAAGATTCACGATTTAGAACGGTCCCGTCTATGGGAATTCACAGCATATTAAAAAGCCAGCACGTAACCAGACACAGAAGACGCTGTTATAATGCGAGCGCCGCGCCGTCTGCAGACGCACAGTCGCTCCGAAGCAGAGTGGAAAAGGTAGACCATCATAAAAGAAGCTGATATAATTCTAGAAGCACGGTACACAGAAAAAAAGTAGTTGTTAGGGTGTTCGGCGACACTGTGCTTGCTGGTACGCGTGTTGGTGTGCTCTGTGAAGAACGGGGATCGATATCACTGGTCGCGAACGGGGTACATTAAGACTGTTTTACGAGTATAGGATATCTGGAAAGCAATACTCCATTCTTGAGGATCCTTTCGGCCGCGCGATCTTTACGACACAGTATATATGCTCAGACATTGTCGCGTTGACAGCAGAAAAGGGATACACCAGCCAAGCATGCTATGCCGTCATTGAGCTTATGCACCGCATAGTCACGGAGCTCGAGATTAACTCCATTTTTCCCTGCCACGGGAGCTTGAGTCACTCGCGTCGCAACTACGTTGCCGTAAGTGTTTGCGACTGGATATTTTAACACTTGAATAAGCACTGAGTATGCTTATGGTCATTTATAATTTTATTTATCAACATTTTTCAACATAATTTGTCAGATACGTCTTCTAATGTCTATAGTCATTAATGAAGCATTTGAAAATTCAGATTCAGTCTCAGAAACTAAACAATTGAATACGCTGGGTCCAAATGGACCCAACCACCTCTGATTGTTAATTCGTGACGTCGTTCTACAAAGCTGCAGCCTTGACAGACTGTTTGTCGGGACGTAAAAATATTTTCTGTACAAGTCTCACAAACGGTTTAAGGCATTTCCATTCACCTATAAATATTGTAAATATCTTATCAAAGAGTGATATTGTAGAATATTTAAATTGATTTGAACTACCTTCAAATATATTGGCTACTCGGATCGGAACTATCGATGCTAAGAAAAAGAATCGATAACTTCCGACAGTGCTGTCAATAACTCTCCATCTCTACCTCTTACCCTGCAATACTCTTTCTACACTCAGATTTGCCTTTTCCGACCCTTCGCAATTTTCTAACAGGTGTTTCAACCATCCTACAATACATGTTCTCCTCTTCCATATTACCGCTCCTTGCTCTCGCCATGAGACATTGCGAATCTTCCTTTCTCTTTTCGGTATCTTGTCCTACATGCCTCCCTTATGTATATTTGTATTTTACATTACCTCTAGACTCTCTTATTTTATTATATTGCCACCGCCCTTGATTTTCTCTCACCCTTATTCTCAGTATCTCTGTAATATCTCTTTGTTTCCGTTTTCCTTCCCCATTCCTCGTTGACTAAAACCATTTTTATTAAGACTTTACCGACCGATTATTCGGCCATAAACATTTACGTCATTATATGGTAATTAAATCTACTAACATTTTTATATTTCCATAACATTAGCGTTAAACAATATTTATTTTATTTTTATTTTATTCATCGTGAGAGGTGTCTAATATTTAAAAAATTGTATAATAATATTGGAGTTCACAGTCGATCGATTTTACCTCAATCTTACAATCGAACACTTTTACTTCAGTAATAGATAATAAATTATTGGTTGCCATGGTAAAAAGCCGACTACTGGTCGGTAAAATGTAAAGATAAGTTTGAAGTAATTTTGTGTCAATAAATTTGAAAAAATCTAGCTTTGAAATTAACAAAAGCATGAGATGCACAAGGTTTAACGCGTCGAGATATTTTCCACAGGTTTGACTCGTATGATAAAGATGGAAAACCCATTTTGAACGACGTATAATATTTTGACCCAGAGACCGTACGTTCTTCTTGACTGCACAGTAGGGGAATGTATTCCACTCTGTCATAGCATCGCGACAGATGGAAGAGGACTTTTGCTAGGCGCCGCTGAAATACGTTTTCTTGACACCTTATGAAAGGGTAATGAGAAGCATTCACAAAAGGGCGGTTTCCAAAGGTCCGCGTTCATATAAATATCCCGCGATTTGTTCTTTGGACAGATGATTTTATGCGCTCTGATCACGGTAGATAAATCATGGAACGATATCGGAGATGTGCATATGTATATGGCGCCGTTTGCGAATTAGGAATATCGCGGAACAGTTGAAGAACGCTTGAAACAATTCGAAGGATTTGCAGAAGCGTTCGGAGCATCGATCAGGAATGTCGATCGGTCGTTTGTCTTCCGGTTAATGAGAATCGACAGCGATATATCCCGCTGACAAGTTTTCGTTCACTGGAGATTCTCCGTCTAATATTAAGGGGCCACCCTGACTGCGTTAATTAATAAACTCGATGGCTGGCTCGGTCCTGGCGTCGTTAATGAGAATTTGAGTAATGACGTCGTTCTCGCGACCTGTCCCCTCTCCATCCCTTGGCAAATTTGCCGATGTGTCTTTGCACGTTACGCTGGTGTCAGGACCCGCGGATATCGATGGTTCCTTTGAGCGCGTTTGAGAGGAATTCCTGTGGTTGCTGATAAGTAAGTAATATGCAGAAGCATATTGCGGAAACTCGAAATTATAGGTCATCGAACACGTAATCTCGAGCCGGGAACCAAGAACTCCAAACAAGGATATTACGTCCCGTTGGTAACTCAATCCGTCGGATCAATTTTTGGTGATCATGCAACCTCGTTTTATTTCGAAGGATTTTACGGTACGGCGAAAAAATTATACATTCGGTGTAGCTGCACGGTGACTTTAAACGTTAAATATTGATAACCGCGGTTCAGTATTTCGTTTAGAATTACGTGAACCGAATAATATTCGTATTTATTAAATTCGATTTAAAATATTCACCGCGAGCCTGAGTCGATATTATATTATACAACGAGGGCGATTGGGTATTCCGCAAATTACTCGTTATTTTGTATCATTGCAAGCGATTTTATGTATTTATAAAACGTAGGAAGAGCAACGGAATCTTTCTGATTTACGATGTTGTAATAATAGAAAAGCTAATAATTAATTTGTGGATTTCTGTGCATAGTAAAATTTATTTATATCAATTGCAAGAAGTAGGAACGATAAACATTAATTTCTTTGTTTAACCCTTAAATGGCATAATGATTTTTACAAAAATAACCGACGTTATGATAAACCTCAAAGTACAAAATGTGTGTTAACCCATTTATAAATAAAAGCTCCACTGATATTTTGTTCTTAACAATTGTGACGTAATCAAAATGTGAAAAATTACAGTTTTACTGCAAAATGAAATAGAAATACATTGTCAACAATAAACGATAACTCTAGATTCACGGAGCAGTAAAAGCAACCGGCCTGTACTAGTTCATAAAAGTAACAATATGACATTTATTCATTATTTTGTAACGACTGTTACTGCAATATTTGGTACAAGTATCACATACAGTGGGGAGCAAGATTGACTCAACGTTTTTAAAATGACATAGCTTTTTTAAAACTAATCTAAATTATTTGAATTTTTCTATAAATATTGGAATGGCTAGAAATACTCTTTTTTAAATTTTACAATTACTTGGAATAAAAAAAATTTTTTGAACTGTCATTTCTTCACATTTTTATTGAAATTTCATTAAAATCGGTTGAGTCAACCACTGAAACGTGTAAAAATGATCTGTTTTTGGTTGAAATTCGAGAAAAACTGTAATTTTCGCGATCTTTGATTGTTTAAAGGTCATTTCAAGGTCAACCGATTTCGATGAAATTTTCAGCCTACATATAAATTACCAAGAAGTACCAAATGCACTTTTTTAATAGTAGATTTCAAAACGAATTTCAGTCATTGCACAGTGAATTAGCCCCTCTAACATTTACAGGAAAATTCAAGTCATTTAGACCACTTTAGAAAAAGCTATATCATTTTAACAGTGTTGGCTCAATTTTGCTTCCCACTGTATATCGAATAAATAACTCATAAATATCTCCTTCCAATCTGAATAATCGTGAATTAAAAAATGTATGTAAGTCATTTTGACGGGTTCCGTCAACCCAGTGTTAATAAAGTAAAAAGAATTCAACCGTTTCAAGTTGTATCATTCGCCACAAATGATTCGCAACATACGTAAATTTTAATTCTTTCAAATGGAAATATTAATACGAAGAGTGACACAGTGTTCTAATGCATTGCCATGCATTTATTCTAAGCGACGAACGAATGCAGGGCTCACAAAAACAGCCATTAATTAAGCAAACCCGCTTATTCGTCAGCAGATCACGGAAGACTGACTCGAGTAACCTATTTTTACTCCCGATTTGTATGCGCCGAAGAAAACTTGAATATGCATCAGACGGATAATGGAGACGCGGGGGGTTGTAAATCTCGCTGAATTTCGTTTCACTTTGCATCACCATTCGTGTCACCCATGTAAATGAAACTGGAAAGATTACGCTTTTGTTACTTATTCTCCGCTGCGAAACAAAGACACCTGTCTGGAAAGGAAGATACCGGTGATCTTAAGAATACTTTCAACCCTGTGCCAATGTTCCCAGGTATTACAGAGGATTATCGACGAAGATACAACAGGGTGGTTGGCACGAGAATAGTGGCGCCATCGTGTTGAAAGTCGAGCAAACATAGAGGGTTGCTACGGCGCAACCCTCTGATGGAAGGTGTCGACAACTGAACCGACTAGTCGAGGTCTAGTATTCTATTGGCTTTCTATCCTCGGTGCAAGAGGGAGCATGTGTTTTCTAAAGTTGCTTGAATTTTTCGTGCTTCGTTCCTGCATCAGGCTGCCTTAAATACCGACTGCTGCGTGGCTTTTACTAGCAACTCATATAGCAACATAATAATTGTTGTTTCCAACAGTGCAGACATACATCGTCAACTTGTTAATCAATTTAAATTGATACAAATTTGTTTGGTCACATTATGAAGTATATACATTATATACATCCTAAATAGCACAAAGACGTCTTTAAGACGTCTGGTGTCTTAAATACGTTCCGAATGTCTTATGAACGGCCTACGAACAGCCTAGAAATAGCCTAGAAACGTCTTGTGCTACAAATCAAGACGTCTTTTAGAAGTCTTTAAAACGTCCTTTAGATGTCTTATGGACGTCTTATGGACGTCTTTAAGACGTTATCTAGGAGCGAGTTTTAAGAAATTAACTCTTAATAAATTAGCAATAGTATACTTATATGGGTAATAAAAATAAGAAAAATTTCATTAACAATAAAAGGGGTATATTTGTAACATGTGCGCTTTTTCTAAAACACGTCAGCGACCACATGTGATACTTTGGTCGCGCTGAGCCATGGATCATCACTGATCCCAAATTCTAATTAACCAAATCCCAGCTAATCAAATCTAAATTCTAAATTTTTTAAGCACGCCACGAGAGATGAAAATAATTTAATTTCTAAAATTTGTAGGAAGAAAATGATAACGTTGGGGTCACCGATCGGGGTCGGGATTTGCACCTAAAACGTCTTAAAGCTGTCCATTTTAGGGCGTAAATCGCATAGACCTAAAATAGACGTAAAATAGGCGTCTTTAAGACGTCCAGTGTTGTTTGGGATCGATTGACCAAACGTCATTACAACATTTAAATCCTAATTGTCTAGTAATCAGTCCAAATCATCAGCTATTTGTGTTATATATTTAGCTACTTGCAGTAGAAAATATACACTTAATTATAATGAGTAGGAAAATGAGTAGATCGAATACAAAATTGTGAAAGCGTCAGAGGAATTGTGAAAGCGTCAGAGGAATTGTCAAATAATGTTACCCACTAAATCTCTTGAGAAAGAAAATCAATTTTTGCTTTGTCCCATTCATTATAATGGGTGTAAGAAATATTTAATTTTGGAAAGAATAGGATACGTATTAAATATTTTGTAAAATAATTTGCAAGATAAGCCGTGCACTCGGAAGGAAATCGCGGTCTATTATTAGAATCTGTGCACCATGTGTATCCGCATTAACTCCCGTCACTTCGCTAAATCAATAAACAGTTGCAAGGACATTGTCTCGTATTTCCGAGCCGGTATATCGTGGTTCAGACACTAATACCCTCCATATCTTTTAATGAATAGTGAAACGTCCGGGAAATGCGAGTCATTGCCGGAAAAGGCGAGGCGAGCCTAAAACTCAATATTAGAAAAGCTTTCTCGTCTTTGTCGGCCGTTCCCACCGCGCGAGAAATTCGGTATCGCGTGGACCAACGAGAGGGAAAGTCGAACGGGAAATTATTTACGGCTTATTCGTACCGCGAAACAAGCGGCGAGACGGTTGGTCTGCACGTTAAAAGTTCGTGCAATATATCGCGCCGCCCTTATTGTCTATGCAAATCCGTACCTTAACTCTGTTAAAAATACCCCTTGTATCTGAACGCCCACCCTTTTAAGATCGCCCGTTTCGCCGCCTTCCAGCTCGAACCAACAAGAAAGAGGGTTCCCGGAACAAGAGGGGCGAAGTTGAGAAGGGAAGAGAAGCGTCGATGTGCCCGCCTACGTCACAGATTTTATTTTTTCCACGCAGCGACGACGCCTCTTGAATTTATCCGAATTTATATTTAACGAGAAATGCCGGCTTCTTCGATTACTCGCAACATCTGCGCTCCCGCCGGCAAACCTCGAGACTCAAGGTCGCTAACTAGTCCTCCCTAGAGCTCTAAATATTCCACAGATTTCATCGTAAACGGGCCAATCTCTTAAGCAGCTGCGACCTGATTTACTGGCTGGCGAACTTCGCCCGCCTATACTTCGCGCACCCTTAAACGCACGGACAAGACCGGCTGATGGCTTCGCATAATCCATTGCTGCCGAGAACGCCCAAACGAAAAATTCCTGGAGAGGTCTGGCAGTCATTTGGGAGACCGGCCGTCTCGACGATTTTAAGGAATTCCAAATATTTACGTATTTTAAATAGACGTTATTAAATTAGCATAGTCGAGTTGGAGAAATCGTTAGGACCAGAGCCGACTTTTAAGGGATGAAACCCATCTTCGCATATGAGGCTATACGTAAAATACGTATATTTCTGAGATATAGGTACAGGGAAGCACGTTCAGCACTGAATGTATTTAATACCTAGTTACTATGTCTATGAGACATGCAACAAGGTACGGATTATCATCGGCTAATCGATATCAAACTTAGAGGTCTATGTAGATATAAACTTCCGCGTTAACGTAGACAGTGATTACAAGACTGGAGATTTTATACACTCATGACACAAATGTCTAGATGAGATTTAAAACAGTGAAAGTATTATAATATGATCATGATATTTTAAAACAACAAAAATTAACGTACGAACTCAATTTTTCTGTATTACTATTATTTTATTTCTATTTTCCACAAGGTCCGCGATCTAGTGATCACTAAATATACAGTATAATTCTTATTTTATGCAAAATGAAGGTTTCTTTAATATTTTTAATTTGCTTGAATAATTTTGCTATCTTGCATTCGATGTACTAATTTCTGTCACATATGCATAAAATCTGCAGTCTAGCGATCACTGATCGCTTACGACAAAACCCAATAAAAAGAGTCTGAGAATTTGGCTGCCTGAACATATCGTTTTCGTGTTACTGACATTATTAAGCCAATGAGTTGACACATAAGCGCACCTGTTTGGTATAACATACAGAAATATTATTTCGGAACAACGAGCCCGACAACGTATCCGAAGATTAACCAAATCGACGGGGAGGGAGAAATAATTACCGAGCTCTTCAACGCAAAGCCTGTTTTAGGCGAACTATTATTGACGGAAGCTTCCATCACACTGAACAACTACAGAGCGCGTTCATCCGATCAGAGACGCTAGCCTCCAACGACGTCCTCGACAACATTACAGAATATTATCGGCGTTCTATCCAGTGAATGCAAAGGGCGAATTAACCGGCACGCTGCGAACGATTTGCTCAGCGGCACGGGTACGTTGTAACTTCCTGACTTTCGACGCGATTATCACTGACACGAGAAGCGAGGACGAAGCGCGCGCGTGCACGCTCGAAGGGCGGAACTTGGGGCAGGACGAAGGGTTGGAGGCTCGGTGATTACGTAACTACGCAACAAATATTCCATTAATCTACTTATTGTTCGACAAGACTTGGCAGTTGACTCGTTAACAGGAGAAAGAGAGCAACCAACTACGCGAGAGGGAGGGAGGGAGAAAGAGAGAGAGAGAGAGAGAGAGAGAGAGAGAGAGAGAGAGAGACGGAGGCAGGCGCGAGGAGTTTTTCATGTTTTATAGAGCGAGCGACAAGTTCCGCGCGCAGAATGGCCGCGTGTCATAAAGCTGATGCGCTCCCTTCCGACCTTATAATTCTAATAAGGACCTTCCGCCGTTATTAATAAAGCGCGGTCGAGAGGAAACCCTTCCGAAGTGGAAAGTTCCGCTCTAAAAATGCTAATCGGAACGAATAACAAGTGGAAACACTTAACCGTATTATGCTACAACAATCCAGCGGTCCAGAGTCCTCCGCGAGATTGAATTTAAAGAGGAACGGGAGCTTGGCCGACGCGCTCGCGGAATCTTAAAAAAATATATATATATATGTATATATAGTATATGTACTATATAAGTATATACAAGTAATTCTGTTCCCCGTTTTACAATACCCGCCTCGTGACTTAACCGCATTTGATCAAGACCATGATTTGTCCGTGACTCGGAGCGTCGTGACATCGGCCCGTTCCTCAAGATTCCGCTGCGGCGCCCGGGCGCAGCTTATGCATAAATATACATACTAAAATTGTGTACACTAAATTCTGTTCTTTTGTGGAAACGAAGCCGAGACGCGGCGCGCCCGAGAGCGCCGAGCAGACTTTGGATGCGGCGGCAGACGGATCCGCTCGCGGGGGTGGGCGATTCTGTTTTCAAAGAGGTCACCGCCACCCTCTAAGACGGAAGGGTGGCGCGGCCGACGGCCTGATATATAGCGTTTCTGCATTTAGCTTTCGAATTCCTTTCGAGCAGCCTCGTTATCTTTGTCAAAGGGGATCTGTGGAACGCGGAACAAAAGGAAAGTGCGACCGGCGCGGCGCGGGAGGCGGGTCGGCACGGCGTGATGCATGGAAGCGCTCCAGAATAATTTATTCTAACGAAGAACCGCAATTAACAAAATGTCGCTATCCTCTAAATGAAGAGTATCATTTTTCGAAATCGTTCCAGCCTGGTCTCCGTTCTTCGGCTGAGAGGTACGTGTTGATAAATCGAATAAATCGATATATCTCTAGGAGAGATTTACTTTAGGATATTTCAATAAAATTATGCAGATCACGTTGTCTTTTTAATAATATTTATTAGAGAATAAATTTATTAGAGAATATAAATTCGTAATTTCTGTAAATTCGTACGTACTTCATTATGCGTAAAAATAATGTCCACGCTTTAAACTATTGGAACCTATTTAAACCTATTATTATTCTTAACTGTCAAGTTAAACATAACTAGTAACTAGACTGCGGATCTTTACGTAAAATAAGAGTTGCCTGCATGTATAAATTTCCTACTCTCGCAAATAATTCCAATAAGATTGATTTAATATATCGACGCTCTTAAATTCTTCCAAGTTTATTACTGTTCCAAATTATACCAGTATAATTGCGACAAAAATGATTGAATGAAACATGAAACATTGTCAAAATTAAAATGACTTTGTAATTCGATTATGTTATTTACTACGCATTAAAACTATTCAAGACAAGAATAAATGTTTATACCAATAATTATTACTCGTAATTATTCAAGGAATAATTCTGAAGGAACAATATTCGTATAAAATCATCAACATCGTACAAACAACTATTTCTCTATAGCATAGATATTGTTAAACTTCTAGAATCGATTTGTACCCAATAACTTCCATGATTTGTGTGCCCGCCATGTTTTTGTTCTCATGTCGAAAGCATGTAGCGATTTTAAGATGTTTTAACGGCAAGTCACGTTCTACATCTCCGGATCTCATTGTTCAACCGTTAACAAAAGTTCGATATGCAATCACGTATTGCCAGGCAAAGCTCCTAGCATGAGTAATATTCCCGAATGAATAAAATAAGCTATATTGTGGCTACGTATTCCGAAGTATTCCGCGCCGCCGCGTCTCCTCAAATCTCGTCTGGCTTTCGATAAAGCTCGAGGGTACTGCGTTCCAAGGGAAAATTTTTATTTGTTCGGCGTTTTGCTTAATGGGAGATCCATCTTTTTCCTTCGGAAGGGATTTAGGGGAGCCTCGTGGGGAAGTACGTGATGTGTGTCGAGGTATATAGCCGGGCGACTACGTCACTGGAGATTAGACATGTATTGGCTGAGATATTGCTTGTGGGAACTGCCAGAAGAAATAAGTTTGGTCAGGCTACTTAATACCACGTTGTCAATGACGTTTCTATCGTACAAATGAATTCGCGATCCACACAGTTAACCAATTTCAACCTTAATATCTCCCAATCACGTTTGGCCTGAACATAAATCGCTCGGTTCAAATGCCCACTCTTCTTAATTATTATCTGGCATTATCTCTGCTCATTGACTAATAGATTTTTATATAACGTATCAGTTATATTCTGCACATATTTTAAACGAATATAATACGCACATCACGTATAATGTGTTAACATTTTTGCCACATATTTTTGCGAATTCTTTAAGTATCTACAAGGTAAGGAAAATGTATAGAAAACGAAGCAGATCATTTTTAAAACGAAGTTATAGTCACGAACTAATTCGTAATTTCGTCAACTAATTCAAAGTTTTGCTTTCACCGAATACCAATTGAAAAAGCTTTTTAAACAAGCTATTATAGCAATCGAAATCAAAAAGATGTGAGCGAAAGTATGATTAAAATACTACTGGCCGCACATCATTCTCGTATTTTCGAAGCCATAAATTTAATTAAACGGTCAGAAATACATTCAGTGCAAGATGGCTATGCTATAGGAATTTCTATTTCATCATATCAGTGCATGTATCCGTATTCATTGTTTAATATTTACGATCGGGGTTACGCGTAGAACAGTTTGACGGGAGGGAAACGAAGCCGGCTAGTTTTCCGCGGGATATGGTATCGAAAAACAATTGCCGGCGATAAATAAGGAAAATGGATTCGACGGAAGGGAGATGCCTAACGCCCTACGTCCTCGACCCCAGTTACCAAGACGTATATCCCACCGCAAGCCGCGATATCGAAGACCATACAATATTTACGCTTTCGGCGGCAAACGCATAAATATTTCAAGAACACGGCGGAGAACGCCCTTCACCCCCGGCGTCCACGGAACTACCTTCTACCACCCTTTCGAGTGTTCCTATATTACCTGCATTCTGTTACGCTGTCGATGTAAAGTCAGAAAAGTAACGCGAAGTGTCTCCTCCCCGAGATATTCAATTAAATGTAAATCCTTTATGGATATTCATAGAAAAGGAGAATCTATAATGCAACAAAAGATGCACAAAAGGGTTGCTGTATTTATTAACAGATATCTTTATCCTTCGGAAAGCGGTCAACGTTGGCTATCGAGAACGGAGTGTCAAGGTATCGCATTTAACACGTAGCCAACCGAATGGGGAGATCTCCCCGTTTCAAATTAATACGTCCAGCGCCACGTCACTCGAATATGGGTGACGCTAGTTTCTAAACAATTTTGAAAATTCATTTTTATTTTAGTATATCCGAACAAACTAAATTTGACTAGGACGTTTCGGATGCGAAAGAGTTCTAATTCCATCCCCTATGATCAATTTTAACTTTCTAATTTCGCTTTAATTCATTAAATTCCTTTGATTTTGTAAAAATTTTGGTGGTCGATTGTTGGCGACGAACGTGTTAAGTCGTTTGATGACCGAATGGAGAAATTTTTACGTTGATTAATATTATAATTTCTTAACTTTATTCAGATTTCCACGGGGTACGAATGCTGAAGCAGTAATTGATGTCATACAAGTTTTCTTTGAAATTTTACGAAATTTTTGAGGTTTTTGGCGCGGTCGTGAAAGTATTAATGAGACAGTTTACGATTACCAAAGCGATTTATGTTTATGTAACGATACGCGATAGTGCGCTTTATATAAAAATTATTTTTTAAACTTACTCCGCTTTGGAAGTACTGCAGCATATTGGAGAGCAATAAAACGATTTCCGGTGATTAATATTACAGAAAAATTCTGAGCGGAAATCGGAAATTAAACTTGTTACAGTATCCCGTACGGTCGAGTGTATTAATAATACGAAACAATAGGGATTTCGTAATTTATTCCTCCGACTTCCTGCTGCTGCATGTGCTCCTGTTTCTATGGAACGTTTTTGTTATTTCGCAGAACTCAATAATCGCGCGAATACAATCATTAGATTGTAAATTTGTATGCAAAATGAAGAATGTTTATGTCAACTGCTTTGTTTTGTGAATTCCAAAGGCTTTGATGTCAATCAATACTAATAACTTCCACGTTGTAGTACGCTGTTATAGTAATCGTGACACCTAAATTATCGAAATCAATAAGAATGACATCATCTACCGTGGCAGTAACAGATCATAGTGAAAAACGGAGGAAGGCAACAGCAATAACACCTATATCATGGGAATCAATAACGTTGCTCATACCGCTTGCTCACCGCTAGCTCCTACTAATTCTGAAACGTCGATATCGCGTCTAAGATTTAGAGACTGTAATAACAAAGCAGAGTTTTCATTTCATTCTCAAAGAGAATTACAAAATAACCGACTGGAAGTTGGCAAGCTTAAAGCTCACTGACTGATACAGTGGCTCGAAACCAAATTGATCTGGGCTTTAAAAAAGTTTGAGAACAATCTGGAATACTGATTGAAGTTTCTACTTTAATGTACAATTGATGACTAAGTTTCTTTAGGTGAGGGAACCTTAAAGACGAAACAGTGCGGCAAAAACAAAGTCTCGTGGGACAAAAATGTGAAATCCAAATATTCTTGTATAACGATATTTGTTAAATTATTATATGATTATGTATACGTATATGTAATATAGTAAGTAAGAGAACGTCAATCATTTTTTAGGTGAAGCTCAATTATTTTCAACTTCGAGTCAACATATCTCAAAAACGGCACAAAATGTCCTGAGATTGAAATAGTTTCTAATTTGTTGTTTGTTGTATTATAAGAATCTAAAAAGTATTTGTGTTTCGGATTGCAACGAACAGTTTGATACGCTTTTTCATGCTGCACGAGAATCACGTACGAAATGTTTGGAATTGTTCGTTGCAATCCGAAACACGAAAACTTTTCAGATTCTTATAATATAACAAACAACAAATTAGAAACTATTTCGATATTTTATGCCTATTCTGAGATATGTTAACTGGAAGTTGAAAATAATTGAGCTTCACCGAAAAAATAATTGATATTCTCTTACTTACTATATAACGCGTACGTATAAACAAGCATATAATAATTTAACAAGATCTGATATCGTTATACAAGAATATTTGGATTTCATGTTTTCGTCATAATTATATTTGTACGATAACCACGACTCGATTTAAAATTATAATATTTAAAGAATCGATTCAAATGTATTTTTCGTCCTGACCGTTTCGCGATCACGTATCACCGTTTACTTCCAGTTAGGAAGAAAAGTGTGTCACGACTTAAACGGCGCTTTCTACATAAGACAGTAACCCAATGAGAAGAAATGGGAAAAACAGCAGACCGTTGCTGCTTTCATGCAATGTCTCCGTCTGTCCGACTAATTGGTAATTAGACGACGCGCAATTAATCATGCCCCTTAACCCCCTTCTTTCGTTTTCCTGGTCGGGCGAGCCGGGAATCTCGAGTCGAGGAGCTTGGATGTTTAGGTCTATTCAACATGGCCATTCGTTAATGAAGTCGCGTGTCGGGACGCCAAGTTCATTTCCCTCTGAATGCGATGAGTCCGAGAATCATAATTACTGTATTCAGTACGCATACCCTCCCTGATGCGAAACGTGTCCACGCCCACCACCACCACCACCATCACCATCGCCACCACCACCAGCACGTTCCACCCGGAATCTCGATTAAACCCATGCCCAAACGATACTGGAACCACCGGCACTCGCTCGCATGCGATCGCGAATATTCTGTTTACCCCGTCCGAATTCTTGTCTTCTCGTGATCCCTCCATTTTGTTCGTCCGGATCGAATGAATCGCATCGCATCGTTCAATCGGATCCGGGAAAGCTGGTCACCGGGACCGTTTATCAAGGGTAACGCCATCCCCGTTTTTCATAATCAAACGGATTGCTCATCCATTGTTGTCTTGTAGCAATGTGATTAATGCCGGTCGGATGCCTGCGCGGCGGCACTTCCTTTGATCTTTTCGGTGGATCGATCTCGGGGCAGCAACGCGTGGAATGCCAATCAATTGCGCGACCCATTTGGATATTCTGCCGCGGTCAGCTGTTCTATGAATTCTCTGGTTTTATCCATCGAAAACCGAGCTCCTCGCATCACGTTGCGTCACGCGAATCGGTAGGTATCTCGTGTACAACCACACGGACATTAGCGCGTCGACGTTCATCGTTCGACCCGGTTAACAGTGTGTCGCGATCGTGTGCGCACACGGGCGCACGCCCACGCGCGACTGAGAGAAACCACCCACAGCTCGCAGAAGTATATGTACACCTCCGTCGACGGGGGTGATTGTATAACATGATCAGCACCCGGTGCATGCCTATAATGTTTTGATTATAGGGCGCTCGCATTTGACTCCGTTAAACCTGATGCTAGGATTTGGCTGGAACTTGCACCGACTTCGAGCCGAACCAATCATTGGCAGCTCGTGATATCGAAGTCGCAACGCACGAGCCTCGTCTAAACCGCTTATACTAATACGTTATACGCGTTCTATTAAGATGCCGTTACGGCTGAATAACGAGTCAATCGATAGTGCCGCGAGCATAGCGCGCAATCGAGTCGTCTCTATTTAAGCTCGCCGGATGATTATCGCGTCTTCTTGACATTTCGTCCTGCATTTCGACTGGCTCGAACTTTTTCCCTCTGTCGACTCTCTGGCCGCAACTTTCCTTCGGGATTGGTGTGACTGTATTTCGGCGTAGGTGCACTTGTCATCCCGATGCAGAAAGTGTTCCGTGCAAATTGCTAATGCCGTCACTGACAATGTCGTTTACGGACCTAGAGTGGTAGCATTACATTACGCGTTTGTTTTGCTAGCAGTCTTCGCGAATTTTTATTCATTTGGATCGCGTTAATTTGTTAAAAATAACAATTCTCCGCGATAATAGCAAAGAACGGTGTAACAGTTTTTCATTTCCATGAATGATCTCTCAATGAGTTAAAAATAAGACGAAAAGGATAATGCTAAAATTAGTTAGAAAACAGTCCGATAATATTTATTGTATTGTTTCGTCCATAGCATGTTTCGTAGATCGGGTGGACAAATAATTGCGTAGCGAGAGAGTGTATTGCGTAATATACTGATTAAATGTCGCATGAAGTGTGTGCCATTGTTGGTTAAGCACAATACGAATTCCTCTGATTGCAATCAATTCGCTTCATGCGCAAGTGAATATATCGTACTTCTCTCGTAAATTATGACAATGGGCTAGTCACGAGCGTAAGGAGAGACACAGTATCTAGGTTTCTTACGACTGAGTAGGCCCCTCTGTGCTGCCACTCAACCAGAAGGTTGAACAGGTAGGATACTGATGGTGCGTGAAATGGAGTAATGACAAATGACTGATTCATTGTTCAGATTTTCATAGCAAGTGCTCTGAAAAACTTCTAAGCCAAGTAACTCGTTTCTCAATAAATTTCAGTGCTCTTTGTCAGTTGCGTGCAGCTGAATTCGATCGGCGTCGAGTAGAACGCCCATATTTCTGCTCTGACTTATTTTCTGCGAGCAGCTGTTTCGTACTGAAACGAGTCGGAGGAAACTCGCGACACTTTTGTGTTTTCGGTTATAATTACAGAGAGCTTCGTCCATAATTGTGGTTATCGATCTTCATTGGATTTAATTCAAGCGTGAGTTACCCGAAGCGACGTACAAGCGAGCAGTTAATCAACGCTCTCCCCGTGTATTTACAGTACCGTCGATTTCTCCTCAGCCTCGATATTCCTGCATGTGTACACTTTTGTATCTCACGGCACGTAGGCATAGTACGTAAATATCCCGTACAGGCATGTACACTTCCCGGTGCATTTATCGTCTCTCCGCTCGTCTGTGATTCCACTTGATTGTAACCATCGTTATTGTATACTTGACCTAGTTACACGTGTGTGTTATTTCGAAACCCGATACGGGATTTCAGACAGACGCGATCGGTCCATTACCAAACACGTCAAAATAATTATTATACAATAACGAAACTCGCTTGTGTTCCAACCCTTTCCATATTGCTCAACTCACGCTTACGCGATGATCGTTATCGTTAGTTATTTATCTATTAGATTAGTACATGAAAAAATATATAGAATGAAGATTGATAAATTATTGATTACTACGAAAGTGTTAGACGACTTGTAATATGTCTAAATGAAAGTGATGCGTGAGTAAAAAAATATATGGCAGGATAAACAGAGTGTCCAAAAATCACTCGCTATTGGGAAATGAGGGGTTTTTAGGGTCATTTTAAGTAACTTCTTCCTTAGCGCAAATGTAATCCACGGCTTTGTTTACGAGTTATTAATGAAAAACACTGACCAATGAGAGGACAGTCCGGTTCCGTTTATTATGAAGCTGCGGATTGCATTTGCTCTGAGGAATTCCCCCTCGATTCCCGAATGCGAGTGACTTTTGGAACACCCTGTATATTATTAATATTCTTCAATGTATGGTTGAAGTTAGTACGGTTACCATTTTCAGTACTATGCATTTGAAATTTGAGAATTTGTATAACTTTTACATGAAATATTGGAGCATTCGGATGGTATTTTTTTCAAGATAACTATATTATATACAGGGTGCGGCCGAATGACATGTACAAGCGGACACAAGGTGGTTCCTCATGAAGAACTAAGAACAAAATATGGAATAAAATTTTGTCATTTAAGGCTTAGTTTTTGAGAAAATCTAAGTTACGGTTCGTCGAGCAACGTATAACTCGTACCGTGTTTGTAAACAATGATCTGAGATTTCTTCTGTTACGCTATGTGTCTAAGCAGTTAGTTTTCGTTTCTCGAACGATGATGTACACAAACAGGGAATACGTTGGCATGACCCGAGCTTAGCTTAACCGTAACTTAGTCGTGACAGCATATGTACGCATCGGATCTTCAAACTCGATTTTTTCGAAAACTAAGCCTTAAATGACAAAATTTTATTCCATATTTTGTTCTTAGTTTTTCATAAGGAACCACCTCGCATCCGCTTGTACATGTTATTCGGCCGCACCCTGTATAATATAGTTCCAATAAAACTATATTATAAGTTTGCTTCTCTTTTCAAGAGAATTGGGGCCCATAGAGGATAACATAGGCCCATAGTCATGATTATAAATTGACATAGGCTGCAGCATACGTCAGCAGACTAAATGCAAAAAATGTACTTTCTCTAAAGCTGCGGTGTATTTATCATAGAAAGTTACTATATTCTAAGATTGACTTAACTAATTGTAACATAAAACAGCTTAGTGTACTAATCTTCTTGAAATACTTTAGAATTGTTTAATATGAATCCATTGATGGAACAATAATAATCATAATGCAAATATTACTTTATTCTAATTACCACAATGCCACATTCGTTAAAAATGAGTAAATTTTGAAAAACTCGAGATATTAAAGGTTCAATGTCTGCGGAAAAGTATTAAAAAAGAAATTCACTTAAATTGATGAATTCATTTTCAGGATATTTGTCTCGAAAATATTTATTCTGCAATTCCGGATCCGTACATCAGTCCTTTTTATCCGAAAAATTCGTTCAGATTACTTAAAGGCCAATAACTTTGATAATTGAAACAATTTTGGGATTTCCTTCTATCAAAATATTCTTGAAGTATCATAGAAAACGAAAAACTTTTAATACCTGAGAGTCGATGTATTAGCTTTTCTAAATGATATATCGACTATCGGATACTAAAAGAGTCAACCGCCAAAAGCCAAGGATCGAGATGATCCTGAGTATCTGTGTTCAAATTCGATGTTGACTGAAAATGATCTAATCGCAGAGTTAAAGTTTAAGAAAACTGCTCTTTCAATATCAATTTCCGAAATCGAGCCAAGAGTATTCCGACGACGATCACGTTCCAAGATAATAAACCGGTTTTCATGTTCCCGATGCAAAGTGGATACGTGAGCGATTTGAAAGCAGCCCAACATGTGTGCGACATCCCTTTATGAAGGATTCCGTGGAATAGCAACGAAGTCAATCGCGGTGGACGATGGGTAAACGGCTAAAGGATCGATCAGATCCTTGTCTCTCATTATACCGAGTCTACCACTTGATTCATGAATAAGAAACGATTACCGTGTAACGGAACCGTAAAAGCTTTTAATCGCGATTCTCGTTTCAAAGGTAGGTATTCGTTGTAAGAACGTTGCAGGAATAATCTGTCGCGTATCGGGTGACATCAAAGGCAAGCACGAGATCGCTCGCCGTATTGACGATCGCAAATTCGCGAGCAAAGTCGGGGATCGAGCTTGGATCGAGCGCAGCCCACGCGTCGGAGCGCAAACGCTCGTCGAGCGTGTTCTTGATTGCATTATGAGAATAAAATGCTGAGTGGAATCGACACGCACACGCGAACGAGAGCTCGTGAGATCTCGCAAGAGGATTTTCCTCGAGCCGTCCCGCAGGAATCCGCGGGGAGGAGCCGCGATTTCCGTCGAGCTACTCTCCGCGTCTCCATTCTTCGCGCGGCGCAGGTAAGAACGATATTAGATTTACCCAGGAAGCAAACCTTTTCACGTAACCGACCCCCCGAGTCGGAAAAACTCGAGCGAAAAGCGATAAACGACACGTAACGCCGCGTTTCACGATATCAATTCGATCGGGCGGAATGCGCGCCGCAACGTTTCATCCGATGGATTATCGACTCAAAAAGTCAGCCGAATTCAATTTTCGAAGTATAAACTGTTAATAGCGCGTATCTTGTATATGTTTCACAGCAGATGTCTGAGCAAAATTCGGAGTTATCAAATACCGTGCCCATTTACTGTGATACGCAGCAAAGAGCGAAAGTGAGCACAGTACTTTTAAATCGGTATAACTTTTTTAACCCTTTGCACTCGAAGCCATTTTAACTGTAAATCTAAAATAACTTTTCCGGCTTATAGTATTTCTATTTTACGTGACAAAGTGCACTTTATGCATACTTAATTGATTCTTGTAACTCATACCAACAGTTTTGCTTCCAACAACTTTATAAATCTAAGTTTTTGTTAGTATAAACATTATTTTGGAACGTGATAGAACAATTTTAGTGGTGTCCCAGAGTCACCACTCGAGTGCAAAGGGTTAATACTGGGCTAGACGACTTCAGGATGCTATGAGATGTTAACATTTAAAGTTCGTGAAAATTGCAGTTTTTCACGAATTTCAACTAAAATCATGCCATTTTTACATCATTTTTACATACTTGAGTGGCTGTACTTTGGCTATGCGTCCACCGATTTGAATGAAATTTTCAATATGTGTACAAGTCACTGACAAGTTTGAAATGTATTTTTTAAATTTTCGTTAAAAGCTCCGACAGAAATGTGAAAAATCAAGAGATTTTTCCTTCTTTTTTATTTCAGGCAATAGCAAATTATATATAAATATATGCAAACTATATATATATATATATATATATATATATATATATATATATATATATATATAATATTAGAAATATTAATATTAGAAGAAGAAAAGAATTTCTGTTTGACTTTTGTTTGTAGGAATTGATCAAGACAATTTTTAAATTACGTAAACATCCGCAGTCTGATAATATCCAATCGAATTTTTTATCAAGACTCTTCGTGAACAGTGCTAAAGATGTTGAAATTAAGATCGTCATATTACATTCTATATTCCAACTACATAATTATAGCCAAATATTGAAGAATGATTGATTTTTGCAACAAAATAAGATAGAAACAATACTCGCGTCAGTTTAATTTCCCATTTTGAATTCTATATTTTATAAAATTTCCAGATTCGGCAAGCTCAGAAACATACAAGTATCGATTTTTATAAAAAGATCGCGATTTCCGGTGCGTGCACAAAAGTAGTTGGAAATATGGTAGTCGAGTCTCATTGTTGCTGTGCAACTCACGACTGCAATTGCTCGTGAGTTTTCGCGTTTGTGCATTCTATTTAAAGCGCGAAGGGGTGCACAACAGTAAGACAAGCATTAATCTTAACTCCCCGGTGAATCGAATGCTTGAACCTCTGTGCGCTGTCATAATCTGAATGAGCTCAAAGAATTCGTCGGAATAGCTGCAAGGTCACGGAAACTTCGCAGCCACGTTCGGCCGACGGCGAGTGGTTACAAGCTCGGGAAAAAACTTCAAATTCCAATAGTTCGTGCGACAGAACTATGGGTATTGCTCGGTGAAAACTGGCGGCAAATTGGGAATGTGAAGTGGAATACAGACATATACCGTGTCCGGAAGAAAGACCATGCAATGAAATGTTTGCGCGAGGAATATTGCTTTAGAGAGAGCCTGATCTTTATTTCATTTCTTCATCTTCTTTATCTTACTTCATAGTCAGATAAAACTGCAGCTGCTCCCTCAAAGACGAAGTTCAAAAAATTTAATTCCACGTTTTTAACGCATCTTGTTGCAGGCACCGCAACTGTGCAAGAAGTCGAAACGAGGTTTCTTGATTTGTATGCAGATTCTTGGTAACAACGAGGCGTCATTATAATTCACCTCAGGTTCCGGGGAAACGTACAATGCGGTCAGAGTAATAGTAAATCGAAAATATAGAACGTAGTTTCTCCGGCATGTCAGACGTTCTTCTCAAGAAAAACAATCTGGTTATCGAGTTGTCAGCAGCTGAAGCGAGTAAAAAGTAAAGACTAATGTCGGAGAGCCATGTAAATATATAAATGGCACGTGTATATGCTTTGTATGCGCATTCTACGTTACCTTTCAGCAGACTTTACCGAGCAGGATTTTTTCCTTTTCACTCCTATTAATTTTAATAATACACATGGAGCATGAATTCTGGTTGTGTTATTTTATTAAGTGCACTTACTTTACAATTAAGGCAATTAAATTAAAACGATTATTTTAATTGTTCTGGACCACTTTTGTGTGGAAACGTTATTTGCATCAGAAAGTTTTAACGCGAAAACTACATTTCGCAAGGAGTACATGGTGGAAAATGGAGGGTAGGAAATTTAAAGTATCGTGTCACTCTTAAATATAAACGCTTCAGTATATTAATGACATAAAAATTTCAGTATTAACGTCATTGATAACATTCCAAATGCAATTCGACCAGCTGCAATTGTATTTAAATTGTAGGGGATGCTGTATGAATAAGATAAAGATGCTATTTTATGCGAGAAACGACGATAACAAGAAATAACCAATCGTGTAACATATATAAAATAAATACAATGTAGTTTATACGTATTATTATGTATGTCTTACATATGTATATACTATAATGCAGTAGAAAGAAAAGAATTATTCTGGAGATAAAATCTTAATAAAACAATGTTGTTGGCAAAATTTGTAAAAGCGAGAATTCTTTCAACCCTATAGTTTCTGCAGATCCTAATAAAAATCTTAATAAAAAGCTGAAAACAATTTTCCGATTCGGTATTCTAATTTTATAATCTAACCATATAAAACACAATAGAACTTCTCTTGTCGAGAATAGTGGAACACGAATGTGCCTAATGAAACTAATTACAGTACTTAACAAAATAATAAATACTGATTTCTATATGAAATCATACTGCATGTGGATCATCCAACATAGAGCCACCCACGTGCATAGAAAATATTACCAGGACTGTTGGTTAGAATAATAGAGGTTGGACCATGCGACGTTCAAATAATTGTCATTCAAGCAGCACATCCATCCCCGTTTAACTTTCTCAGCGATCAAGCAATTAAGAGCATTAGCGGATAATATTATCTGGAGGAATGTCGGTCCGCGACGTCTTATTTCACTTTTCCGGTAGAACAGTGTCACATTCGCGAAGGTCCGCGATATATCACGAATCACGACAGAAACGTATTAGGGAAACGTCGCGTACCAGAAACAATATGAATCCATCCATCTTAGGAATCCGGCTCGGCGATAAATGGCCGCGGAGAAGTAGGGAAAAAAGGGAGATCGCGGCGGGGGTGATTTCGATGTCTTATCGCAAAAAAGAGGAAACGGACAGGGGAAAAGAAAGGGTGAATGGGCGAGCATGTGGTCAATTCTTGGGTGTCGGGTAGTTGCGCAGGGGACAGCCCTGATTGGTCCGTCGCCGCCGGTCGGCTGACGCGGCTTGTGGCTTTCGGCTCGACGGGCTTGCCTCGACTCGCTCAGTCGCACTCGAACCGCGCATCGGTGAAGGTCTTGTGTCGCCCTCTCGCGGCAGTTCTCTCCTACGGTATACGCGTGTGTGCGTACTAGCGAAGGGTTGTCACGCGAGTCTCCACGTTGTTTCCTCGCAACAATCATTCTCGGACAACAATGTTGTTGCGCGTACGTTGACTGGGACAGGCGACCGTTCAGGCACTTCCGGTTTCCGGTAACTCGATTACCAGCCGCGTATCTTTAAAGATCCGATTGCCTCTGCTTATACCGAACAATAACAGTTGCGAACTATTGTCTCGACGGGTGATCTCTTTAGACGTTTCGCGAGCGCTCCGCACGGTAGGCCGGATATCGAGACTCGCGCGCGGCTAATCTTCAGCGACCGTGCGCGGCTGTCAACAACTTTGAAATCTAAACTGTCAATGGGACCTACCTCGAACGTGTACTCCATCTTGAAAGCGTCGGGTTCGATCCCCTTTGAAAGACGATTATCTGGCACGTGAAGCTCGCGATTCCGTTTGCCAGCGGCGCTCCTTTCTCTCGGGTTTTTTGCCGGTCTCTTTCTCTCGTTCTGCCCGGCTCCCGGCAGTCGTTTAAAAGGATATTGGACGCCATTGAACGTTTGGTTCTGTTCCCAGTCGACGCGGAGGACACAGTGAATAGTCGTGCGCGCGTGTTTGCCGTGGACGTGTGCAGGTCGGGACGCGATCGTTCCCCGGCGAAGGGCATGGGTAGTGCGGGAGATAGATCGTCTTCGGTGTAATCTGGCGTTGACGTGACCTAGCCTAACGTAACTTTTGTTTGGGACATCGTTGAGCCCGCGCCTACCTCCCACCACTCCCGTCCGCCGACCGTTTTCGCTCTAACCGTTCTCGCTTTTGGTGCTTTCTCCTCCCCCTTTTCTCGCTTTCTCTCTTCTCATCTCTTCTCATCTCTTCCCTTCTATTCTGTCGCCGTTTCGCGTGTGTGCCCACTTTTCTGTAGTGTGTGCGACCGGCCCCCACAGCGAGAGCAACTTCACGCGTTTATCCGGTAAGTGATACACTATATTTATCTATCGATATGGCGTCCTGTCGCGCCGATTTATGAGTCGGTGACGTGCAAGCGCGCCTCGGTACTATTTCGAATGCCCGTGATATTTATCGGAAGTGGAATGTATTAACCAGAGTGCACGCAGTTTTATCGTTTTATTGTTACGGTTTCGTTTGCGCGCCATGGATACGCTTTTTTGCGATCGTTTAGTCGAGACGCAGGGTGCGAGGAATTATACTGCTGGGTCGTCGTAATTAGACGCCATTTTGGTAAGTCCGTTGTTTCGGGGTTTTTCGAATGTGCTGTGGAATTGTTTATCGTTTTGTCAAGTAATTTTTGTATGTTGGGCAAATATGCGTATACAAACTGCATGACGGTCTTATCGTTGTCGTTGTATTATTTCCCAAGATTTCAGGTATTTTGTTGCGGTATTTTTTAGTTCTGAAACTATTTTCGATGTAACATAGTAGAATGAGTTTGGCATGGAATATTTACGATTATTTACTTGCGTTTATATGCTGTTCTTATGGCAGTTTCTAATCGAACGGAATCGCCGAATTTATGTTCTGGTTATACCGTGTCTGGTACTAAGGCGCGAAATTGAATTTCTGTAGCCATTGTAATATCTTATTCCCGAAAATTGTTGATCCGAATGAAATATAGAAAAGACGTTCATTCTCGTCGCAATATTTCCCTGGCCTCTAATACCTATGTCGGCCTGCGATCGCATAAATAATTTTTGCCATTACCATATTGGAAAACGTTCTTTCAATACCGTAATATACGTCTGGGGATTATAACTCATCCCAGCTCGTGTTCCAATTTTTCTTGGGATATTTTCATACTTTACAGCTAACTAATTCTTTGCTCCTTATTGGTTTATACATTCGCAATTGCAAATATGAGGTTTGTGATCGCAATTATGTGGAGTGTAAAATAAATTCGAAATGCTAGCACTTGAAACTTACAACTATTTTTGGAAAGAACGGACAGAGTTTTTAATTCTTTCAATGCCAACATTTTGCAAATCTTGAGATCAAGTTCTAAATTTACAATATTTTTCCTAAATGATTTTTGTCAATTTTGACTAATTGTATTTTGACTAGTTTTATTAAGAATATGCAGAATACAGTTTTTTCATATATCATCTCGTTCAAAAAGAAATAGATTTCAATGATTCGATGGGTAGGCTGATCATGACCTACCAATTCTACTACTGCTTGCCATAATATCGATTAGCCTAGCGGATCTAGGAACTGGTTTTTCTCGGAAATAGTGTTTTAAATATAAAAATGTTATTCTTTTCTTTCGAATTATCTTCTCATACGGAATCAGCCTCCGTGGGTTTGAACCTTCAATTATCCGACACCCTATATCTGGAAACTTTGATTGGGAATTACATAAATACAAAGAATGTAGTCAAAATAATTCAATTTTAGCTTCCATGCCATTAGCTCATATATTAAATTTGTTATTTCCAACATTATTTTCGAGTATACACACCTTTACATTCTAATAATACAATCAAGTAGAAAATTGACGAATGTAAAATACACTAAAGTGGAAAATGTGGTGCATTTCGTCGCTACCTAACAAAACATATATCTCCTTCACAAAGTAGACAAAAAATACAGAAAATCAGCAGATCTCCCTGAAACAGTGGAAGCTATTTCACCAAAATTTACAATTTCCCGCCGACAGAAATGTCTCGTTCAAATAAACACCATCAAAAGCTTCTATTTTCGATCGAGCGGTGGTGTTCATAAATCAAGCGTCTTGAGGGTCTGCCGGTCGCCAAAGGGGATTAAAAGGCCTGTTAAAATATCCAGCGAAGGACACAGGCGTTTACGAATTTTTCATTTCGCCCGAGAAATTCATAACCCGACTTCCGGCGGGGGTGGCCGCGGTTCTCGTTAAGCGAATCGGCAGCCCTCGCTTTCTCGGTCAATCCGGCGCAAAGAGTCGAGTCACCGCAGAAATAATATTCGCTTTGGCGAGTCCGAGAGCTTTGCCAAACCGCGGGGTAGCTGCAGCAGCGCTAGTCCTGATGGCACATGGTGCTGAAAATAGGTGGACACGGCGTGTTGCATCTTTCTGCGGGCCCGTTTCGAGCGGCTGTTCCATACTGATCTCGAATTGTGGCCAGCGCGAAAAAAGGGTGGGGGGTGGAGGGGAGATGCCGCCGGGCGCTAATTGGTTAATGTCGGTCATTACGGGCTGCCGCGATGCGGCGCGCGGCTAAAGAGAATTAAAAATAGCTAGTATCCGCGCTGTAGCAAAAAGCGGGCCGGGCCGGGCCGAGGAAAGTCACAACCCCAGATTCTTTTATTAACCTTTGCTCTTGGCTCCAGCGGCTTTAATTGAGAATGCGTGGGCGGCGAGGATCAGCGAACTGAAATTCGCTTTAGTCTCTTGATTTTCATGTAAACAGGCTCTCGCGAAGTTAGACGCGCGAATCCCGCTTTGCTTCCCACTGTTTGGATTCAGTGTCGTCGTATGGCTGCCTTCCGCTTGCTCGTCAAATTCCTCCCGTCCCCGCGCGGCTTAATGCTCTTGTATATGGAAATCAGTGGAATATCGATAAGGATTTCGTTCCCTTTTTTCCCTCTTGGTCTCCCTGTCTTTCTTTTTCGCTCTTTTTCTCTTTCGCTCCCTTTCTCTTCCACTCTCTTTCTCTTCCACTCTCTTTCTCTTTCATTCTCTTTCCTTTGACATGCGCGCACGCCCGTTGGTCTCCGTTCAGTCGCCGCGTACACTTGCTAGCCGCACCTGTCGACCACGCGGAATCGTTCGACCTCCTCATTGACCAAGCGACGACTGCACCGAAAGTTGCGAAAGCACTTACCGGCGAACTTCGTTATCGCGAGCGTGTCTCGCGACCCCGTGGCACGTGATTGGACGATTAGAGCCACTTCGCGCACAGTTTGAACGATCGACGAGGCTTTCTTAGCGGGCCGGGAACGCTCGGCTTGCGAGAACACCGTTGTCCTCGCAGTTTCGGAACGGTCTGACCCAATTGTCATTTAAAGCGGAATATTCGCCGGCAATTATGTCGTTTCCATTATTGCACGTTTGACTCCGCGACTGACACCGATGCATTGTTTAATTTCATTCAGCGATTTAATCCGCGTCGCGTTGCTTTAATTAAATCACGCGTTTTATTGCTGCCCGCGAGAACACCGCTGTTAAATAACGCCCGGCGGTCTGCGTCGCACGTTTTGAATTTATAAGCGTATCGTTATAAATGATTGTTTCGTCGGCTTTCAGATGATTAGCGGATCGTTTCCGGGAGATTCATAATTAATCTTCGCGAGATTTAGAAGTCGTTTTATAAACCGTGCCGGAAACGTTCCTCTTAATTTGCCATCGTAGAAGAAATTTCCCAGGCTTTTTATCTCGTTTCTATATCATTATACGTGGTAATAAATCTGTACGTTTCCAGGTCAATTGATGAAACAATGCATTATTCTGTTTCAATCCAATAAGTAAGGTATCAGTCACCCGTGTAATACATTGCTATTTATTCAGGCGTTTATTATTCATATAAAATTTGTGCAAATATTACGTTACCCCTCATAATTCCCTGGTAAACATGGTATATCAGTGACATCGACAGGTTGTTATTTTATGATACACCATTAATGGATTTCATCAGGATTTTTTAAATACAGATAATACCCAATAACCGAGTGAGTGTAAGAAGATATTTGCTAATGTAAACAAAAATAAAATTTGAAAAAATGACGCATCTAAAAAATTTATAATTACATTATAATTTATAATTTATAATTTTTTGTACCCCCCGAATTAGAGGAGATATTAAGGTGAACCACCCTTTATATTAATATTTATTATATAATTAAATGAACAGTATTCCTTTGTTACCGTAATAAGCATTCGATTCCTGAGCGGGAAAGTATGAGAAATTCAAAGATTCCAGATAACCTGGCTAAAACACTCGTCGGTTGGCGTGTAAGTTCGCATAGTCGCGTGAGGTCGAGTGACTTACACACTCGTCCTTCCTACACGGGAATACACTTACGTGCTGCAGCATTCATTTTCTGCTATCGTGAGTTGTACCTCCACGCCGAGCGGGATTGAAAAATCCCAGATAAAAATGTTACATGATATTTTCCACGTTCTCAAACCTCTTTGTATTACTCGAGCACACGGGATTCCGAATGCTCTAGCGAAATCTCTAGGACACCATTAAAACTGTGTAAATGATAAAGCTCTATGCCGAATTTCTACCTTCATTAATACCTTCCATCGCGGAATCCAATTAATTTAATATAATGACCACTAAATAGATTAATTTATAGCGTCCATTGTTAGTCTACTTGGTTTATTGTTTTTGTTTACCGTTTGACGCTTTGTTTTGTAAAAACAAAGTTCGAACGGTCGAATAGGACCGGGAAATGTATCTATCGATTGCATTATCGCACTATTGCGGCCACTCTTAATGGATATCGACGGTGGTACGATATTATTTGCTCCCTATTGATCTCACTTTCGTCTGTCGCGTCAATTGCGTCAAATTGTTGCGGAAAACAAATGTGTCGCTGTCGACGTTGATGTTTATAAAGTATTAATACCAGTAATCCCATTTACTCGCAAGTTTTTTATTTAATATAAAATCCATTTACTGCTAGCCGTCCCGTCGGAATTTTCCGCGTCCCGAATATTTTCTTTCCAATCCCGATCATTCGCATTAAACTTCCGGGAAGTCTTTACTTTTATTGTTTCCCGAGCCACAAATAATGAGCCCCATTAATCCTTTGCTCTTGTTAGTTTCAAAAGAATACGGGAGAGTTTGGTTTATCATTATCCGTACAATTTTCCGTAGGCAAACTTTGATATTCCAAGATTGCTCTCTCCGATTCAATTACGTTGAGCAATTTAAAACTTGCACTCTCGAGACTCCTAACTTCGGACTTATGAAGTTAAACGTGTCGAACGAGGCTATGGCAGAAATACAAAACGTTGAAGTAGCAATGGGGAGAAAGAATACGTGCCAGGAAATTAATCATTAACCCCTTCGCTATCAGGACTTCAAAGGAAAAATCGTCACCATAGCCGAGACGTTTTACTATTTAAATATGATATCAATTGCCATTACTTTTTGTGGGACATATTTGTAACGTTCTAAGTAAAATTAGTAATTTTACACACCAGCTCTCGTAAATGACGCTTGGCTATAGATAGATAATTCCTTTGGTAGTCCATGTGTATATGTGACACATTTGATTAAAAAGTTATGTGTATTGTAGACCGAAATGGTACGCTATATTAAAAGTTACGCAATCAAATACCATTTTATTATTCAATATATATATACCTAATTACCTAATAAAAATGTCGATACTTTCTTTCACAAATTATACAATTTTTATGTACAGTTAGATGAAAGCTACATCTATATTTATGCATTCTATAATATTTATTCGAATTTATACTATAAAGGGAATTAAAAAAATAATATTTATCACTTTTTGTTTTATGGAGTTAATCGATTAGTGCAGCGAATGGCTCATATGTGACGCATCGAAAGGGTTAAGTTGAATTTATACCTAACAATAAATATTTTTAATAACACTCGTAAGAGTATCGTTTCCATGGAAATTTTGGGGGAAAGAACGTTGCGTTTAGCACGCATTTTCGACTCGAAAGCAGATAAAACATTCACGTAGCTAAAATTTCTCTTCTCGCGGAAAGACGTCCAATATTTGCATAAAAGGATTGCGAGCAAGATCATTTACGTTTTTGGGGGTTTTGCGCGATATGTGCATGCCCGTTTCGTTCTACGACGCCACGAGAATGCAAACGCACGCGGAACCTACAATTTTCGCACGTAATTGGTTCCACGCTAAATGAGACGATTTTCATTGTATTGTCCGTCGCTTCGTACGTTGTTGCGTTTGTGTCGCGGACATAGCCGCTGTTAACAACGATCTTGTTTTCCACATAAACTTTCTACTTTACGGCCGCGTTACAGCGCAGAGGAATTATCGACTCGTCCAGCTTCGCGCGTTGCAAATTCTATGTAACAAATGCGTAAATTACAACATTATCTCGCTTTTACACATTTTACACATTAATGGCAATCGTTGTACTCGGCATTCAATATTATCTTACAACACCTAACAGAGTGATGAAATTTGTGTTTAACCGCAATGTTTGCAAAGAAATGATTTAGTTGATGTGTAGATGATTGAATTCTTTGTGACACGAAAGCTTGTTGAAACATTGTTGCCCTAAGGTGAAAAAAGATTATACAGGATTTCTGTAAGAATCAATTGTACGCACAGAATTTTCATGTAAAATTAATAGCCGGGAAATTAACTTTTGTTCGACTCGTTTCAGAAAGAGGACTTTCTTCCTCGTAGTGAGAAGTTATGTTATCAGTAGACTTCGGATCTTTCCTTAAGCTAATTGCAATCGACGGAAGCCTGAAGGAAACGTTTTTCCTCTTTTAATATTTTTAATAAGCTGTATAATATAACATACAAATATACCGAAATTCATCCAATGTCTATATACCATTGTATTAGATCTAGTAATTTTTAATCTAATTATCACACTTAATGTAATAAAAGAAATTGCTTTTCACTTATTGATTTATTTAATTTGACAGAATATTTTATGATATTTAGAATTTGATATTTAGAAAATGTATAAATCAGATATTTCCAGTGTACAATGAATTAATTAAACAAATTGAAATAATTATTTCGCGGTTATTAAATACACGTATATGTTAGGTTATTCGTTTCACAGTTTTCTTTAGTGTATCTTGACATTTTTATTCTCCCACATATAAAAAAAACGTTATAGTGATGTTTGATGTGATTTTCAAAAATTTCCATGACGAGAAAAGTGGTCACGGAAGTTGACTTCTGGTACGACGATATATTCGTCACGTCCGGTTAACGGGTTAACGTTTGATGCGTTTTTGGTTAATGCATAATGTTTGTAGTTTTGACAGTTTAAGCTATGAACGCGAAATGTTCGTACATCGATGGCGATCTCTCATTTAATATAAAGGTTCGTCGGTAGGGAATGGAGAGTCGCATAATTCGAGCCGGGCTATCTGCAGAAAGATGATTTCCATGTCGGACCGTTTCCCCGCGACGCAGGTACCATTTCCTACGCGATAGGAATGTGTCCCGGGCGCGATTCGATGAGCTTTAATTACACGTTCGCGTCCGTAGAACGAAAAGACTTCTCGGTGGAGCCGCCATTAACGCGCACACCGATGCGCGCGAGGAAGACGAGTGCATTTATGGACGGTCACACGGGATGCAGTCGTGGCAACGAATGCACGTTTCAGCCGCGGGAGCACTTAAAATTTCCATTTGCTCGTTGCACGCAGTCGTTCGTATTGGCGTGTGAATGCTTACGTCTGAGGGTCTGCACGAGAGTGTACAATCTGCCAATGGGAACGTGGAAAACGGGTTCGCGTGAAAATGTTTTGAAGCATAATGCTGCCACTTGACCGAAATACGGAGAGCCCCGGCTGGAGGAGGAGACGGAGTGTCCTCAAAGGTAGCGATATCAGCTTGGGACTCCTCTCACATTTACGCAACGGAACGCCACCGCGACGTGCCAGACTATAAAGCGCGGATAAAAGCGTAATTTTTTAAACGCGGCCGCGGGATACACGCCGCGTTAGGAATGCTCTGTGCGAGGCGGCCGCATCTTTGTGGACGGGGAACCGTTTAGTCCATTATACACCGAGAAACTGCGGTGGGACCGTTTCTTACGATCATAAAGAGAAACGCGATCGAGCGAAGTTCGTCGTTAAGGGAACACCAACTTGCTTCTTTCGAGTTCGTAAATTTCCCGTGGACATCTCTGCCGGAGAGCTCCGAAGAACTTGGTAATCACGTGCTCGGTACACCTCCGGGGTGCAACGAACAATCGAACGAGTGGCCATTTCAGGATCGATGGAAACTTGGAGCGTTTCAGCCACTGCGTTAACTTCCACTTGCACGGTGCCTCGATAGTTGTTAGGATCGATTCTTGTTACGATGGGAGCCGGCTCGAGAGGGTGAAAGAGTTCAGTTACTTTGTAGCGGTAATACATCAAGCGCTCTCTCTCTTTCTCTCTCGGCCGATATGTCGTGCATAGAATGGCCACTCGGAAGAAATATGCTCTCGATTAACCGTGGAATCGTTAGTCTTTTCCTATGCAGAGTTTCTTCGCAATCGGTGTCGCGCCACGAGGAGTAATGGTTCCGGCTAAAAAATGTAAATGAAAAACGTGGAACTAAATTTCAAGTAAAGTTGAATCGAATTGAATCATTTCCAACGTGAATTTATTTCGTATCTGGTTTGACTCTGTCCACTTGAATTAACATTTTCTTTTTTAGCAAATGTACGGGAATTATTTAACCCACACCCGACCCTAATTTTTCCAACTTAACGTGTCCCTCGTATATCGCATTGTCGTAAAAAATCGATATAACAAGTGGCAAATAATTTCTTTTACTAAATATTTTATTGAAAATAATGTGTCGCACAAACTGCTTTTTTATGCTTGAAGGCATATATGACAACGAGTCCGTTTCAATTTTTCACTCGCTTCTTATCGCTTCTCTCTATTCAGAATTCTTTGGAATTATTAAATTTGGTTCTAGGGATTTTTTGACAATTTTTACTCATGAAAATGTGTGTCCGAGGTGCTCCGAACATTTAGGCGACCACGGGGAGCGAGACACATGACGGGACTCTGGGGGCGTAGCCCTCGCGGTCTGAATATTGCGTGCCGGTTAATTCCGAGCCCTGTCTAAAGCCCCATTTTCTATGGAGCAGTATCCAAATGAAATATAGATAATACGCTCAAATTACCCATAACGTAAGTAGCAGAATTATTTTCAATGTACTACATTCGTCAAGAAATGAAACAGTTGCCAATAAAGTTATAAATCTGCATAAACATCCGTAGTCACATTTGCAAATTGATTCGAGGAAAGGTCGCGTCACTGGCGCGTCGACCCGTTGCGACGGATTCCCAGTGAAATCAGTTCCGAAATAGTATTTCGCCAATAGAAAAATTCCAGTGATAAAATGCGAGGCGTCGAACAGCTCGCAAGAGAAGGAAATGCATTACGCATGCAAGGTCCGTGGTTCGTTGCACTCAGACGTTCCCGAGGCAGGTACGGTTTGCCCGGCCGCGCTTTCCGCCAATATCGACGAGGATTCCGGCAGGCGTTATTGAAAATTCGTATGGGAGACGGCGCGGGGGTGGAGCAACGATGTCGCAACAGCTCGTGTGTTTAACCCCCGAGTAAGGACGCGCATATTTTAGCTGTACCCTTTAGGTATTCCTACAATAGCGCCGTCGGCCATGTGGCGTGCATGGCCTGGAAGCTCAGCAAAACTGTAACCAACCAGCAACACCGCCAATACCTTCGTCGTTCCTTGCTCGGAGAGTATGAGTTGGAAATAGTCTGCGAAAGAGAGCGAGCGAGCGAGACAGAGGGAGGACAAAGAGAGAGAGAGAGAGAGAGAGAGAGAGAGAGAGAAGGGGGGTGGACTACTGTCGTCGTAGAAATTGAGAGCGCTTCCAGAAGATCCTGGGAGACGAGTTTAGAGGGAACCTCCACCATGGAATTTCTGCGTGAATTCCAAGGCACACGACATACCAGTGGCGCGGTATTCGGCCAGCCCCGGGTAGTTTCCGTTTTTACTTGGACACGTGGATGCGTATTTGTTTCCGCGTCCACGAAAACCGTGGCCGACGTCGCCAAATAACGCGACGAATCTGCGTATCAGAACGCAATTACGCCGCGCGCAGAATGCAATTATTGGAATTCGATTAATGATCCAGCGAACGATCCGACGCGCTGCCACATTTGTACCCCTTCGCGCAAGAAGCAAGGAGCCGGCGGTAATTATTCGTTGATCGGGGACAGCGTCAAGCGTCATCAAACGCTACGAAACGCAGCCGCTTTTACGGCCGCGTGTCAGTCAGATCGAACCGACAAAAGTTTTCCACACGTTTTCGACAGCGGCGCAACGCTGCCGCGTTAACGCCTTGGCACGTCGCACCTGTTTCAGAAATTGATGCTTCCCTGAGACAAGAGTCCCCCGAGACAAGACGTGGGAAGATCTCCTAAATAAGGGATCGAGCTCAGCCGCGGCAACTTGGAAATTGCGGCCGTGCCGCGGTCGGAGCGATCCCTCACGTGCGATCGCGATCACCCTTCGAATAAACACGTTTCCCTTTTGTCTCTACTTCGCCTTTGCGTTGTCTGCCTGTTAATTCGCCTATACTCGCAAACACGGAAGCCTGGTACCTGTTGAAATTAGATAATCCTTCTTTGAGATGTACACGCACACACCGCTGCGCTTGCTTTACCGAAATCGGCGGCTGATTGTGGCGCTCAATCGAATTACTTTTCTAGTTCGATGAATTGTTGCGGAGATTTTCAAACAGCAGATACACTAACGAAGGAAATTAATCAAGATAATAGGTTCTTTCGATTTGAAAGGTAGAAATCCTTTCCCGCTAGCCCTTAATGGTCCTGTTTGAAGATTTCAGTGAGTTTTAAAGGAAAAAGTCAAATTCTCTAGATTGATAATTATTCAGTTTGCATTGACTTACATAGGTCTATGGATTTCAGAAATGAAGGAATTAATGACGTTGTATAAATATTTTAGTTATTATAAATATTTGTAGTTCAGCATTTTGAGAGCCGAACATTTCGCATATCTCCTCACCTACTTCGAGATGTCCTGTGCATTGTCTTCCACATTTTCGCTCAGTCTTTTTATACTATACAGATGATACCTTCCTAATAAGAAATCATATTTTTGGTCGTTACTAACAATAATATATTGATTGATGCGTGACAAATTTAAAGAATTCCCTATATTTGATAAATGATAACTTTCGAACTGCAACAGTCTCCGTGTTCTAGCGAAAAATATTGCTTTAAATAACTGTGAAAAAATCACGCGTCGCTGACGGGCTCGTTCGCCGCGGGTAAAAAGCACAGTGGTCCCGATCGAGAAGTTATGTGACATTTTCTCAAAAATTCAAACATTTCTAACGATTTATAATATTTATGATCTATAAGATTAATAAGAAAATTAATGAAAGTTATCATCACTGAATCATCAGTTTTTATTTTAAAAAAAAGTTGCTTGTCCTCTTCGAGTTGCCTTACAAAGCTAATTGAATATTGTCACTTCGCCTTTTTGATCAGTTTAAAGAGTATTTTTCTGCAATAAAAAATCTTACTTCTGCTAAGTGTATTCTATTCAGGTCTTTGCCTTGTTAACTACAGTTAGTTCAATCAAAACCGTTGGCATACCAAATATAAATATAAGACGTTTAGGTCACTAATAATTCCTATATTTCACAGAGGATAACTTTAATTTGCAACAGTCTTCGAACTGTAAAAAAAGAATAATTTCTATACAGATTGCTTTAAATAACTGTCGAAAGATGATGTCCTTACAGAAACCAATTTCGAAGTTATAATTGTTTAATGACGACCGCGTCACCCGTCGCTGATGGTTATTCCATAAAATGGAATAAAATCGTATAAAATATAAATACAAAATACATATTTAAAAAGTAAAAAATAGATCGGGTAATTACATTTAAACAATTTTTTAAAAATCGAAAATAGCATTGACAATTTATTGAAATTTACTGTTTAACAAATGCAAAAAGTATGTAATTATTAGTAGCTAAAAACTACTATTTTTTAATTATTTTTAATGAAGGTTTCATTGCAGTATCTCTAATGGTTCAAAAGTTATAACAATTTGTCACTGAATACTCTAAACCGGACCACTGTGTGGCCAAAAGTTTTCTTGTAAAAATTCGCGGAACGTGTTTCATCGTTTTAGGTGTATCTAATTGTAAGTCTTCAAGTTCGAAGACCATCCAGTGTAAGTCTACAGATTTTTTCTAGCAAATCGTTTTTAAATTGCTCGCGTTTCTCAAATTTCAACAGATCTACCCCGAACTTGGAGAATTTTGGTGAGCTCGATTCAAACGCGCTAGTCTCTTGATCTTGGGCGTGCCGAGTTCCCGGCCCCTAATTCGGCCCACTTGAGTCTCTTGTGTCTAGATTGGTAGGATTCAACGGGTCTCTTAGTTCGGACAATTAAGTCTCTTGACTTGCAATTGGCTCGATATCAGATTCCATGTCTGTGACTGCATCTATCGGTTTCTCCCTGCTATGAATTTGCATGTCTATAGCCTCGGCTAGCAGAGTTTGGAAAAGCTGTCCTTAATAGGCAATGATTAATACTCGCGTTAAAGTAGTATAAGAATATTAACTGACGTGTAATGTTTTAAAAAAACTCATTCCACCGCTCATTTCTTCGGCTGGTGGGTAGCAACAATTCCGCCACCGCACAGTAGTCTGGCACGCGGCAGCAACTTTTTTTGCTGTACAAAGACAATGCTTTAAAATTTCGAAAATCAAAAAATTAACTCTTTTAAACAATTCTTTGACCACGTGCAGCATTTTGAAGACAATGCCACGAAATTAAAAGCGAAACCAATTATTTTGATTATTCATTGTAAGACACCGGAATGTATAACAAATTGATGCTGTATTTTCAACAGCTATGTTTTAGTTATTTAATTGTGCAAAAATTAATGCAAAATTAATAACGATGTAAACCCTGAAAAGAAGCTCAAACAATTTTGAAGAGCAACATGCAAATTTCAAGTGCTTGTTACGACTGAAACTGTCAACGATTTTTCACACATTCCGACGGTCTGATAAAAAAATGTTTCCAACAGAAGTTCATTAGAGAAGTTCATTTTTTTGATAAATAATAGAAGTCACTTCAATCTTGTAGATATGAACACCTTATCTAGGGATAACGCCACTTGTCGTCAAATTGAATTCTGTCATCGATAAACCCCTTAATAAGGTGTTAAAATACATTTTCAACATTATAATATTATAGCTGGTGTCGAGTCGAATTCAACCTACCATATTGTATCCTTAAGCCCCGAAACAACGCTGAAATAATTTAAGCCACGGAAAGCGAATTCCCAAGCCATTGTGCACCGCGCCGGTATCAAATACGTCAAATAAAACTGAGTTTTTCAGTAGCCGCTCGCACGTCCTTCACCCGTACCTACATTCTACAGCCCATACAGCGCAACTAATCAAAGTCAAGGCTAGCAAAATCTTTGCAACGCGAAGCATAATCTTGCAGTCGCAAATTTCCCCGAGCGTGTGCTATTGCACAGTTATCGAGCATCCATCACGATTACCACGCGAAACATACATGTCCTTGTTGGGTTTCCGCACGATATGATGGCCAACGAAAAATTACGTGGCCTCGGCACGACCGGAAGGTTTATCGCGTTTTAACGTCGCCGGCCGGGCCAATATTAAAGCGCGATATAAACGGCCGGCCGTGCTCAATTCGGTACGGAGGCGAAATGAGAATAAAAAATGTGCGCCGGACACCGGGCGAGTTTTCGGCTGCGACAAAAGTATATACTGCTCTGTCGGTGCGTTTTTTTTTACAGGACGGACATGCCATATCAGCGTGGAAACTGGAGCACGCCACAGCGTCCGCGAGTCTCGCTAGATATTTTCGTGTCTTTGCGGTCGTACCCTGTTGTTTTCTTCGTCCCCACTCTATCTTCATCTCGCTGCCCCCTTCCTTCCTTTCACTTCTTTTTTCTTCTCGATTATACTCGAGAGAGAGAGAGACAGACAAATACTTTATGCGAACTGATATTGCACGGACGCGCGCTGCACACCGGCATAAATGATAGCGCGAAAGCGTTCCGGCGAGATTTCTGCTCTTCTTTCGCACGGCTGACTGCCACGCGAGAATAGAAAGCTCGCTTGGAACACATTATCTAGGATTGCGCATTGATATCGATACTGCCGTTGCGCGAGGACTTTCAGAAATTACAGCGGAAGCGGATTCGCGTACACGTGCGAACGATCGCCGAGGCGATAACTACGATTTCACGGGAAACCACCAGCACCGGTACCTAAAGGATTTTTCTCCGCGCGCGTACGCGTTACACGATAGTATCAAAAAGCCGAATGGAACGACGTTCATTGGATAAATGGACTTGATAAAGACGAAGGCTTTGTGCCACCAGTGACTGACATTTTAATATAATTAGAATTTACGCGTTTCGGAAACTATTGTGATGAACACTGCTTGAGCTCTGTATATGAAACGTTCATGATAATGTCAGTCGCCCGCCGCGGCTTCTGGACTCTACCTGTATCTACCTGCCGGTCTAGTATGGGAGGAATATGGTGATCCAGTTTAAAATTGAATAATCAATACTTTTGTCTCCGCTATACTGTTTGCACAGTCTGCTGTGTAATAAGAAATGCATTTGCTCGTATAAACAATGGTGTCAAGCGATCAATACCTCGGCAGAAGATAAGGGAATGCACATGATCAATATTGTCGGGCATAGACGCACGTGCAGTGGTTCTCTTAATTAGCGTCCCTCATTTAAGATGACATTTCTGACTATAATGATTCTTAGCGAAACTGTAGCGAAGTTTCTTACAAAGATGATCGATACTATTTTATTCTACTATTGTTTTCCGTTTAAATGAAAAGTTTTACGTCGCATGATTATTAACGATCAGATATTGTATTTTTCACGATTGTAATTTTCATTTCACGATTTGTAATCGTATTTTTCACGTAGCAGATTGTGTTTTGGGCATGATGAGATGGTCGATTGATGTCGCTATGCTGCATGCTTGGTAAATTGGTATTGGATCCTTTGTAATCGGGAATGAGCGTAGTTATTCCACTTATTATTGTTTGCTGATTTTAGAAGAATATTATAGAATATTATATTTGATTTACAATTTCGAGGTTTTTTACTTGTTCGCCCTGAACCGAAAGTTCACCTTGGATGGGAAGTTGATATCTGATATTTTTGCTCGATCTACGTACTTCGTTCTTCGACTTCGTGGAAATCGGCGGATGCCATTTGAGTGTGTCCCGTTGCGAGACATTTATTGCCGCACGGTATATCGATACCTGATGAAAGGTATAGAGATGCATCTACGATTGTATTCGTGTCAATGAAACCGACGATCCCGTTGCGAATAAAAGATAAAATATCTTCTTCGGTTCGAGGAAGTCGGTTTCGAAGAAAACTTTCCGTCCACGACGTTCATATTTCTTAATATTATCGAACATCGGTTAGTACAGTTCTTTTAGAGTATCAACCGAGCAGAAGATATTGAAGCGTTTCTCACGGGCTGCTGTACATACGCGATAAAGTTGCTATTTTATTTGGCTGCAGCGGAGATGAGCGAGCAATCTCGCTTGGGATCTATATCGGGTAGCACGTGTGTCGGCGATGGTTCGCGAACGTGTCCCGTCGAATTTGTCGCGCGTTCTTTCCGCGGCCGACTAAAGAGGGAGGCAATGGAGAGCTCATTCGAGGGAAATTTTCGCGTGTCCCGCTTTCAAGGGAATCACGAGATACCGTCGTGGGTTTTCACGAAGTACGGCCACGTACCGGTCGTTAAATTAAGCCGAACGGTCCGGTTCTGCAAACAAATTGAGCTACCCGGCAGGAGAGTCGATTGCCTCTTTGTTGCGCCTGGTTTTCGGAGTTTCTCAATAATAGAGAAATCGAAGCGGAACCAGCTCGAGCGACTCGCTTCCGCCATTCTATTGTGCACTGCATTTTTCGGCCACTTGTCGATCTTCATAATGCTCGAGTTTTTCCTCGGAAGATAGTTCCATAACTGGGTACTCGTACAGCTCTGGGTGGACATTCAATTTCACATTTCGGACCGTCACTTATGCTCGTGACATTTTTTCCACTGAAAATGCTTCTGATTGAATTTAGTAGCGGAACAAGCCGAGGTAGAGAAACATCACTGTCAGTTCTAAATTATGAGCAGACTATTGGTTTTTCTGCAAAATTCTGTAGTTTATAAGCGCGAAAACAGATTATATGTATTTTTCAATGAATAAAAGATTCCTCGTGATAAGAATAAAATAAAACGTAACTTCACAGTCATCTCATTAGTAGAGTAGCATATAGAGTGATTGACCCTTTAAATACGAGTGTTACACAATTGATAGAATAGAAATATTTATCGTTATCGCCATAAAAAGACTTAGAAATAATTTAAAAATTCTGGATTTGTATAAAACACAAAAAGAATTGTAGAAATCATTAATTATTAGTAGATTATTGCACAGTGATCGACATTTTTAGATCAAATTACGTTGATTTCATGAAATCGAAAACGCGTAATTAATTTTCAATTTATTTACAAAATATAAATTAGAATAAGAAATGACCTATTCTGGACAAAAATATTTGTCCAATATATATAAGTAAAAAATACATTATCTTTTATTTACCAATTTTTTAGGAAAACGGTGAATCACAGTATATAGGTCAACAACTGTACACGCTACCCTAATTAGTGTTTCGTCTAATCAGTATCAAATACAGTCTACGCAAAGATATCTACGATTAGGAAACAAAACATTCATATCGTACTTGCGTGTTTTGTTCAGACTATGAGAAATCCATTTTCTCCGTAAAACTTTGTGCCGTATTTTCTTGCGGAGTTCTCGATAAACAATTGTTACCTACTCCTCGCAGCCGTTCGCCGAGGAGAAAAGAAAGATTTCTGTTGCTTCTAGGATGGTTTATAGCGATGGGCTTTACAATCCCGAGGAATTGACATTTTCCACGGAAACGGAGAATTGGGAGTTATGTGCAGGAGCGCGGTGGTCATTCGTTTGATTATGGATTTACACATTGCAATAAGCAATTTCTCTTAATAAAGACGCCGGAACGTAAAGTTTATATAGACGCTTTCTTCGCAAGAGTTATGGTTAAGCAACTGGGACGCCCGGAGAGGCAGTGGCCGCGGGTCAACGAAGTAAATTTACGCCGATGAGAAAATTCCAGGTGTATCGGATTGGCCGGTGAGACGGAATGAAATTTTCGTATGGTCGTCGCTAGAGTAAAATCGAATTCACGGTTCCATTGGTTCTGTTCTGCCCGTTCAAATTACAATGAATCAACCTGATATACAGAACGTCAGAAAATTTTTCCGACTCGAGCGCGGTGTATTGAATCGAAATAATATGTGGACTTGCGGAAATAGGAAATCTATGACGTACCACGGGACACGCGACGTTTTAATTTACGGTTCGAGCTATTTTATGAACGCGCTTATTAAACATCTGCATACTTCGACCCGGTAACTGTTGCAATCCATTTGAAAAGCGTGTAAGCTGCTGTAATTATCAGACCGAAACCTTCTTATTAAATTGCAACAAACAGGAACAAGATAAAAATTTCGTTCTTTGTTTAATACTTTTAGCGAGTTATTAGAAATATACAGATAATTCTAAAGTCTCCTAATCTCTGTACTGATTCAAATTTTACACAACTATTTTTATCATAAATGCATGAAATTCGTTGTTTTGTAATTATATCCTATGTGTTCGTTTCCTACTTTTTTTGTTCAAATACGACACTTTTATGAAATACATAATTTAATGAAGAATATCAAAGTACATGTTCTCTTTAATGAGTTAGGTGTTTTTAACGAGGATGAAGAAATGGCAAGATTTAGTATTTGCGACTAGTGTACTCGACAAAATCAACTAACTAGTTAAATATAATCAGCAAATTTTGTGTGGAAATAATATCGACACACTACTCGTCGGTAATTACTTAAATGCTTCGATCTATAATCGTTTCCTCACAGCAATTCTATTTACGAAGTATTACAAAATAATATATTGCAATAAACTTCTTTCGAGCACAGCGTAATGATTGAAGTGATGATTGAAGTGATGATTGAAGTGATGATTGAAGTGATGATTGAAGTGATGATTGAAGTGAGTTACTGACAGACATTTTTACAAATGACTTTATTAAATCCTAACAGCTGATGGAAAGATTCAGTATTTTCTATTTATAGTTGGAACACTAGGGCCTAGCGACGTGATTAGAGAGAGAGAGGGAGAGAGAAAGAGGGAGAGAGAGAAAGAGGGAGAGAGAGAGAGGGAGAGAGAGAAAGAAAGAGAGAGAGAGAGAGAG
>CM052161.1:14416078-14449731 GCA_028455555.1 Augochlorella aurata | reverse complement strand
GAGAGAGTAGTGGACTGGAATCCATCGTTTGAATGGCTAGCAGCCAGCTTCTCGTTGCCTATCATTAGTGGCCATGTCTACTATCACCTAACCACCCCAATACCGTAGAAATTATGATGGAACTGTAAAGTGTACGGAAATAACAATTAATGCTTTTCTGATTAGTTTATAATAATTTTGTGACAAGAGTATTGTGACTATAATTACTTACGAATTCGTTCATTTTTTATAGATTCGTTTTCAATTTCATCGTTCAATAGGATGACCAATTGCTGCGTTTTTCGTTTGTTTTCAGACATAATTAACTTTATATTTGTCAAATAAGACATAATACATTTTTCATTAAAAAACAAACAAAATAAGGGAACAGAAATATCTAATATGTCTTATTCGTCAACATGTTCGTTACCGGCGTCACATATGTGTGACAACCACGTAAAGAACATGAAATTCATTTTGTGAATATAATTATTTAAATTTGTAACACGTGGCATGATATTTAGAGAATTTATGAACGTAACTATGTACGGCAGTTGCGCTGGTAGCCAACGTATTAGCTATAAAGTTAATTATGTCCAAAAACAAACCAAAGGCACAGCAATCGACCACTCCATAGTGACCGACTCCACTACATTATAGACTTCAGTTTCAACATTTTTCAGATATTCGAAGGGGTAGACCTAAATGAGACATCCTGTATACGCGTCGTGGAAGAGCAACGATACGAGGGTAGCGATCATGTTCGATGCTAACTAAGTCGCGCGGTTTCATGACCGGCTGCGCCGGTGCGTTATCTTTCTGCGGAATCGTTTTAACTGAACCATCGAATTATTCAACTTTTACGAGTATTAAACGAGATATCGATTGGTGGTTAGCCGAGCCAAACGAGCGAATACGACGAGATTGCGAGCGGGGGCAACGACCGAATCGCTTTGCGAGTGCATAATACGATCGCCGCGTATAATTCAGAGGTGTTAACAAACCTCGCAGGGCGCGCGATCGCGGCGAAAATTTGTATCGTCCCAGCGTTGCCGCGTCCAGTTCCCAAAGTGTACTCAGCCGTCCGTCCGTTCGTTTGTCAATTTCATACAATAAATCCCCGTCGCTCGACGAGCGTTCGATGACGCTGTAAATCACGTATCGGCCTCCGTTTCCCGAGAAAATAATCGGGTGAATTAATATCGCCGCCTTTCATGCACGATCTGCTCTATCACAAGGAACGAGAAAGACGGATAGGTGCATGATACAGGCGCAACATTCTTTTGGTATCAATCTCACCGGCTCGGTCAAATCGGGGATCGATCAATCGCGCTGTTCCAGCGAGCGACGCGTTTCAACTCCCGTTTCTCTGTAATATCGAATTTTATGGTTCTCGTAGGTAATAGAAATGTCGGTGATTAAATTTATTTCGCCCGAATGATCCGCTATTTATTACACCCACCCTTGTTACTCGTCGATATTCCTCCCTCTATCGGCCGCCTCCGCGTGGGGAATGATCTACGAAATAATTGAATAATTTAAGCGCGCATGACGACTGAAATAATCAGAAACGTCCGATTTGCGTTTCATTTACTTATCACTGTTTAACGGACTCTTAATAATTAAGCATTTTCAAACACGTCCAGAGGTTCTAACTTCAAAGTTGATTTTTATCTATTGCGAAATGTGTACGCAGTGATAGATTCGCATTTCGAAGACGGGTTGCTAGTTTACAAAATAATTTAATTCAGTGAGTAGATTGCTGATATTCTTACGCTAAGTTCGCGGGTTAATCCATAGTAATCGACAAAATACTTTGTTCAACGTGGTGAAGCTGTCCAATATGATTGGCAGGAAGCAGTATGCGGTCCATACCAGCCATCTTCCGTTTCATACATTTTAGCATCTGATTTCTTGAAAATCCGTCTGGACGCTCTTCACAACAGTTTTCGTCACGCCAGCCGATACGTTTTATTTTTCATAGCAAAACCGTTAATACTACCACCCACCCCCCACTCACCCTTGGGTGGTGGAATATTTCCGTAATCTGTCCTTTGTTTCTTCTGGTTTCTTTTATTGCTTGCTTAGAGACACAGGAGAGAAGAAGAGGGCGGAACAAAGAGAGAGAAAGAGAGAGAGAGAGAGAGAGAGAGAGTGGGAGGGGGAGAGCTTATTCCAACCCCTGACGGCTTCGTAATCCTCTAATTTTCCTTCCGGAATAGTCCCCGGGGTACGTTGGATTGAAAAGAAACGAGCGCGTAGGTGGGTGGTCTCGCGAGGGTGAAAGAGTCAACGAATCCAGCGACGCAGTCGATATGCTCTTAATTGTCACATCGGTCGATCGTGCGCGATTGGCCTTGTTAAACATCGATTGGTATATATATCGGGGCGGCGCGCGCGAATCACGGTACGCCTTGAAAAATCGCGATTTAAACGGCGGGCCCTCCTTTCACCGTGGCCGTCTCCCCACCGGCAGCGTTCGGCTCCCTACCTACCCTCTCCGATCTTTATTATTCCTCGTGACTCGGCCGCTCGCTTCGCGCTCTTTGTCCTTTTCTTCTCCGGGAGCAGTCGCGCGCTCGCGCAAACACACGTTCGCACTCGCTTCCGACACGTGATTTTCTAAAAGGCCTCTTCGACGCTACCTGAAATCCACTCTGCTGCTCCCACCTGCGCCCCCTTCGCCGTCCCCAGCCACTTGTTCTCGAGATTGTTAAGAGAAACAGAAAATATCGTGCTCGCGCGCCCGGTAATTCTTTCGACGCGAGCTCACACGCGTCGAGCTGTCGCGATTCCCCGAGGGCAACAACACCTCGCACCCGGGGAAATGAAAATTGCCATTCGACTGATTAACACTTGTGGGAAGACCGGGTCACGCGGACATCAAGGGTAGCGGAGCCGGCAACTGTGGGGTAGACAGTGCTTCTTGTTTGTTTAAATTTATTAACAAAGTTAATTCTTCTATCTTGTTCATTTTTAGTGTAAAGCTAATTATACTCGAAAACAAAGCGACGGCAAGAATAACAGAAATTTGTACTCTTTTATTTTGTTTATTTTTTAATTGAAAGAGTTTGATACGTCTCATTCGATAGATATAAAGTTCGAAAAGTTTAACTTATCTTTTAAAATGTAATCTATACATGCCAAAATGTTGGAAAGGCAAGCGAAATCAAATATATAGTTACTATAGATTGACTGAACTCTAAATTAACTTGACAATAAATTTGGCTAGTAAACAATACACACCTTAGTAAGCAGTAACACCTCTTATTTCTAACAATCAGGAAAATGTGATGTACGCCAGTATGATTCTAAAATGGACTCAAATGGACTTGCATGTTTGCAAGTCCCGATTTTCGGAAAATAATTGCTACTGCACTCTTGTCAATCGCGCAACAATAAATTCGTCTCCTTTTTCTCGGGAGATATTCTCGCATCGTGTTACAAGACAAAACGAGCGAGTACGTAATACGAATATTGAAAGTAATTCGCCAATTACTGTGCATTGTACAACTGTTTACGTCGAACATCGCGATATGAATTCTACAGATTAGGCATAATAGAAGTACAAGTTATAATTAACACGAACACGCCGGTAACAGGTACTTACACTGCAAAATCTTAATGTATTCAGCAAATTATCCCGCAAGAACTGATTAGTCCAAAGAAGCGGAATCCCGCCGAGGATGCGAAGATCCGAGGGCGCTTGTTTTTAATAAGACACACCTACGCGAAATCCGTGAACGGAATAATTATGTAAATAGCTTGCACATGTGCTCGAGTGATGTTACATCAAAGAACCAGCTTGTATTAAAACCTAATAGACTTCGGGATACTTTACGACCGTTGACTTACACGTAGAATCGTACAATCGGCAATCGGCTGATTATACAAGCGTTAACGGGGCCGTCGTTGCGTCGCCGCAAGACAGTTCCGCCGCTTTAAATACAAGACACTTATCCCCCCCTAGCCACGGTCAATTAAGACGTCGATGCTCGGATTAGAGTCGCGCCAACGACGAGTTAATCGGCAGATCGCCGGTCCGGGAACCTGTCCCTCGATCGGCTCGATGAAACGGCGCATGAATGCAAATTTGCCACGAAACTCGCCCCGTAATCGACGTAATTATCTCCGACGTGTTCGGCCGCGCCTCCCGTCTTCGTCCTCGAGCTTTTTCCGCCAGGTAGCTCATCAAAGGTGCCGCGTACGCATCGAATTCTTTGGCTTACGCGTCCGACCCGACCGTTTCTCCCGTACACCGGCGCGTTTTATCAGTCTTCGGATCGACGCTGCTCCTCCTACGGATTACTCGCGAATGTTTACGCCGCGGCCCCGATAAGCCCGCCAATATCGCATTACCGGCTCCCGGTAATTATAATTAAACTCTTACTAATAGTTCGCTGGCAGCCGTTCTACGACGCTATAACTGCGCCGGTGTACTAACGAACTTGAATAGGGCGTTCAATTAAATGCTACTTAACACGACCGATCCAGATCCCAGCCTCACCAGCCACCCACCCCCTCCTCTTCCTCGTTCTCGTCCTCCCCGCGCTTGCTGCGACTTCGCTACGTTAGCCCCGCGAATGGGGGCCTTCTGCCAAGCTAATCACCATCCCATACTACTGAAAGCTGGCTCGAATCTCACACTAGCAAACCGTACATCCTCCACGGGAGATGGAATTGTTCGACGGGTTCGTGAGCCAGCTATAACCGTCGACAAAATGGCGAACTTACCGGCTTCCACGCTGATGGAACTGGGTCGGTCGTAGCCTGATCAACGAGGGACGTTATTGGCCTGCTTAATATTCGAATAATTTGCCGGTGATTCTCCACTAGTGGCCTCAGCTGGCTGGCCAAGTTTTCAACGACCCATTCTTTGCCTTCCGAGCTTTTAATTGGTTCGATTGAGGCCCGAGTGCCGTCCACTGTCATTCTCGATTGTGCTCCGACCAGTTTGAATTCTAATTTGTGGCCAGTTGCGGCATGCTCGTCACGAATAGCTCGTCTCGAAGATGCAGCTTTGTGTTGCGGTATAAACTCGACCACGAAAGTAAGACGAATTAACTTGAATATAAAATTATAATAAATGTTACGATCGACGTGAAGATATTATGATTCGTTGGATTCTGTAATTATCTTCTGTGACCAATTGCTGTGCTTTTGGTTTCTTTTCGATCACAATCATTATTTTACTTTGTTTATTTTTTAATGAGAAAATATAATGTGTCTTATTCGAATAAAGTTAATTATACAAAGCACAGCAATTGGTCACAGCAATCGACTCTACTACTCTATATTCGTGGCACTATAAAAGCACCAACTATTCTTCATTATGTCTGAAAGTTTAATAGAACTAGCAGCAACGACTGCCATTATTTGAAACAAACCTAACCGTGCCGGCTGCGGAAATAGGTCGAAAATTTATGGTTCGATGAACGTGTTCGCAATTCGAGTACCAATCGTGCATCTATGCGTTTAGAAAGTCTCTCACGTAGTCGTTCATTACGGACTTCGGTGAAACACAACCTGGCCAGCAACATCTGCTTTTACTCACTATTGGTCCCACGAATATTTACCATTTTGTTTCGATCCGATGAGGTCCCCAGGGCACGCTTGTCTCTCGCATTTCCCGATCATTTTGACGATTAGTAATTTATCACTTGTAATATCTTCAACGCCCACGAATATTCCAGCGCGCGGATACCATCCGCGTGCCTATCCTTTCGTATTTCATCGGGGAAGTAAAATATTTGAAATGTTTTATCCATTAACAGGCGCTGTAATAATAACAACGGGTAAAATTGAATTCGGTCAAACATTCCCGACGTTCCCCTATCGAAATTTAATAACGGACCATCGATAAATTAATGTCAATAAAATTTCAGTTACGAGACTCGAAATATTGCGAAGAGGATGGGAGAAAATATCGGCCACCGTGGCCGTGCGCGTTTAAAATCGTCGATTAGCGTAGATCTCTCGCGAGTGTACACTAACGTGGACCTTATTTTTCGCCAGACCTTATGTAACGCCAGAAAAATTTTGATTTCTTCAAGATCAATTTTTGAAATTTCAGAATCACGAATTTTTTTTTAAGCAATTGTATCTTTTTCTATATTCTTATAAACCGTGAAATGACGATTTTAAAGAGGCACAAAAATGTATCATGGCGATAGATTATAATGGCGAAAAATGAATTACAGAAATTAAAAAGTTTTCAAATTTTAGATTTTGCATTGGTTATTTTTTCATCTAATGGCATAATAATGGCGTCTGGGCAAAAATCTTGCAAAAAATTTTCGCCAAGGTCCACCTTAGTGTAAATACGGAGACAACCCTCGAGGAGGAACTGGAGGAACACGAAAATCCGGGCGCAGCGAACGCCGCTATCCATTTCGTTCGAGCGTCCTGTTTCTTCCGCGTGCTTTCCCCAGAAATCTTTTCAAAATTTTTCACGCTGGATTTGCAAGTGAAAATTTCTAAAGTTCCGGCGCGAGTTCGTAGAATATCAGAGTAGACTTGCAAAGTTTCGAAATTATACGAGGCAGCGACTTTGAATCCGTGAACGCCGGCGTGCAAAGTGCGCGCAGTGTGTAGAATGCAAAGTGTAACATGGTCCACGTAACGTTCAAAGCTTAACCATGTCACTGTTAAGTGTGGCCGTGATAATGACACTCAATTGCGTCGGCCTTTGTATTGCGGAATATCAACGAAATTTGGATCAATAACCGGGACGCTGAATCTCGACGGATAATGTAAAAATCGTACAACGCACAATTTTTCGAAGATTTTAGACCAAAGCTTTGAGTGACCTTTGTTGTGCTGGCTGGTGATTCGCGTAATAGAACGAAAAGACGGAGCATGGGCAGACACATTAGTGACCGATTTCTAATTATGCCTTAAAAACAGTCTGCGATGACGATAAACTCTATGCGAGTTTATACAAGGATTATACTATGTTGCTAATGTGTTTATAAATAAAAAAAACATTACAAATCAGTTATCAGGAGTGACTTTTGATCCAAAAGTTTCCCAAATCGCTTCGAGATGAATAATCTTTATATCCAAAGCTAAAGACTGGAACTTGTTAAATTAATTCGCACGAAAATTGTAAGAGTTGCATACAAAACGATGCTTTTTCAAATCTTCTAATCAAGAATTTATGAATCATTTTATCATAATGATTCAATATTGATATCCGATGTAGAAGCCGTACGTAGGAGCCGATGTAGAATGGCATCCCATGCTGCGCAGACAGAAATAAAAATTGCCCTTCCTCCCAGAGATGCGATGTTAACTTTTCTTCGTTCCCATAGATTACGACTCGCGTTGAATCCTAGAAGACCCATAACTAGGAGAACATTTCCATGAAATTTTATAGAAGTGTCTATAAAGAACGAGGCGATTTTTTGAAAACACAACACCGCCCTCTAATCAATCTTGCTCACTCAGGTCCTAATATTCCGCGGGTCTAGGCGTTGGAACTAGTCACAACTGTGCAGCTGAATCAATTCGCACAGCTGTCCTTCGCAGCTCTATTGAAGTTCTCTAAAGCGTGACTATCATGCCACATTCATGGCGATCGTTGCGCCCGAATGCTCCGGGCAATACTTCACCGGAGGTTTGACGCGTCCGCAGGTGTAGGATCGTCACGTCGCGACGAACGTCGCGACAGCTGTGGATACCTGACAGGTCGCGATGGCGCCAAGCACGTTGTTTAACGATAATTATAACGGCGCCATTTAGTGATCGGCAATCTGCAGCGGGTGCACGTGTTGCAAGGGGATGCTTGGCGAAAATTCGGGGCATTTAGAGCCGAGCCTCTAGATCCAAGATTCCAGATTCAAACGTCTAGAGTGATGCTTCTATATTCGTGTCTCTAGATTCCATCTTTCAGATTCAAGCGACCAGATTCGAACGCTTTACCGACCGGTTATTCGACCGTAAATATCACCCTGATACCGGCTCTATTTTATTAAGTGCTTTCTATATTATTCGTTTCCTTTTATTATAGGGTAATTAAATCTACCAACATTTTTATATTTTCATTACATTTTTATTATAGTTTATTTTATTAAACGATATTTATTTGATATATTTTATTTATTTTGTCTCTATCTCATTTATTTCGTTAATTGCAAAAGATATCTAAGAAATTATATAATAATACGGAAGTTTACAGCAGCACTATCCGTTGCTGGAAAGATGGCGCAATTTCTATCGAGGTGCAAGAGGGGTATCCCGCTCGCGCGTCTTACTTGCCCACCTGTAGTCCCCACTTGTCTGTGATCTCCCGAAACCCACTTCTATTGGTGAACAAGAAGACCAATAAACTAATCGACGCGAAAGACCGGGCGACTCGGTCGCCCGCTCCACCTAATCACGTCTCTTGTTCAGCGCGTAACTTAGCCAATTTTATTAAATTTCTGGAATGAAAACAATATGTAAAATCAGCCAGGCTCCAGTCCCTCGTTTCTTGGAAATTGGGGCTAATAATAGTAATAATAATAATAATAATAATATTCACAGTATTTCTGCGAGGGCGTTAACACGAGTTGCGAATCGGTCCTACACTTTTCTGTGTGCCATCTTTTGAGCAACGGACAGTGCAATCTAACACTTTTACTTCCATAATAGATAACAAATTATTGGTTATCATGATAACTGGTTTAGAGGTTATCGATCGGTAAGCGTTGGGGACAAAAAGCCGATTTATAGGTTCGGTAAAGTGTTAAACCCCTAGATACGAGCCTCTGAATTCAAGCATCCAGGTTTAAGCCTCTAGATTCAAGCTTCCAGATTCGAGCCTCTAGATTCGAGCCTCTAGATTCAAGCTTCAAGATTCAAGATTCAAGATCCAAGATTCAAGATTCAAGCTTCAAGCTTTAAGATTCAAGATTTAAGTTGCAAAGCTTCAAGATTCAAGATTCAAGCTTCAAGCTTCTAGCTTCAAGCTTCAAGCTACAATCTTCAAGTTTGAATTTTCAAAACTAATTTATTTAAACAAAACAAAACAATGTAATCAACGATATAATCGCCGTTGTTTTCAACTACTTGTGCCCAATACTCAGGTAGTTTGTTAATCCCTCTATTGTAAAATTCTTGTGATTTTGATTCAAAAAATTCGGTCGAGGCGTTTTTGAGGCACTCTTCATTATTGAAATGTTTTCTAATAAGAAAATTTTGCAAGGAACGAAACAAATGATAATCGGATGGGGCAATATCTGAAGTATTATTAAAATGGAGTATTATAATTTTTGCAGTATGCGGTCGTGCGTTATCGTGATGAAGAGTTACGCCCTTCCGATTAATCAGCGCGGTTTCTTTCCCTCTCAAAGCTCGGTCTAACCTTTCCAGTTGTCCACTATACACTTCACTTGTAATGATTTGGTTGGTTGGTAAGAGTTCATAATGAAGAATTCCTTTAAAATTCCACCAAACACACACCATCACCTTCTTCGCATGCAAGTCAGGCTTTGGCGTGGGCTGCGGCGCTTTGCTTTTGTCCAACCATTGTGGCCGTCTCTTCAGATTAACATAAAGCATCCATTTTTCATCTCCGGTAACAATTTGCTCTAAAAACGGCAATCGGTTTTGACGAGAGAGGAGCGAACTGCAGATTGTGACTCTTCGATTGCGGTTGTTTTCGGTTAATTCATGTGGAACCCACTTTCCAAACTTTTGGACCTTACCAAGTGACTGCAATTGATTGCAAAATAGCTTTTGCGAACAGTTTCAAACTGTCACACGCTCTTGTTGCGTTATTTGAGGATTTCTAACCAATAGAGCCTGAAGTGCTTGCTGATCCAAAAGCGACACTAATTATTACTAGATCTGATATACTCGAGTCTCTGGATTCGAGTCATCACATTCGAGAGTCTAGATTCAAGCTTCCAGATTCCAGCCACCACATTCAAGCTCCCTGATTTAAACCTCTAGATTGAAGCTTCCACATTCCAGTCACTAGATTCAACAATGCGAAAACGTTCGCTGTTCCACTTTCTCCGCGTTATCATTTTAGCGCCTGCTCGGCGAATTTATCTTCGCCTATACTTCTTGTTGCGCGGGAGTCGGAGACTCTGGGGATGAGTGAGATCCGAACGCTCGATATTACTGCTATCTCTGACGGTGTGCAGTATTCTACCTGGCCGCGACGCGACGCTTCGAAATATGTGGCGTGTGCCGTGTGCCTGCTTACCAGCGCGGCCGCTATCCGCTTCCGTGTTACCTCGCAAAATACATAAACGAGTCAGTCGTTGCAGCGGAATCGTAAATTGAATCGCGGGACAACTGCAATATCGTCGCGGGCCATCGTTTCGCTTTTTGAAACATTGGTGTACCTTCGCGTTTTACCGAATGAAGGATTAGGGAAATAGATTTTTTCATACTGCGACTCTCTTTTGATCCAGCAGGAAATATGGATTTTCTGCGATGGGAGGACACAACTTACCGGTGGTCCACAAAAGTGTTCGTACGCCTTTTAAAACGAGATAACTTTTTTAAAAATGAACTAGATGACCTGAATTCCTTTTTAGACGATAGAGAGCTTACTTTGCAAGACAACGACTGAAATGTCTTTTTTGCTAATAAAAACTCTGATTTTTTAACTTTTTTTATCCGAGCCTCTAACGAAAATTTTAAAAATTCATTTTGTAGATCTTGATATCTTGTCTAAATGCTGAAGATTTCATAAAAAATCGCAGTTTTATAGGTCGAGATAAAAAAATTGAAACACGAGTTTTTCATTCTTTTGCTATTCCAAATAATAGCAAAATTACAAAAAAAAGTATTTCAGTGATAGTCTGGTAGACTAGTGTCTCTTTTATTTAAGAAAAGTGATTTAGTCCAATTTTCATAAAGTTATTGCATTTTGATAGGCGTACGAACACTTTTGTGAGTGTCTCTCTATATATAGATGAGCAATTTTTATACGCGAATATGAGAAGCTATAAATTACATTATGCCGAAATGAAGTCAAGCGCACAATTTGAAACAATGGTAAACAATATCTTTACTGAAGCAGTAACGATTCATCAATACAAAATCTAACGATAATATATATTAATAAATAAGGATAAACAATATTTTGTTAATATTATTAATGACAGTTGAATAGAGACGAAGTAACCTATAGCAGGTAATGCTACAACAAACACAATTGATTTTAATGTTAGTTTCGTTACACCATCTGTTTGTTCGTGCATGAATTGAAATCAATGCATTTAGACATAATCTGTTTAAATCCCACAATCTAGCACAAACTTACCGCCCAACATAGCGATTAAATTACGTTGTATGATAAGCATTGTATTCGTCATTGAATTATTTTCAAATTTCATTTACATATTGCTTCTCCACATTTTCTATCGCGCTCGAATATTACCACTAAAGCACAAAAGGAATGATATTATTATTATCATTGTTATGTATTTGTTTAACGGGGGAAAAATCGCTTTGGAAAGCTTACATAAAGATTACAATTTGAGAATAGGACTCAAGAAGACTACGTACCTGACGCACGAAGCACGCTGGGACGAAAAAAGAATCATAATAGATAACTTTAACCATTCATACTTTTTAACCAAAGATAATTATGTCCACTCGTTTAGAATTGCGACGGCTTCTTGCGACGTTTTCTTCCGCGACGCGATTCACTTTGTATTCCTTTGTGTACCGAAGAGTAACTGGTTGTAAATAAAGTTCGCGTCCTGCAATTAGAGCGTGGATAGGCGTTAGTGCCGATCATTATTTCGCCTATACCTATACCACCGCAAAACTATTCAGCCCGGTAATTACACTCGACTGATGGAGAACGTACTCGTTTCGAGTGTGCGATTTCATGGTACATTAGCGTTTCATTAATGTCGCCGCGGTTCTTTTTCCGACGCGAGACTTTTCAAACGGGGGTTATAGTACTTCACAATATCAAACGCACCAAACAAGCTCCGTCAATGCGACGTGGTAAAGTTGAAACTCGACTCCGACTCTTTGTGTAAACGTTCCGCGCGATCGTTTCCGAGCTAATGAAACGCGCTCGCCCCCGATTTCGAACGGTAAATAATGCTCTCGCACTCGAATAAATTACAAATATATTATTCCCCGCAAATTATACATATACTTGCCGATTATTTTGTTTCTCGTTTCGTGTGTCGCGGTTGCCGAGTTGCTGCAACGGAGGTTTTCCGCATGTTGATTGAAATCTGGTTGAATTTCAATTACGGCTTGCTCTAAGTAAAGTTTGTTCGAGTTCTAAATGAAACTTGCTCGCGTTTCGATAGTTACTCTCCTTCGTTCGAAACTCGTGCCTGTTAGGAAGACTGTTAGGAAGATTGTTAGCCATCCGGGAAGAATCTCGCCGGTGAAAATTATTACCATTTACTGAAAATTCATAATTGAATTAATAACTAATCCGCTCGTTTCTATTGATCCCATTTTACGTATATGATCAAACAAAGTCCGGTAAAATGCCCAATAGACCGACCTAATTAATATCGCTCAATAGTGTACCGAAGTCTTCAATAATTCATTCTATACCTCCTCTAATCTTCTTACTTGTTCGAAATTAATAGCACGTTAGTCTTTTGAAAATGAAACGAATTTTTCTTTAATCGATTCATTGTTCCCAATCGCCGCGGAAACCAAAATTATTGATGCAATCGAATCTCATTCTCCGAAATAACGACCGATAATTGCTGTCTATGAGGTACCCTGAATAAAGGATTGCTCGGTGTGGCGTTATAATTCAATTATCCAAATATCGAATTTCCAAGGAATATACGAACCACTTTGAATTTCTCAACCGGAAGACGTAAAATTTAAAACTGGCAGTAGTCGTCATTCTTGATTATTCCTTTCTGGATCGAATGCATTAGCATAAATTAAGAACAAGAATCTCGTTTGACACCGAACGTATTTACAGGGTTTACTAATGGCTTTGACTACCTTGAATATCTGCGTTATTTTTAAAGATGTAGAGCAATTTCTTATATAAATGATGCATGATACGGAGGGTCCTCTAATATGCAAGCAGTAAATCTTTTGGTATATTTCAAAGTCATCCTGATTTTCTTAACCTCGGCTGACTTTTGCGCGTAACTGTTTCTTCATACGGCAGAGTATGATATTATAATTTAATAATTTATATTATAATTTTTCCTAAAGGTATGATACATGTACATTAACTTTAATTATTTGCTTTAATAACTGATAATACAATTGAGTGTGGCGCGTCGTAATATGTCGTCTGCGCAAGCCATCATAGTGGCGCGTCGTTCCTAAAAGGTTAAACAGCACGGTATAATTTCCTGTTCTTATAAAACTGATGGCGCTTTAGACAATTTCAACGACACAAGGTCATTCGGTAAAGGATATCGCGGTAAAACAAAGAAGTTTAGGTTACAAGTGATGTTCGAAGTGATGCTAGAAGTGATGCTAGAAGTGATAACTATTCCCATTTATGTAGTGTGCGATCTTTAGATTGTAGCATATCACGGGCCCTGCCATGCCATGCAACATTTACATAAACAGTTTCTACAAGGTGGTCGAAATTATTACTCCACGTTGTATACATATGTATAACTTCTAGAACGTCGCGGCAAGACTGTCCCAGAAAATCTGACGGAACAATCAAATATTTGTCGTCCGTACGATTCAGTGTTCCATATTCATGCGCCGCATTCTCCACCGGGATCATTCCTTCGTTTCTATCGCGCAATCGAGGGCTCATCGCCGAGATTGGATATCAATCGATATCTGTAACGCTCGATACGTCGCATTCTCCGGTGGATCGGTTCCCCCGGCTAAGAAAATAAAATATTCGTTTAGCCGTTTCCACTTTTCCGGTGTTCGAAGCGTATTCCCAGGTCACGCGGCTGACTAATAGCGACTACCGCTCTCGGTATAAAGCGAAACGGCGCAATTCTCCGCATGTTATCATTGACGCGTGTGAAATTTCAAAGCCCGGAACTCGTTTTAATCACGCGGTTCGCTCTCGGGGATTATTTTCGCCATATTCAGAACGCCGAGCGCATCTGCAATCGGGAAATACAGATCGGAGATAGACACCGATAGTTCACGGTGTCCTCGGTAGTGGCATACGCGTTCCTCCGAACGAATTACACGCTCGGTAAAAATGCTCGCACGATATTGCTTCTTGCCGCATTACGCTCGCAGTTGTTCGCTTCGCGTCGAATGCTCCCGGGGTATCACTTTTTGACCATCTATCTGTATTCTTTCTGTTTTTATATTATCCTGATATCGTCGGTGGAATGCGCACCGCGTAGGCTGTCGACTACTGTTCTACATATTTGTTACTGACGATCGGAATTGTCCAAGTCCCTGTACGGGGTGTATCAGAAGTCACTCGCAATCGAGAAATAAGGGGTTCCTCAGGTCATTTGAAGTAACTATTTCCTTAGCACAAATGCCATCTGCAGCTTTGTTTACGAGTTATTAACGAAAAACACCGAGCAATGAGAAGTGAGATCAGCTGCTGCGAGGCGGCCGAGCCAAATACCAGATGAAGCATGGTTCCGCTCATTGGCTCAGCCCTCTCGCACCAGTTGATCTCGCCTCTCATTGGTCAGCGTTTTTCGCTTTAAAGAGCCGTTCTCTTTATGCAAGGTAAATATTTTCTGTATTTGTAATTGACACGATTAATGTGGAACGTACTGTATGAATATGTCAACGTTTTATTGAATTTAAATTATATAATTATTATAATAAATACGAAAAGGTAGTAAACGCGAGGCGCGCATGTCAATCTATTGGAACGAACGTAGCAGCAATTAACTGAACAACTAATGAAATGAGTGATCGCATAATATAATGTATTAATATATCATCGATTTTTAAGGTCGATGTGTTATATAATTAATATCGAGAATACATTGCGTTGTTGACATTCATCTAACAGTAATAAGTATATAGTTTTACAGCAAGAATGATTAGATCAATTGCATGCAGTGGAAATATTTAAAGACTATGAAACGACTGTCGTATTATTTTCAGCTCACTGAAATTATTAATTATTGGGAAAGGAAATAAATGTCTACGTGGTCTTCTGCGTCATACTATTAATATAGACGATTTTTATTTCTTTCTAAAGTCCACGTTGTAGCAATAACTCGTAGAATATATATTCACAGTCTTAAATTCTCTTTAATCTTCTTAGTATTTTAAACTTCGTCCACTCGATTTTGTTATAAATATACAAAATTTCCAGTCTACTGTTTCCTGATTAATGACTATTATCTGAGGCAGGGGAACAAGATGAATGGATCGAATAGTTTAGAAATGAGTGTTTCTTTGCTGGGACTACCACATCAGTCATATAAGACTGACACAATTATCGTACCAAACTTGAAAAGTCATCCTATTAAGCCAAACGTCGCATAGTGGAGTATTTTGATCTCAAAAGTGGCCAGGAGTCGCAACTGAAGGAAAAATTTGTGTAACATAAAATATTTGCTTTCCGAAATAGTTGAATAGTTGAGTATCGAGAATATTTTTTATTTTTAAGCGTAACACTTCGTGAACAAGTGAAATAAAAGGAAAGGAACCCGAGCGTAGCAGCACCGAAATCGTACACATATATCACGCTCGTCACAATTTTTTTCTCTCTTAAATTGCATTTTCTAAGTTAAAAATTTTTTTGTTCGGTAAATTTTTTCTTAAATTTTTTCTTACGGTAAACTCAACAAGTAATAATTCTTTGTCACAGCCAATACATTGACAAACTCGGTTGTCATTTTTTTTTTGACAATGTTGCAGTCGAAAAAAAATCTGAGAAAAATTGAGCATACTACTTGTGATAGTACCTTATCAGGGAATTAATATAAAAATAGCCCATATTTTAGTTTTCGAGAAATCTTCAATTTTGTGATTCTTTTTTGGTTTTTCATTTTTGATAATCACTGTATGCAACCGAAAAATCTGAAAAAATTCTATAATATGTGGCTTGATATTCAAAACAAGCCACATTTTTTTCAAAATTTTAGAAAGCCGTTAATCCCTTGCACTATAATAACAAGTCAGACTCGTCATACAGATTTCGTGCAAGATCTAGTAAATGTGAATATTATTAATTCCTTTTAAGCCGAAGTAAAATTGCATTCTTCTGTTATCGAAGTATAGAAACGAAATTAGATAAAGACAATAGAAGAAACAAAAATTGTCTGGTCCTATTAGGGACATTATTAAGGACGGGTAAGTACTAATCAACACAATGTGAAAGAAATCGTAGTGCAAGGGGTTAAAGGGGAGAAAATGCCGGAAAACCGCGAAATCTATTTTAATTATCTCAATGTAGGAACGAATAAAATTATTTTAGCTACTTCGAGAGTTCAAATACTCTACTGAGCTTCGGTGGTCTATAAGGAAGCGATTGCTACGATGAATCTCCTGTACGATATGTCAAATAAAAAGCGCCACAATGCATACGATCATTTCCGGACGTAATGGGAATCGTTCGCAACCTATTCGTCTCGTTGAACCATGGCTGCCGAATTATAGTCGGCTGTACCTACATATGTACAGAGGCGTAAGGCAGTATGGCACTGCCACCGTCGCGCCGATTAATTCTGAAAAGCTCGAAAGCGCCCGCGGTGTCGCTGGAGTATTATGCGATCGGCAGACGCGCCACGCAGACTCCAGTTTCCGCGGGTTACGCGTGCATGTATGCATCGGAATGTCGGATGCCGAACAATGTCGGGGCCGATGTAATTGTCACCTGTGAATATCGGTCCTCACAGTCTGACGGCTGCATTATGTAATACGCCTGAAGTTTGGGAACGAGTCTGCTCGGCTCGTTATCGTCGGCGACGAATTACGCTTCGATATTGGCTTCGTTAAAAATAGCTGGCGGGGTGTCTTCGCTCGACCGGCGATCGCCCGATTTCTAATTAACAATTTCGGGAATCGGTGATTGCCGGGAAATTCCCGTTTCCGAATGTTAGATTTGATAATAACGTCGCGCGGAAAATTCTTTCATCGAGGGAATTGGAATTTCGTTGTGGACTTTTCATTGTTTACGGAGATCTTCGATAAAGTTGTGAAGATCGTTAACGAAGTTACGAAGATATTTGAGAAAGAGTGAAACAAAATTTTTAAGAGATTCGTATAGATTTAATAGACAATGTTATTCTTAGGTATAATTCTATAATTTCTTACCTGATTTTTGAATAATGTTATCCTTTGTGTATCGTAAATTCTGTGTTTGAAAAGTAATTTTTGAGGTGAAAGTAAAGAAGACTAAGAAAGATTAAGATTAAGATTAAAGCGAAAGAAGATTAAGAAAGCAATCAATGTCACATATCATAATTTTTCAATTTTAATTTCATTAAGTTACGTTGTTCAGTGTTATTAAATTTTTCAGATTATTGGATCTGCTGAAAAACTGTTCATGCAGAAGGTTGAACTTCGGTATCTACAGTTTGGTTAAAGTAATATAAAAGTACCATGTAAGATTGATGTTACATTTAAAAGGACACGAATTTTTAAGTAGTTTTATTGGCTGGGGTATCCCTTTTCATTATCAGGAAAGATGAAACCAGAGGGATGGCGATCATAAGAATATCGACAAAGTGAAATTACATTGGCTGGCACTACTACAATGTCTTTATTCTGGTTGCGTTGTCACTGTATACCCCAAGTACCTATTCCATTTACAGGAACAGCAGCTGACCAACATTCAAGATGTAATATTTTAAAAATATTATGTGATTATCTGTTGCATGATAATGACGCAGGTTTATGTCAAATGGTGACAGATGATATAAGTTAATATTCAGGAGGTTGACACATTTATTAATAATATAATCAATGTGTTATTAACTGGATTCAGTTTTCACCGACGAAACAATATTACCGATCAAGATTAATGACGACGTTATGCTCGCGTTAATTGGAAATAATTCATCATAGGCGATACAGTGGGATGTCAAAAATTTCACAGATATGAATTTCGTTGTTCCCTTGTGTGTAAAAATATTATCCGATACTTCGTAATAATCTGCGAAACAATCTATCCCAATGAATATCTTCTCCACATACTAATCATCAAACAGACTTTATATTAAAAGCGTGTATTAGTTAATTTATATTAGTTAATGCTTAGACGACCGCGCCAGAAACTTAAAAAATTTCACGAAATTGCGGTATTTTATGCGAATCAATGAAAATTTCAAAGCAAACTTATATGGCATCATTTACGTATTCAACATTTGAACATCGTGGAAATCATAACGAAATTAAGGAATTGTAATATTGAATTAATTTAAAACGGGGAGATCTCCCCATTCGGTTAAGTGTTAACGACTTCCCAATACTCACTGGTGTATTTAACTCGCGAATTCATAAAATTTGTAAATATATACATTTTCGAAATGAGCTCAAATTGCAGTCCCTCACTTTTTATTATCGCGACTGCGAACGGTCGTTACTTTCACAGGAATTGAATACGCCCATCTTGAAATGTGATTGATTCCTTGAAAATCTGCTCTATCTTTTCTGAAGTGAGCATCACGAACTTGTAAACTAGCCAGGGGGAATTTCGTGAAAGTTACGTGCTTGTAAAAACGACGAAAAGTGATCGGCTTCGAGTGTAATTAGTTATTTAAACCGTCGCGAAAGTTGCAATTTTAAACGAAATTCGGCCCGAGTCCATCTGCCGATCGTTAATACCAGTTCCGTTAATAACTCTCCGACCCAGCACGCATGTCTGCGAAACTAATTCCTGGTCAAAATTAACGAGCGCGCGCGAAATTTCAGAGTTACACGGAAATCGTATTTCGCCGGTATTACTTTCCGACGTGACGACGAAGCGGACTGGTAAACAACAAGACGAATGAACGTTCAGAATCTTGACAAATGCAAGGAGCTACTGGGTTTCCCCAGTTCGTATACGCTCGCCGGGAAACGTTTGTTGGCCTCGACTGAAATATGACGGCACACTATTCGACAATATTTAATTGCTCGTTCTAGGCGAATAACTCACTGCTTGGATAATAGCACCTGGAGGTACGGCAGCCTCGTTCCGAAGACAGAGCAAGTTTATTATGGACGAAGTTGCTCACAGCCTAGCTTGCGCTACACCCCTCAGAATTTCGAGACTAAATGAAAAAGTTTTCGCCGGACGGTCTTGAAAATTTCTCTCTCGCATAGTCAACTTTCCATTTGCGGAGAGCGCAAAGAATCGTAACAAGAATTATAACGTTTCGAGCAAGGTCATTTGCGGGGTGCGAACCTGTTTAAAGTTGTTTGGACGCGCGTCTGGCTTTACGCCACTGCCGAGAGAAATGTCGCCATTTTGGAGATGTTTGTTGGCCTCCTTGGCTTTGAGGCTTTTCTTCAGCGACAGTCGTGAAACAACAGTTTCGAGTTCAGAATGAAAATGCAGTAGCCTTTTCAGCGACGACTGAAACACTCATTTAGGTGAAAGCTAAATTAGAAATATTGCCGTGGTACTTATCGGGTCCTGTGCGAAACAATGAAATACCAACCGATTTTATGCTATCGTTACAACACAGGAAATTAAAGTAGTGACGGTCAGCCATAGTCAGAGAATACACGTGTTCTGTTTATACTTCGAAACCAGAATATCTTTTGTATTGTTCATAAATATTGTAACGTCACTTGAAAATGAAGACTTTGTGTATGCCAAATTCGTTTATGTCAAACAGCATTGGTCGAAACACATTTTTATACAACATGCAGTTTAGAAGAAATATTATGGTGAAAGAGTTAAATTACTCAGCATATATGCATATCTGTATGAATGATATATCTACTGCATAATTTTTGAATTCGCACGAACACCCGCGGTGTAATAATGTTACAGTTTCGCGGCGTAGATCGAATCAGTCTGATTCGCAGCTTCGAAACTTATGAGAGCAGGTCTACAGGTAATTTTAAACACGGTTCAACTCGGCGCTTCGTACAATTCGGCGAAATTCTATATTCGAGATACTGCGAACGGTTTCCATCGCGAATACCAATGATCGCAGGTAGAACAGTTCTTTCAGGCCAGTTTTCGGACGACTCACGGTGCAAGTTGCTCGATCGTCCAAGTTCGCGGTTAACACCGTCTTCCGCTGAAAGTCTCGGCCGTAATGCAGGGATATGAGCACGATTATTCATAGCAGGGGACAGATAATCGATAATGTGTCTGATCGACGTGGCGGTTGTCGCGAGGTTTCGCGACGGCAACGTTCAGATTCCACATCGAAACGTTTCGAAAATCGATAATCATCGAACAACTGAACGTGTTTACCTTCGAAAATGTTCGCGATACTTTCCAATTTGTAGTTTCTTATTAAAATTACTACTCAATTTTCAGTCTTATGTTAGCAACTGAATGTACGCGCAATTATATAACTCCTGTATTCATGATTTTTTGTATAACATTAAGAGCAATATTTATGATATCGTCGAAAGAACATAAACAATTTAAAAAAACATTATAATAGACAGGTATCCAACATAAGGGTTATCACATAATTCGTCTAAAACTGTGGTTGCATTACAAAACCATTCAGCTCAATGAGACTATTAAAATCCTGCATTGTAGAAGTACATACACTGACATACAAAATTGAGTCAACAGTTTTCAAATGGTATAACTTTCTTAAAACTGATCAACATGACTTGAATTTTTCTATAAATGTTGGAGTTTTGTAAATACATTTTTCTCAAATTTTACCACTACTTGAAATAAAAAAATGTAACAAGCTGTCGTCTTTTCACTTTTTTATCTGAGCTTATAATTAAAATTTAAGAAATGCATTTGACACTCCTTGGTAACTTATATGCATGCTGAAAATTTCATCGAAATGTATATTTGAATTATAAATGGACTAATATGTTGATGAGCGAACAGAGTTAGACACCTGATTATTTATTCTGTGCCAGATATTAATTATATTATGAAACTTAGCGGTTTAATAACTCGCGTTCTAGTGTCATCCAGGAAAATTACATCGTCCGTCACGCGGCACGTAGGATCGTGATTGAAAAATACCCGCTGGATCGCAAACGTTAAATATGTATTTACAGATTCCCATGTGCCGTCGCTGTTTAACATCAAATACGATGCCGCGTGTCGCGATCCGTTCGCTAGTTAAACAATAACCCGTTCATCGACGGTATGTAAAGTGATCTCAGCACGCACCGTGGAATTACGTTTATTCATCCGTGGAATTTAAAAATCTCTGCAAACCGAAGATAAAAATACAAATTAAATGGAAGGTATTAAGCTTTTAACTGAATTATGCGGTTCGCTCGCGGATATCTGAAAGATGCAATTTATGCAACGTTATTTATACCGGGTTGTCCTTTCTCTTTAAAATTGAATCATCTTCTTCCATTGCGATACAGTTATTAAAATCCGCAATGAAATAATATTTTAAAATTAAAATTCAAATTACATTTGGGTCGCATGAAGAAAATTCGAAACAGAACTCGCCGGATTTCTATTTATTTTAAATCGAAATAAAATTCATCTTAAAAAAAAGTGAATTAAAAAGATTCAAAACACCTCTATGTTTGCAATAAATTATTGAAGGTAATAAGTTATTAAAGACAATAAGGTATTAAAGACAATAAGTACTAAACATATTAAACAGAATTATCCAAACCGTTAACATTTTACGGGACATATACGTACATAAATAAATATCCAAGATCTGCAACTATTTCCGAGAGAACCGAAAGACCTAACAGAACTGTTGAACGCTCGAATATCGGGCCGCACGATATCTAGAAAAATTGATATGCGTGGGCGCGGTATCGGAACGCGATCCGTCGGAAGGTAAAATCAATTCCCCGATACAAATCCATTACAGACTCAATCAAGACAATTTCAAGCTTGATTCGTCTCAATTCAGAGGCAAGATCCGTGGGGGCGCAACAGCTCCTTCTTTTTCCCGGGGCGTGTAACGCTCCTCATAATAATTTATTTCTGTCCGCGGAAACCTGGGGTAAACAGGGATACCCGGTGATCGATCGGCACCCGTCAATGTAATTGCTTACACGGTGCCGGTTACGTAAAGCTTGTCGGCCGGAATCGGAATGCTCAGAAATAGACGTCGAAAATGTAAACGGCCCGGAATTCGATTTTCCCGTGGCAGTTCCGCGAGCCTGGTACTATTTTACCTGACTGAGATGGGCGAATTCGAGAGATCGAACCAGCTTCATACCTCGCACCGTGATCTGCAGTTGCCTTCTTATCGATCATTCCGCGCTGATTCGCGTTTTGCCGTGCATGTTGCGCGATTGACATCAAACGTGATGTAGTTCCGCGAAATTAGGTGAGCTTTAAACGACGATTTGTTAGTAAAATGTGGACCTCTTTTGACTACTCCCTTGAATGTAATGAAATGACGATTCTAAGGCACTAATCAAATTTACCGTACTATAATTTCAAACAATATTCACATATAATATCATAAATTTTATAATAATAAATAGTAATAATATAATATATAATTATTTTTTTAATAATAAATTTTTTAATGAATGAAAGGGTCAAGTGTCATTAATCGGTCTACTCTTCTTCTGTAGTACTATTTTACTTTTTAAAAATAATTCTTTCGTCAATTACGTTCATAATGTTGATCAAATATTTCTTGCGAGAAGTAGTGCTTAGTAGATTGATTTAATATAACTTACAATTTATTTTATTAGAAAGGTGATGCCGCATAATAAAAATATTTCAAGTGAAATTCTTCGATGACAACGATCAGAAGATCAATGAAAATAAATTATGCATGTTTAAACATAGTTTCATTATTTTTATCCTTCTATGGTAAACTGGCATATGCAGCAGGGGAACAATGTTAACAAAAATTAAATACCTTTTACTTAGATAAGTACTAAATATACATTAATCTTCAGCGACCCCGGGATCGAGGTCGTTTGTAACGTTTAACCCACTTCCCATATTGTATTAGTAACTCGGATATTTCTTGACGTATAACAATATCACTGTAAATAAATATGTAGAGAATAGTGACAATAATTGTCACCTTAAATACATTACGTAACATTTTAATTTTAGAATAGATTTTAAAAATCCTTGTGCGCAGAAGGTTAAAAAAGATCTGGAACTCACAACCGCGCATCCGTTAAAAATATATGGTAATGGCTGTGGTATAATGATCCACCCGACAGGTGTTTCACAGCCATCTCCCGCAATACTTCATGTTCCCAGACTCAATCACCCTAATAAATATCCAGAGGCACGAAGCTTGCGAAAACTTCTTTTATGTTAGCGACTTGCAATTTAGATCAGTATGCGTCACCCTTTACGCTCGTCCACCACCGCTCCCGGTGTTCCCCGTTCGACGAATGAGATTGCCATGTTGCGAGGGCGTGAGCGGGGGTTTGGTGGGGAAAAAAAACAACCGGAGGGTTGGCCGCGGATCGCGCGGAATCTCGACTCCGAACGAAACTGGAGACATCGGTTCGCGCTAGCTGTACACCCGACAAAAGGTGAAGAATTCCTTGCCGTCGCTTTAGCCTTTTTGCCCGCCGCCGCCCCGTTGCTTTCCCTTGTGGCTGCTTAAGGAGGGAAAAAGCCAGCCAGCACCGTAAAGAATGTCTTGTTCCTGGCAATCGTCCGAATATCTCGGTGTATATAGACGCGCCGTGAGGTATAAATGTCGGGAACCGGCATTCGAGTTATTCCAATATTCAGAGTTAGATGTATAACCAGGAGCAGGCCTGGGCTTTTCTCTATCTCTTCGTTCATTTTCTTCGAATCGTCGGCCCCCTCCCCTCCCCCGCTCTCGCCGGATTCCGCGTCGTTCGGTCGTTCCTGTTTCTCGATTTTTGTTCCTGGCTCTGTCATTTTTCTCGGACCTCTCGCGCCTCTTTCTATTTTCTGGTCGCGCCCCACCCTCCGCACCTCGCCATATTTTCCATTCCGGTTTTTGTGCACTGTGGATTTTAATCTTGGACGCTTTTTCACTGGCTCCCCGACGTTCCACGCCTCGGAATCTCTCTCCTTCCGTCTCAGTTGCGTTCCCCTTTTCCTATGTTTGTCACTGTTTGTCTTCTCCTACGGCGCCTACCGGCCGGCCGGAAAAAGTCTCTCCGGGCGTATTCATTTTATCCAAGTCCCGGGATACGGAATCTACTACGTATGTACTCCCGGCCGTCCTACGGGATTCATATATGTTCGTTTAAGTGGCAGAATGATATTTTCCACCTGCGGGACATCCCCTTATTTCGATACCGGGTCGCCGCGCGACCCTCCCAGCTTACCCTGTCATTTTTTACTGTACGGCGCTGCGCCGGCTTCCCACCCCGGCCATAAATTAGAATTTTTATTTTCTCCTGCGCACCGACGTCCAAGAAGTAACATGGCCCGTTAATTAATACTTTTAGGAGGTGCTCGTTCAACGGACGTTTTCGCTAACTGAGAACCCGGACTCCGCTCGAGCTCAGCGGGAATGGTGCTCGATCGGGAGAGTTATGATCCGTTTTAACCGACTTTAACGAAAAAGTGGATCGCGAAGAATTGGGTGGGGGGATGGGGCTCGATAGTTTAAAATTTTAGATTAAACGGAACTTTCGAAATATAAAAATAAACATTTTAGTTTAACGAGTGATACATGCACGACTTATGTGTTTGACATTGGACTTGCAAGTGGTACATCAAACTCAGATCTTTTTCGCAAGCTACTAACTTGTTATCAGTACCGTTACAATCGACGTTCGACAGGAACGAAGGTACACACAAGGTATAATTCAAAAATATCTTGTGTCACTAATATAAAAATAACTATTATAAATTCTTACAAAGCAGGGAAATTTCTACTTCTTGCTCGTTTGTATCGTATTAACTCTAAGGATCAAGTATTGATAACAGTGACATTAAATCTTATTTCCATTTAAAATACGTAAATGAATGTCTGATAGAATGTTATAATGCAAGTGGTTGGAGACAGAATTTTGCTTGACACATTAAGCGTTGCATTCTGGTAAACTTTTCGGGTAAAGGTGTCATTGCGCGAGTGTACAAACAAGGTGCCACACTGATTGCAAAACAATTCATCACAGCAATTACTTGTTGCATACCGTATCCATACTATTTCCCCGAGGGATCCGTCGTAGACGCGCGTTATTCGATCTAATACATTTTCAGGAGAAGATTACATCGCCGACAGACCCGCTTCCACTGTTTCCTTGAAAAAGAATGCCTCCTCTGCACCCGGTGTTCCGGGGGCGACCGTGTACACGCGTTCCTTTGTTACGTTCCCCGTTAGTTCAGCGACGTCGGCCGTCTTTTCTCCCCCTTCGTCGTTTGTTTTTCCACGGCGCGTCGTTCTTCACCGCGATTCCCTCTCGTTCGCGTCCCACCCCTCCCGGCTGCCGAGCTTCCCTGTTCTCTATCCGAGAATTTCGGGCCTACCTCCTCGAAGCCGTGTCTCCCACCCGCGCGACGCCACGGAATAATTTAAAAGCTCATTAGCTCTGCCATTTCTTAAGTTCGGGATAAAGTTGGCGGTGGGTCTTAGAACCACGGGTTTCCCCCGTCTCGGCCCCTTGGTCGGCCGGCTCCGGGCGCCCCTTTGCTGCAGTTCCTCTTCGTTCCTTACTATCCAAGTACCTCAGGATCCAGCGGGGATCGTGGTGGTCGTGTCGGTGGCGACGCTGATGGTGATGGCGGTAGGAGTGGCTTACAGAGGGAGGAAAGGAATATGGGGACGAGGGTTGAGGGTTTCGCTTCAGGGGACTTGGTCCTGGTTATATAGCCGTAGTTTGGCCTCCACCACATTGGTTTGTCGAGCCATTAATCGGAACAGCTTTATACCAGGAGATTTATATTGGATTAGGTTGCGGGACTAGTGGTGGTTTAGTTTGAAGGCTTTCTCCCCCGACCTCCGCCTACTCACGACGGTTAACTACTATCAGCCCGTTTAATGAATGTCATTCCGAGGCAATTCTTTCGCCCTCCGACACCTTCCCACTTGTCGCTCGCCTAAATTCCAGACTATCGAAGAACTGACCTAAACATTAAGCGATCCGTGCCGTCAGCTTCGTATGTGGAACATTGTGGGCTGCTGCCACAAACGAAGCTTGGAAATAGACCAGACAACTGATGTATCTTCCTCTTCTAGATTTTTGGAGCTTTTTTGTTGCGCAATAATTTGTTGATAGGTTTCTATGTCTATTTTTTGCCGAGAGGTATTTTTATATTTAAACTCTGAATTAATATGATACATATAATATATATAATATATATAATATATAAAATATATATAATAAATATAATAAATAACCGCGTTATTTCAGGACGCGTACTGAGTGATCTACTTCCACCAGTGATCCAACGATTTTCAAACGTTCTCTAACTAAATTGATCTACCATCTATAATTTTACATTTAGTCTTTTCCTTTTTTTGTATCTCTTTTCCGCTCCAAGGGCCCTGGTGCATTTATTAATTAAATTAAATAAATAAATAAATAGATAATTTGATAGCACCAAATACTGTGGAAATGTTTAATTCTCGAGGACTTAAATTAAAGCTATTGTACGAAAAATAAGCGACTACTATAAAAAATCGGCAAATCCCGTCTTCAGTTGATTCATGTTAATATGTACTCTACATATGTGTGACGAGTTCATTCATCACATTCCTTTATCTTTTCTCTTATTGCTAATGAAAATTACTTACTTGAAAGGTGTACGAATAGTTCTAACGATAGTATTTTATTTTATTTGATCTAATACTTTTTGTAAACAAATTAGGTGAATAGATAAATACTTAATTATTGATTCTCCTCATCAAGGATAAATTAAATCATAAATGTATTCTAATTTTTAAATGTAGTTCGCTAGTGGAACACTATTGAACAAACCTCTCTATTCAAACATGCATTATAATAATCTACGTTTTTACAAGCCGTACATTATTGTCCTAAATGCATCAAATTCACAGTCTGGTTCTAAAAGAAATTCTAAAAACCTCCATACGACTACTGTTAAGTGGCCCCATAAACGTTTGTTTGAATAAGGTCCGTTCCAAGGACGAACCAGCACCTGCATCGATCCGAACGCCTATTTTTGAACTCCCTTGTTATCCTGGCCGTATCTAAAGTTCGCGCGTGTTCGCCGTAGCCTCAGTCAAAATCAATACTTGATCGTGCGTCATCTTGAAAAGTTTCATCGGCTTCGAATCGTTCGGTCGAATAAACGATCGATACCGCGGAAGGATATTGGCTCCATACCGATCGAAATCGCCTTAAAATTGTTCGCCGTATCGAGAACATCAGAAGGCTACATTTGATGCTCGTTCGATTAGGAGATTTCGCGGAAATAACCTGCGCGCACGATTTTCTTTCATCCTGCTTCTCGTCAAAGCGTGGTCCGCGGTGACTAGGATGAAATTTAATAAATTCAGAAATGATAGAAGCTGTTCGCGGCACCGGCTATCGGCATAAAACCACAAAGTGATGTTTGATGTATTCCGCTTGATCATAGTTCGCTGATCAAACCGCTTTAAAGAGTCGACGTCCCGTGGAACACTTTTCACGTTTCGCTATTTTATGGATAACACCCGCGACAGACGCGGCTATCAAAGCCATTGTCCAAAGAATGATTTCGCATTTGCACACGATATATGTATTTGGGAAATAAAACTACTGTCCGTTGCTCAAGCGTTGGCACAGAGAAAAGTGTAGGACCGATTCCTAACAACCCACCTAAACGCGTTTCCCTTATTGGCAGAAACGATCCCTTTACTATTAATCCCCAATTTCCAGGAAACAAGGGACTCGAGACTGGCCGATTGTAAACAAGCAACGCCTCCTGACTCCCGCCACTGTCTCGTTCCTCCATGCTCTTCTCCCAGCCTCTTCCATTTTGTTTTCAACGCAGACTTTTTATTACTATTGCCTTGCTCCTCGCGTCGATTAGTTTATCGGTTTTCTTGTTTACCAAAAGAGGGTTTCGGGAGATCGTAGACAACTGGGGACCACGGGCGAGCTTGCCCCTCGACAGGAATTGTGCCATCTTTTCAGCAGCAAATAGTAATTGTAAGATCTGTAAAACGGATTTCTTTCTTTCTGCCCAGCAAATGGCACTTTGTGTCGGCAGCTCGGAATTACACAGGGTTACACGTACCTCTGGCACTATCATATGTTTAATGATCGTGGAAATGGCCAGGAGCACGAAACGTTCAAGTTACATCTGACCGAAATCAAAGCTCCGTCTCTGTTAAATTATGGAGGCTGAAGCATGAACTCAACTTTACAATCCATTAGCCCGCCTTCGGCGGATGACTAATTGCGTCGGAAGGCTATTTTCGTGTAATAGAAGTTTCTTTGCGTTTCGCCAATCCTGTAATGGAAGCGAGGACTCCGCTTCTTATACTCTACGTGACTTGAATTTGATTTTAATATTTCCGTGTTCCGCGTAGTATACGAATTTACTGAAAAGATAACTCGTACAGTTCAAAGGCAAAACGCTGTTAGAAACATCTGCAAAAGATTTCATACTTTGGTCACCAGTCCGAGGTATTTCCAGCAGCGATTTCGAAAATCCAGCTGCGATAAAAACGCGTGGACGCGCACACTATCGACAAAAATATAATTGAAAAACGATTTTTCTGGCCCTATGGAACGCGCACGGAAGGCGAACTCGCAATAAATGGAAAAGGTTGACCTACTTCAGTTTCTACAAAATTGAAAAATTTACGTATCCTGATGAATCATTGTACGAATTATAGTCGACTTTAAAGAATCTGCGATCGTTGAACAGCGTTAATCGCCTAATGTAAACCAATTAAGGCCGAAAATTGTTAACACTTTCTCGTTTCATGAAAAAATAACGGAGTTATTTTAGGCGCGAATGCGAAGCGACTCGCGCACTTGTCAACGTTGAAAACCGAAGTGTCGCGAAGTTCGCATGCGAGAATCTAAAATCTAAGGTCAGCCTGTTAAGAAAATAACAGTACCGTTGAAATGATTGACTCGAAAGAAGTTCGTGCTTCAAAGACGTCATAAAATCGTTTTGTACATCGTACTTCGTACATTTCATTACTCGCGATATTACGAACTCGATATGCAAAGTACACGTTTGCCCGCGTTGCACGGACACGCAACAGTCGCGGGTTAAAAAGAAATGGAGGAGAACGGTGGCGGAGGTTCGCGACGTAATGCTGTAACGCACGAGGCTCGCGTGACCGTTTAATATCACTGCTTTGATCTCTTCATCGTCGCAATAAAATGTTCATCGGCAACGGATCAGGTTGAAGAGAGACGTCCAAGTGTCAGAATCTCGCCGGTGAAAAGCGCTGTCGGAAGCCACGAACCGGAGCGTGTACGACCGTACATGGAACTTCGCGGCGGACTAGTTAACTCTGTTTCTACTTTCGACCACCGCAGCAACCGAGATACAGGGTGTCTCAAAAATATTCTACAAACGCTCATACTTCCGACGCGAGAGCAAACCCGAAGATATTTTGCTATTTTAATATTAAAGGTACCGTTACACCGGTTTAACATTTCGTATTTTATAATTATTGAAATCATGAAATATTTATTCATTCGTATACACACTGTTATAAAAATCGTCATGATTTTTTCAATTTTTACAAAGCAACATGAGTCAGTCACTTTTATACCTCAGTAAGTTAGTGTTGAAAGGATTTATTCGTAATAATTCTACAGTACAATATTTTGTAGGGACCACTACCTCCGTTCCCTGCCGGTAGATGGATACCTTTCTCGCAAGTCCTCTGAGCGTTCCCGATTTCTATATATAGCAGCTAATTAGGATTCCTCTACATCCCCGCGTCTAAGGCAGGGTCCGCTAACAAAGCCTTACTGACGAGTCCTCTAGCGGACCCGGGACGAAACGCTCCACCCACTCCATCTCTCGCTTCTTTCTAATTTCTTTCGCGCTCTTAACCCCTAGTGCGATTCACATCTCGGTTTTATTTACATTACACCGATACCTTCACACATCCATATTCTTAGTTCCTCGACGGACACCAAAATTTATTAACTAATTGTAAAATGATCTATAGATGTTTGGAATACAGGCAAAAATTTTTATATGACATTTCGTTAACAATTGTAGGAGCTATTAATAAATATACGATAGAGAAAAAAAACTGTCGGAAAATTGGGTGCATTGATTTCGTTCCTCCTAGTATAAAATAAAACGTTTCCAACGCTGTTAAAAATCAGATTTATTATTTTTAGCTGTGGATTTTTTGCTCTGCTTCCATTTTTGACGAATAAATAATGTCGATAAAAATTTTATCGATTAAAATTTTTATCGTGATTAAATTTAAATAATCGATGTCTATTTCAACTAGAGCATACCATAAATGGAAAACTAATTTTAGCGGAAATTGAACGTTATGAATAAACGAGAAATAAAATGAAGTATTTCGAAAACGTTTCATACCCAGTGTAATATTTTATTTTAAAAGCATACGATTTCGTCAAATAGAATAGATTATTTAGTATTTAAATTCATATTTTCCTTACCCTTGGAATTCAATTGTACAATCGATTTCCAATCGGCAATATGTGAACAATGAAGTTCCAGCCTGTAATACGATGAAGAAGAATATGCATGTTCCGGGTGGTGCCACGTTTCCGGGACACCCTGTAGCTCACACGGGAGTCAGCCGGAAATTCGGTTGTCGGAAAGCGGTTCGTCAGAATTTTCTTGGCGCGCGATGCACCACGGGTGACCGGTCCCGTAGCCCACAGCGAAACGAATACACGGAAAACGGAACGCGACAGCCTCCCCTCGATTCATCCCCCTCGACAGCATTTATCTCGGCCCGGCCCAGCTAATTCCAAGCATTTCGCGAGACTGATGGTTCCGCGGCTCCCTAATTAGCTCCTCATTCGCGAACTATCGCGTAATGAGATTTAATAACCACTGCACTTCACCGAGCCGCGCCGCGACGGTGAAAATATTCCGGTTTTAACGGATTTTCGAGATCCCGTTTAGCCACCGGTGTCTATTTACATAATTCGGTTATTGAAAATACGTTCTCCATGAATAACCGTTGCGTGAGTTACTAACCAGCTCGTAACTATGCAAAGTTCCAGTTATTAGACCGGTGAGTGAACGAGCCCGATTTTACACGAGATATTTCATTCGGTGCGGCGGTTCCTGATTTTCGAATAAAGGCGTCAACCAGAACCGCTTTGTAATCTTTATCGGTTTTGTTGTTACAGCGGCTTGGTTCCTGCCGGTTCCTGAACGTCCGGCATAATTATCGATGGTCTAGTGAACGAGCTTTTCACGAAACAGGTAATTTTAGTGCAAAATACTTAACACTTTACCGACCGCTCACTCGTGCTTCAACATTTCCCTGACACCGACTCTGTTTCGGCTTAACCTCTTAGGCACGGCTGAATTTTACGCGAGGCTGTTATGCGAGGAATTATATAAGTATAATAATTATACTTTAATATATGAGGGACAATGCTGTCCTCTACGCGAGCTCATTCGAATCAAGTTTCCATGATTAAATTATCACTTTTCTGAAAGATACGATACATATATTTTCACTTTAATCATTTACTTTAATAACTAGTAACGCAATTAACCGTTTGTGTCCCAGGGGGTATTTAAAAAACACTGTCGAAGAATCCCAAACAGCTCAACCGCGCTTTCTCTAAATGGGCGCGAAAAGACTCAAGCAGCGCGATAGCCCTTGTTTTATTTTATGGCGAGAAATACCAAGCAGCGCGATAGCGCTTCGTTTATTTTGTAATACATCGATGAATCCCACTCGGTGGCATAGCGCTTCTTGTATTTGTTAGGCAACGCAATTCTCGTCTTTTTCTCATTGCTCCGTCACGTTTATTGCAGTTTGCGAAGCGATCGGACGTATTCTTGCGTACGTGTTTCTCATTGTTAATAATTGTGTGTTTCAAAATGATTTACTGTCTAACTGTTTTAAATTTGGTATATCCCCCAAAAAGGTAGAATGAATCAAGAAAGAAAATCTATTAAAAGGAGCTGTGTGATGTACTTGCTTCAGTAAATCTGAGCGCGCGACTTCAACAATCGGTAACGCACCGTCAATTGTCCACAATGTTCGAAATGTACTGGGTTTTCTCGACATAAAATCTCAACAGCGCGATCGCGCTGCTTGGGACTCATACGGTTAAGTAAAGCACGAAACATTCACGAAAGCCATTATAGTGGCGCGTCGTACTGGAAGGTGACACTCGCGAAAGCCACTAGAGTGGCACGTCGTGCCTAAGAGGTTAATCTTCCGTCCACGGATCTTACATGCGCTTTTTCTTTCGCTTATAGAAATGTTAAATCAACTTTTGTAGAAGTACTTTTTATAGTATTCGCTTTCTTTTATCTTAGGCTAGCTAAATCTACTAACAGTTTTATATTTTCATATCATCAGCATTAAACAATATTTATTTTATCTATTTTATATCTATCTTAAAAGCCGATTTATAGGCCAGCTAGAATTTTCTATTTTATTGTCTTAATTGTACTACTATAATAATAGATTTATTCTTTTTACTCTTTTTTCTCTAGCCTTAGTACATTCAAATTCCTCGACATTCTTAAATTCTGCAATCCTTTCTACTGGTTTAAACTGTGTCAATTCGTTTTTATCAGAGGTACAAAAGGTTCACAGTGTAGGCGGTAATCCTTTTACTATTAATCTTTATTTTGCATAAAAATCTGCAGTCTAATGATAATCGTTGCGTCAATGTAAATACCGTGGATTAAATAGTATTTCTATAACTCATTCTGCACCATTCTTGAAACCAAACAACAGCTTAAATAACTCCTGTTTTATCATTAACTGTCTTGTGGACCATATGGGAGAGATGCAATTGTGCTAACAAACTTGTAGACCAATTTTAATTGGAATTTGTTAACCCATTACCATACTCCGGCGAGACCAGTTAACACTAGATTTATAGAACCTGTCAAATTGACGGGTCACTAATTTTTTAATTTACGTTTATTCAGAATGTAAAGATAAATTTGTGAGTTATTTATTTAACGTACAGTGCGTTAAACAAAGTTATTTCAAGACTTCAAGGATTATCGGTGCTCAGTGAGAGGAGTAAAAATTGTCCAATGGACATAGATCCAAAAGTTAATCCTTTCGACAGAAAATCGACATGTAGAATCTAGGAATATTCGACAACGTGAGTGAATTTCTCTGCGACATATTAAATACAAATAGAGATATAGATATTACCTTCACAACCTTGAACGAGTGTCGGTTGCTGAAAAAAAGTAATGGTCAGTACTTGCTGTCTTGCGGCTATAGGCAATGTATAATACGTTGTTCGACGAACAAACTCGATTCTCTCGAAAACTAAGTCCGAAATAAAAGACAAGTATGCTATATTTCTTTCATGTCATTTTATAAGGAATAACCTGGCGCCCGCTTATACATACGCTTTAGGACACTGTGATGTACCAGCAGAATAACCTCGTAGCACACATTGCGAAGGTGGTGAAAGAGTACTTTCCTCGAGAAAAAATCCCGTTTTGCATCGGCCAACAAGGCCTCCCGATTTTAATATCGTTGAAAGTTGTCGTGGAAATCTTAACCGAACAGTGCGGAAATGACAGGAAATTTCGAAACATTGGGACTTAAATAAACTATTAAAGAAATCAATAAATCCTTGCCAAAGAGTTGTTATTAAATATAAAT
>CM052161.1:14365559-14399900 GCA_028455555.1 Augochlorella aurata | reverse complement strand
GTAATATTAGTGCTTAATCTGTCGATCCCCGTGTAGGCTACCCTACAGTAAAATCTTCTATGAATGAAACTTCGTTAAACAATTTCTGATGTCTGGTTTATTTGTTTCGAAGATCTTTAGAGACTACGAAAAAAACCTGCAGTCTAATCATAGTCATAAAATAGTTCGCAACAAACCAAAACGAATCGTTTAGCAGCTTATTACCTCTATCATACCCGAAACTGCAATATCAGAAAATCTATATGCCAATATTCGACTAAATAAAACAGAGATCCCAACGATTGCGCCTAATTACACTTTCTAGTCACCATCGAAAAATGGTACGACAGGTACGGCATGATTAACAGCATGTTCTAGTTAGCCACAGTATTCAGTTAATTAGCGACACGACGAGACGGCGGTTGTTTTTCAGCGCGATCGCGCGGAACGCGAGACGGTCGAAACATGAAATACCGTCGCAGTAGATCATAGCAAATAGAAGAATAAACAGCTTGTTTAAATGGCGCGCGTTTGCAAGCCTCGAGGAACGGCCGCAGTAAGGATGGTGTGGATGTTTTTCAGGAACCGGAGCGAGCTCGTGAACATGGGAAACGTGTCACGTAAAAGTAGTTTTCGCGGAGCTGCGGAATAAAAATTCTGTATCCGCGGAAAGGCAAACGTTCAAATGCGCCGGCAAAGTAGGCTAATGGGAGGGAATAATGGACCAATGTTGACGACGCAATTTGTATGGGTACCTTAACGAAAACGCGTTTCGCGGTAATTCGGTCCGCGCCGCCGCTGGTACCAGTTCGGTTTACACGTATCCTCCAACGAATTAAATTTCATTCCGTATTTATATAGGAATATGATCTTCGGTACGTGCAAGTTAATGGATAATCGCTGCTCGATATAAAAGGAGCCGATTTCTCGTAAAATTCCAGACAGATATTTCTCAGCGCAAAAGCAATCGATTTTCTTGATATTTCTTAATTCGACGGATTACTATGTGATTTATCGTACTTATTAACGGCATCGATGTTATTTGTTGCAAACCGATGTACCCTTTTCAAAGTATTAATTAGTATGGAATTACCGCGGAAAATCGTTTTCCAATAATAAACAATTACTATTGCCAACTAGTAGTGGCAAATTGGAAATGAGAGCTCGCGAGATTAAATTTATGTTTGATATTGCGTATAAAGGTCTACTGCATTATCTATGTCAACGATAATTATTACTACCCTCAATAAACGCTATTACAAAGAGAGCGGGTGTAATTAATTAACGCGTAACGTGATATCGCGCGGATAATCTTGGTAGTTGTTTTTTAACATTCACGCGATGTATTACGTATCGCTCTATGCCAGGGGATAATGCGAATTATTTTTAACGAAACATTCGTTAGAGAAACTAATTGAAGCAATTCGAAACGTTACGCGAAGATCCGGATGAACCAATTTCACTTCACCGTGAAATTCAATCCTGAAGTTGTGTTGCATGTTTCATGGTGCATCGTATGCGTTTCCTAAGCGTTAGCAGAATCCTGAATAAACCAAGTACCCTATCCTGAGATCAGATCGATGAAGTTGAAACAGCACGGGCACATGAATTTATGAATGCCAACAGGGACACTATTCGCATCAGCAAATCATTCTAATCTTCCTTTACGTTTCAAATAAATAGGCTGCTGAAAGGCGGCAAGCAGAGCGCATGACTAATTAAAAAGGAGATTACTTCATAACGATTTATAAAGCACACTGGATTAACGGTTGCATGAATTATGCATATTTCGGTATGTACATTTTAATTAATCCATCGCAACGATATTTCGGTTCCCCGTTTATGAAAACGCGAACCCATGGTATCGACCGATGGCCGCGCATTCAGATAAAATCTGAAACTCAGTGGCGTACGAATTTTTCATATTTCGCATACGCGGACTCAAAAGCCTCGTCTTCCATCCGTAGAACGTATTACCTGGGCATCGAGAAAACTTTTGCGTTCTTTGCTGCGAACGCTGACTCTCGTAATGGAAAACGCCTCTGAGAAAAAATTACCTCGGCCTCGTTTCGAGCAGAAATTAAGTTTGGCATTACTATTGCCTTCCTCGTGCGCCATTGTAACTGGGAGCGGTGTGTACGTGCAATAAAAGCTATTTTGTTCCGTACGACATACATCAAAACGGCCATTAACGTTATTATGTTGCGCGGTTAATATGTTACGCGGGCTAATGAGATTACGTTCGATGCACCCGGCGCATCTCGATATCAAAAGGCAACGAGAACGCGTCCCACGAAGAAGTAAAATGGAAAAATTAATCAGAGGAATCGTAAGAAAAGCGATGAACGGTTTTTGTTCGATTCCTGCATCAATGTTATGCGGTTTCTGCACTTTTACGCGTTCCCGGTGCTGAGCTTGTGCTTTTGTCTTGCTATACACTTTACATGCCAATATTTTACAAGTCTACCAAGTAATAATAGGGGAATATTGTTTTCTTGAAAATTCATCGCATGAAAAGGCTTTTGTGCCTTTGAACGCGAATCGCAGTTCCATTCGCTTTTGTGTGAATTGTTCGTGCACTTCTTCGTCTCGATAATGTTTAAAATGCAACAGCATGTGAGTTGCACAATATTTTTTAATCGAAATACTTTCCGTCATTATCTATTACTTTTTACCATTTTTCAGGCAGAAGGCCTGTGATTTAAAAAATCCTTAGTTTTGGAGGCGAACAAGCAAAAATTCGATGTTGCCACCTTGCGCGATGAAAGCAACTTGTCCAAATGATTACATTTCATCTCCCATAGTCGCCTAGATCATCCCTAATCGTTCACCAAATTCATCCCGTTCATCAAATTCACCGGATTTGAAATGACGTAATCACTCACGACATGAACCACTGCGATAGAATTCTCACTATACGCGTCATTGTTTGTTTGTCTATTTGTTTACTTTATAAATTAATCTAAAATAATGAAAAATTTATATAATTACATTATAGGTTAATTAGGAGACGCGTAAGGAAACAGAGACGACTTTTGTATACCCCAATAAAACGCACAATCGAAAGTTTAAATCATTAAATACACGTCAGAAACGAAAATGGATTTCTACTAAATGAAAGATTGCTTTGAAATTTTGGTCTACTTTCGGACACATTTTGTTCGAGCTTCAATTAAGAATTTTTTGTGTCCCGATCTCTGATACGCATCGTTTGTCCCGAAATTTTCGTGCAAACATTAGATGATTAATCATCGACGGTTTCTGTCAACAGGTCTGTTGCAAATAACGCGCTGTTACCGAACCAACTCACGTACTTCAGTTCACCGTAAATAATCGTTAGTTGCTACATTGTCGGTGATTTACGATTAATTCAGCAATGTTCAGATGCGAAATCCGTACTCTAACCTCGTCCCGCGCAAATAATATCAGATCGCATCAACTAATTATCGTCTATCGATCGTCGTCGCGAGATTAATCAATCTGTTTATTCGAGAATACGGAATCAAGTGGATATAGTAAAACCGTATTCTGCGCCGAACACCGCAACATTCATTGAAAAGAACTGCGCCCCCGTCGAGCGATCGTTGAAATAAAAGCTTTTGTCTGTTCAATTTGCATAAAAAGCGGCGCTCGGTTGGAAAAAAGCTAGGACGCCCTACATCGGAATCGCGTCAACGTCGAAATAAATAAATCATAACTGCTGCGCGTTATATTTCCACTGAAAGAAATTTTACACGACCGAATTAGTGAAGGCAGCCTCGAAAAATCAGCATAACACTGCGATCACGTCTATCGTTGCTGCTTACACGTTCACAGAGACTAATTTACAATTCCCTCTCTTTGCCTTCACTCGAAGGAAGTCGAATGGTTAATCAATTTTATTAAAACTGTATTAAGAAGTACGCGATGTAGCAAATTGATACGAATTGATCGTAGTATCGATAAAGTTTCTTAATTCGATCACATGACAGATGTTCGTAAAATATTTGACTTCCGTGCTGTGTGTCAACCCTTACAATTAACGTTTGTGAAGTGGTGTGGTGAAAACATTGTTTGCATTGTTAATAAAAAATACAAATAATATACTTAAAACACTTGATTCAATAATTTGAACATTTGTGCATAATTTGTTAAAATGGCCGACGCAAATATTTTTCCGAAAAGAGTCTATCACAAAAATGCTACGATGATCGTGCTGCATCTGCATTTTATCATGAGTAATGTTATAAATATACAACCGGTAGACTGTAAAACTCAAGACAACTTGTTGAAATCTTGAAGAAATCCTAATGATGTTAGACCAAATTGTTTCTCATTACAAACCAGAAAATTGTAATTTCACAATTTAAATAAATAAATTTTACAACACGAACAGAAAGAAATGAAAGACATTGCGTTGTCCAAGGACAATAGAGATACCGAATCTCCAAGAAATGTATACGGGTTAATTAACACACGCTACGATAAAATCAGTACGTGCAGTACAATCTCGATTAATTAATCGTTTAACAAAAATCTCTGCATCTTGGCAAAGCCTCCAAAGGTGACCCGGTCTGGGAACAGGGCCGGTTATGGAGTTATCTCGCATTATCGCCGCTTATTCCGCCGGTTTGCGGGGAGCACGCGAACGTTTCGCGGGTAACCAGCTGACAGACTGTTCCGAAACTTCTCGTTGTGCCGCTTCTTCGCCTTCCGTGTCCCTCTCGTCTCGGTGGCTGGCTCGAAATTTGTCGAAGGAACTCGGCCAACTGCGCGCAAGGCAGAAAGAGAGAGAACGGAACACGTAGCCCCGGTGTCGAGAGCGAAAACGCGAACCGGCAGTTTCCGGTTTCTTGGACACATCCAGCGCGGAAAGTTTTGATTTAGCAGAGACGGCCTGGATTTCAGAATCTGACTGAAGTAACTGGATTTTCGGAACGGCTTGTCATCTCGGCTAACACTGCCTCCCCCGCCCCTAATCTTGGCAGGCACAATAATGTCTTTCTTCATCCGCGGCTCTTAATCTGTGTCTTTATGTTTGATGCTTTTCCCGCTATTCTCGCGTCCGTTTCTTTCTTTCATCCTACCAAAAGTGTCTCGTTCGTTGTTGACTGTTTTACATCACAAAAATTAGAAACGGAATGAAAGAAAATTTTGGTTGAGAAATTCATTCGATCATTTCCTATAAAAGAGCCACTATAGTTTCAACATCCTGTTTGATAAGGTAGGTTTAGCGTTAACACTACCTCTACCATGGGGTGTCTTTTGACACCTCAATCATTTCCTAATGAATTAACCTCTTAGTTATTAGTTACAATGCTGTTCTCTACGCGAGCACATTCGATTCAAGTTTCCGTGATTAAATGATCACTTTTCTTAAAGATACGATACATATACTTTCACTTTAGTCGTTTACTTTAACAACTAATAATGCAATTAAGTAAAGCACGAAACATTCGCGAAAGCCACTATAGTGGCGCGTCGTGCCTAAAAGGTAAAAACCATTATATTAAAGTAAATATAAATATATAAATATACAATATAAAGGTAAATAGGTATACACAAAATCGCGGTATAAACAGTTTTGAAGTATATTTAGGAGGATGGATGTTAGAGTAGCTATTCCAGGTTGCTCGAACAACTATTAATTGCATATTATTACCGATGCCGAAAATTTCGCGTAACACGCCCGGCAGCGTTCGGAAATCACGTGACAGGTTAATTAAATACTTTGTACACGGATTTATACGGCTGAGTTTCATAGGACCAGGGAAATTCTAATTAATACTTGTGAGGCATGTGGAGCAGGGTAGAAACGTTGAATGCTTTTGCACACAAAGCGCGATATGTTGTAGGCATTCCATTTGCCTCACCATAGAAGGTCATCCTCATAGAATTTACGTGTATCACGTCGAGATAGGAAGGCGGGGTTGGATGGGGGAGGGATGATAGGAAGCCGAAAGCTAAGGAAAATCATGGAGAACGGTTTCAGAGTGAATGTGCAGGAGAGATGGAACGTCGGAGATGCGGAAAGAGCGAAAGAGAGACAGAGGGGGGGAGAGAGAGAGAGAGAGAAATTACAAAAAGAGATGGGTACACAGAGGAGGCGACAGGAACGAGCGAGAAGCGAGCAGAAGCAACAATGTTCTCCTTCCCTCGTACTTCAGTTAGCTTGCATTATAAGCTAGAAATTTAGTGCTACCCTGGGATCAACCACTCTCGAGAAGCGTACCACTTCCTAGCTACGACCCTAATAATGCCATTAGATACATCGCGAATCCCTAATCTGGGGTTAGAAACTTGCATAATTCTCGGTCGGCGCATCGCTCGAGCGTGCTACTTCAAACTTGCCCGCCGAAACTCGCGGCGCTATTCTAAAATCGCTTGAGTATTATATCCACTCGAAGAAGATTCGCCTCGATCATCTCGTGGCGCGAAGCTCGCTGGGAACCGGAGACGGGTCATGGCTTCAATGAAACGACACCAATATTAACTTTCAACCAGTCACCTGAACAATACAAACTTTCCGAAACTTCACACAAACTGAACTTCAGAAATAAATTTCGAAGCTGAACTGTCGCAGATTAACCCTCTCGTCTTCCTTCGTAACACATACACGAAACATCCTAGGTCGATATCTCGTCTACTTTTGTTCCATATCTTTTCGACAAAGATACCATTGAGTTTGCTTAGGATCATTTATAATTCCATTTATCAATTTCTTTCAACATATTTTTTTACGGTGTAACTGTTGGACACAACAGTTTTGCTATACACCTTAATGAAGCATTTGGTAATTTAAAATAATTGTGAGAAAGTAGAAGGTCAAATTATAATATTTATGAATAGATATCATTGAATTTAAGTGAACCGAGACTGCCTTATAGTTTTGGACTTTGCACCACGTCGAGGAAAAACTCCATTGCATAGTTGCACATTTTCTAGGTTAATTAAGAATCTCTGATCGATTCCACCCGATTACAGATTTTTTTATTTTACTGTTCCCGTTTCGTGTCGATAGTTCGCTAATCAAAATGGCTACGTTTTGACCCGCATTCCCTCTTCATCAAAAGTGGATTCACAATGTTTATATATACCTACATGCACATATATCACTCCATAGCAGGTAGTATCCGCAGGTGTCCAGTAATGAAAATGAGGGGGTATTGACATTGGGACAAAGGGATCTCTGTAGCCCAATACTGATCGGTTGCTAGGGTCAAGGTCTTATCAGGACAAAGCTCCCAGTTAACCAGCGAAGGAGAAGCGGGGAAGTACAGTGGCGCAAAATTAGTCTAGACTATAAAACCGAGGGGTCTAATAATAAAAGTGGCTCTTTCCCACTCTATACCATCGTAGTATCGATGGTATATTTAATAATATCTAAACAACTAAAAGTTTGCTTGGGTCATTTATAAAAGAAACTTCAACATATGCAACCAGGGGTATACCTCAAATTACATTATAGTACAGGGTGTCTCAAAAGTCACTCGCAATCGGAAATGAAGGGTTCCCGAGGTCATTTGAAAAACAGTAACCAATGAGAAGAGAGATCAGCTGACGCGTGGCGACTGAGCCAATGAGCGAAACTAGACTCCGTCCGCTCGTTGATTCGGCCATCTCGCGTCAGCCGAGCTCGTTTCTCATTGGTCAGCGTTTTTCGTCATTAATTCGCAAGCAGAGCTGCGGATTGTATTTTCGCGAAGAAAGAAGTTGCTTCAAATGACCTCAGGAATCCCTCATTTACCTATTGCGAGTGACTTTTGGGACACCCTGATTCTGTACCACCTGTATCATTTGATGATACTGAATCAATCGATACTATGAATACCAAGCGATCAGTAATGAAAATAGCAAACTTTCGAGATTGGAGGATAACTAGTAATCGTTACATTAGTGAGTTATGCATCCACATATTGTATATAACAGAGCGAAGATTTGGCTCTCATTTCTTGCAATCGATGAATAAAATTGCTGTTACCTGAAGATAAAGCTGTGCTCTATAGATGCAGATATTTTTCATTTTCAAGATCAGTGTTTACGAAAAATGTCTGTCCGACCAACCGGCGCCGATCCGTTTAGAGGAAGTAGCTATGTATATTGGCAGGACCCTCATGGAAGCCACGCCTGCGGTAATTACTTTATCGATACGGTAAGGATACATCGCGATCTTTCTCAATTTCTTCGCCTATATCCCCGAGCTTCCCCTGATCTCACCCGAGGAGCCCGAGGAATTTATTTATAGAGCTGTTATTGCAGACATAAGTTTGCCAGGCATGGACAGAGCTACGGGAAGCTCCGTGATAACGAGAGGGAAAAAGTGGCGGATTGGAAAGCGAGCGAGCGGGATGGAGGCAGAATGATGGGTTTTATACGTATAGATATATAGAAGCCACTATCCCTGGTACGCTACGGAAAATCACAGGGGACGGACGACGCTTTCACGAACTTCGGCCGCGAGTTCTCTCGACTCTTGGCCATTTTCCCGCTTTTTCCGTTCGTTCTTTGTTTCTCATCGTCTTGCTTCTTCGCCGTTTCTTCCGCCTTTATTGTATCGCGATCGTTCCCCCGATTTCCTTGCATATCCGACGCCCAGCGTCCGCCGCGCTTTCGCCTGCGTTTAAATAACGCCGCATCGGAACCCATTATTTCGCGTTGAATTTCAAAGCATCGGTTTACGTTGCAGTTTTTCTTGATCGAATATTGAAAAGCGATCGCTGCTCGCAAACGCTGCCGCCGCTGCCGTAGCGCTCTGATTTTTATTTCTCTTGTACACCTCCGCATTTCTTCTGGCGATTTACGGCGAACCTTTTCATTTTGTCACGTTGCCCCGTTGATTTATCGTTCGTTCGTTATTATTCGGCCGATTTCTAGTCTTCATCCGAAATCGGCTCCAACAATAACGATCAGAAGGCCAAATTGCTAGCAAGTCATGAATGCATAAAATCTGTGATCTTTGTGGAAAATGAAAATGTTTTGCATCTGTTGCAAAACGTAAGCGTCATTTATCAACTCCTCACGTTCTTCAATAATTTTAACAACTTAAAAATAGAATAAGTGTATCGATTACTATGTCCATTAAAGTGACATCAGGAATTTTCGTCGAATTAAATAGTCTTCTCAATCCACATTGAATTTCATAAAAACATTTCAGTTATACGTTGATGTCTCCATATAAGTACGAATTTTCTCAGAAGAGAATCATATAAACAACACGAAATATTTAACAAAATGTACATAATAGTTTCTGAGCGAGTTACTGTGCGCTTAAAAGGATGAAAAATTAATTATTGCGTGTACTAAGGCTTTTCTAATTAGTATGGTTCAAGTTCTTAACGTTGTACGTTAACGCAGTTTTTCAACAACATCATGGTAGAAACATATGAAATATTTTCAGAAATGTAAAAGATTTGTTTCCAGATTTTATAGGTATTAAAAAGTTAATGTTTAGCTAAGTTATGAAAATTATAGATTGAAATTTATTGAAAAAATTCAAGATCTCTAATTTAGCAGCGTTCTTTTGAAATACAAATAAAATTAGTGTGAGGGCACAGTAACCAGGGGTGGCACAGTAATTGGACATATTTACCGTAGTACATTGATATCCTGTAATTATTTCAATTTCCTTATTGTTGTCATAAATGTATAAAACCCGCAGTCTACTAACGCAGTCACCAAAATAGACATACAGAAAGACAAAATAAATCCAATGATTTTTGTCACTTCAGATTAATATCTGACGCATAGAAGATCTGCTTTCCTTCTTAAAATATTGATTCTGTGTTGATCAAGTGGATGCAATTCGCTATTTTTTACAAGTATACTCGTCATGAAGAAATGACGCGTGAAAATTTGCTGTTTAAATTACAATTACCGTGGAAAATAAAACGTATTCATAAATTTTAAAGTGTTTCGAATGTTTGTAAACCAAGACGAAATAAAAGGAACAAATAAAAAAAATATGAAGAAATATTATGAAAAGAAACTGTACATAGTGTCTGGGTTAAGTTAGTACATTAGTAATCGCTTATTTTCTGCGACAAATTTCAGGTACACAATTTTCAAAGGGATCGCAACAGTTACCTGGTTAAGATGCATAATAAAACATGAAGTATTGATTCTTTAAATATATTTGCACTTTATATTAGCTTTGAGGGAATATTTGTATTCGTACGATGCTCTTTGTTACCAGTTCGACAAGGAACTGGATTTCAATATCAAAGGGCAGAGCTTAATTATATTCTTAGCTGAGAGAAGATCGTCTGTTTGCTAACGCCTGTCATATCGAGGTGTCTTTTACGTACTTCGGCGATCACCGGCTCTTGATCTTCATAATATCAGCGAACCCAGGCCGAACTAGATACTATTGCTTCATGATGCGTTCCAGAATATCCAACTTGTCCCCCGTTTCCGCTTCTAGCGTAACCGACCTCCTCTTCATCTAAGTTCCCCTTTGCTCCGGGCATGAATAAGTGGACGTGATTCAAGAAACTTTCCTAGCAGACTGCTTGATTGAGATTCCTCATCGTACTAATTTGTCCTTATGGACGATCCTTGTGGCACCGGTAATGACTACATCTTTCCATCCACCGCTTATTAATCGCATTATACGGGACCCTTCTTTTTTACTCATCATCGGTTCAAGAAAAGAAGCAATTTTTAAGAGCATTTAGCCATCGATCTCATTAACCTCCAATTTCCTTCCTAATCTCGTATCTACTAGATACACTAACTTTAACATCATTAGCCATTTAGACAATGGAAAACATTTGTCTGATAGTCAGAGCGTGCTACAGTGAATATTTTAATTAGATCGCGAATTTTTCAGAATATTTCAGATTATTCAAAATACAAACATTTTCTTCTTAATCGTATTAATGAGTGGTGAATAATGCTTCAGTACTTTTTATATTGTTTAAATGTTTTAAGTTCAATCTGCTAATTTTTCTGATAAATACACGAAATCCGTTGCATAATTTTGCAAAACCATCTGTTCCACAAAAATATTCTCCGTATAAATAAATTCCTCTCGTCAGTGAAATGATAAACATTTTAATAATTCGTCGATCCGGGATTTATCCGATTAATTTAAAATTATAATACGACAGTGGGGAGTGAATAATTAATCCGTTATGAAGCGCAGATGATCCCCGATGATTACTCAGCTACTCGTAAGACAGTACATTAATAGTTAGTTCACTAATTAGCGAACTCGGGGCAACGAACTTACAGTCGAGTTCCACAATTAAAGAGGAGCTTCCACCGAAATGGAGAATCCGTATGTGTTCATTGCAAAAAGTAAACTTGACCCGGTCGGAATTTATGCAGATGCACTAGTGCACTGCTTCGGGCAGGAATACCCACCTTAATGGAAGTTTCACCACTCGCTACGGAATTTACAAAATCAGCTGTATGCGATAACGTTGGCTCTACGATTATACAGTTTGGTGTGTTCTATGTTTCAAGAGTTCCCTTTGCATACACGACTAATTTACGTAGTTTGCCGTAAATAATCAGCAAGTTTAATGTGTACTGCTCTGGAAACCCGAGCTTAAACAACAGGATACAGAATTATTATTACAATACGTCTCCTGTTTAAAACAGTTTCGCCGCATTCTGATTATGTATAGAACTGTTCTCTCTATCTTTTAGCTTCATTATTGCTTCATACGAGACATATAGATGTACACGTAAAAATTGTGACATTAAATTTGACTGACTCGATTGCAGGATGCAGTTGTCCTATATGGAACAAATCCACATAGTTATTGATTCGATATTTTAATGCTCAAATTCCACTGATTAATCAAGATCCGTCTAAAATAGCAAGACTTATTCCCGTGTTTTAATTGTTAAAGGAAATTATTTAATAAGCAGACGCCGTTTTCTAATTATAATAAAGATATATGTATTTTATATAAATTTTAAATCGCATGTAAAACCTACAATAACGCTCAAAAATTATAATTCTGTTTTAGCAGTATTTGTTCGTGAAGTATAATTATGATCCCGGTTCAGTTAATTAATTCTTTAATTATGCGGTATGAATTTTTATAAAATGAAATTAACTTTCATGGGAACATGGCCTTCCGAGTGTAAACGTTACTTGCGTCTTTTAAAACGGGATAAAATTTTACGTTTCCAGCATCAATATTTCAGATAAAGGTCGGTATTCAATGAATATAAATTATTTGTCTCGCTTAAGAATTTATTAGCAACTAACGAGTGCTAATAGCTGTAAAAGAATCGCAGTGCAACTGATCAAACATATTAAAATCAGACAATTTAAATTATCGTATTTAAACGTTTCCAAAAGACAATCGGATGTTCATCGTTTAAACATTATGTTGAACAATTTACAAGTTTTGGCTCGGTCTGTACAAGTCTATTGTCAAAATTTATTTCGTCGCCGAGTTACGGAATTCCTTCTCGGCACAGAAGGAAATCCGATTAGGTTCGGTTAATGTTTCTGCATAAAGATGTTACGAATTCAACACATCGATTTGCCCTCACACGTACGCGGAACGATGCGTGGGACACCGGGCCGCAGTATGTGCTCGGTCCGCGTAATAAGTTATCAGATCAATTACAATTATTACTTTATTCCGCCTCGACGCTTCGGAACTTTTTACGGAGCTGAGCTAGCTCGTTACCCTGGGCAATTTTGCGGCTCGAGCGAAAACCGTCGGAGTGTGAAGCTCGGCTAAAGTATTCGCGAAAAACAAACAGTATAAGGCAAATGGCGAAGACCCGGCCGTTATTTTTCACCATGGTTGTCGATTTCGGAGCGGCTCTTTCCCGCTATCCGCCGCTTTCGGTTTAATTCAACCGCCGCGCCGTATAATTTCGCTCTCGAGTGTGATTAAAGGAAAGTGAAAAAGTTGCTATTCGGCTGTCGGATGCGCGGCAAACTTTCCTGAAATAGTTCGCTATTGGTTCGTTCCTACCATTGTTCGCGTTTTTCGCCTCGATACTCACCCCAGGCCCCGGACTTGTTAATTTCGGATTCGAAAACCCGGCACGCCTTTTCCTTTCTTATTGGCCCGAGGAATGCCGAGTGTCCCGTAATTGTCCGCCTAATGTTTCATCCATTACCGGTGGCTCCGACACGGTCAAGAGTTCATTAATTACCGGACGGTCGATACTTAAATAATGCGGGAACGGTGTAAAGTACAAACTGACACCGAGCCACTTTTAATGAATTCAAGATCCCCTCCGGTTTTTCTTTTTATTGTCGCCCCCTCTATATCACCGGGCTCGATCGCCCTCGTCTCGGCCCGAGTTCGTTAATATAAAGGAATTCGAGGGCGCCGCTGAATGAATTCACCCTAACGACCAGCGGAGAGTGTCATTCGCCGCAAACGGCGGCAGCCGAATCAATGGCGTGCCGTTCGAGCACTCCATTCGATCTTTCGGAACAGTATCGAAGTGAGTGCTCCAGGGACGACAGACTTCTTGATCCTTTTGCCGCCAGTGTTGCTCCCCTTGTGCCTCCAATGCCCGTATCGTTGCTCTTATATCAACAATCGATTACCACATTGTTATGGGAGATGGCTACGAATTTAGTTCTTTCCCTTGCTAAAAAATATTCCGACAAAAGCTGAAATAATATCGTCGAAGTAATTATTAATACGTACAAATATGATACTGAAATCATTATTATTCAATAATTGACAGTTTCACGACCGCGCCAAGGACCTAAAAGATTTCATAAAATTAAAGGAATTTATTTAATGAAATGAAAATTTTAGAGCAAACTTGTGTGGCATCGGTTACTTCTTCAACATTCGTACCCCGTGGAAATCTTAATGAAGTTAAGAAATTATAATGTTGATTAGCGTAGAAAATTCTCCATTCGGTCATCTTTCGACTTGATTTAAAACGGAGAGATCTCCCCATTCGGCTGGTTGAGTGTTAACAGGTGCGAGTGCGAGTCGCACTAAAACGTGCGAATTTAAAACGTGAAAATTATGAACATTCGTGAAATTACGATTGAAGAAGTTAAATTAGCCACGAAATGGTCTATAAAATTCTAAGAGAATCGATAAAATAGCGGAGAAAGAGATTATTCCATTTAAAACTTTAAAACTTCGTACAGTAATAGTAAATTAGAGATAACGCGACGATGCTCGAACGGTTAAAAATTAGTTCTTGCAGTAATGATATCGTAAAAAAATATTAATGACAAGTGGATACTTTTATCGTTTTACGAAATATGAAATAATAATATCTGTGTTGTATGAATATTACGCAAACGCTTAATTAGCGTGGCAAACCATCGAAGCGCTATTAGTTAGCGTAACAAGGTGACGAAATTGCTAAAAGAATTGTTTTAAAGGAATTACGTACAGTTACATACAAATTTTACGGTAGGATTACCATAAATGCGTTACAAAAGGATGCTAAAACGTATAATACATCATGGGTACAGTTTTTACATTCTAATTTTTAATTTCAAAGTGAATAAACGATTCAACGTGTCGATCCTACCAATCACTCTTTTCCGCAAATATGCGAATGTTGGCACACTTTCGAACATGATTTTGTTATTTAGTCTTCGGAGACCCAATTAAGCAGTACGCAAACCACCCTCGTTCCCGCATGTCCGCCATCTTTTCTTTTGACGAGATTTCTCGACGCTCGCTTTCGCGCTCCGATTCACGCGTTCACGCACTGATTGTCAGAACATCCCTCGGTCCCACGTTCTTTCGTTCGCCGCACACTGTAGCAGTCGTCCAAGACCGATTTACATTTCCATTAGGTAGCTGCCTCGCCTAACGCCGATAAATCTGGCCAGCCATCATAGATACGTCGCTCGGGCAGAGAGCTAACCACTCCCGTGTGCAACATCAAGTGTCTGAACTGCTAATCTAGTTAACATTAGTTTACGGCGCTTTTGACGCGAGGATTTGTATGCTAAACAGGCTACGCGAAACTCTTTCGCTTGTAATTGCTGGTTGCTTTAAACACCGGGAGGGGAAATTTGTCGGCGCGGGCGAGTGTCTCAATTAATTGGAGCTGTCGGTCAATACGGACCGGGAGTCTGGCTTTAATTTTTCAAGCACGATGTACCTCGGATTTTTTAAACTTTCAAACTATTTGTGTTGGCTCGAGTATACGGAAAATTACGAGAATTTATACAGGTAATTACGGTTTCACTGGCTGAACGATGGTGAAAACGGTTTTCATTTCTTTTCACTTAATGATAGAATTTATCGTTTTAATATTCTGCATTTATGGAAACTTGTAAAATATTAGACAACCGTATGCTAACCGTTTTCACTCGAAGCCATTTTAATTCCAAATCCAAGGTAGTTTTTCTACCTTACGGCATTTCCGCTTTGTATGACATTGTGTAACAGTTATACTTTTAATAGTTTCTTAAATATAAGAAGAGGTACAATTCATTTTCGAAGGCGATGCAACAATTTCTAGTGACTTTTTACTTAGTTTCACATTCTCTTTTCAGTAATACAGTCGAATTGTTGAAAAATACAAAGTGATCTTCAAATCTCAATGAAAAAGCTTGAAATACCTTACAAATTTTGTTTGACATATTTTTCTATAGAAGGAAACGTTCTCAAGTAATTTAGTGGACCACCCTGTATACCGAAAGTATGTATCCCTATTCTCTTTTCATTTCTATCTCCTTCACAACGATATATATATTCACTTAGGAACACACGCTTTTCACAGGTTGTCACCATTAATTGCCAATCTCCGACAGCGTCGCGAGCGCAAACAGTTTAATAAGCTCTCGCCAGGTGAAATGTAAAAATTCCATTCTGTTAACTTTTACACACTGGAAGCCGGCGCCTTTGTTACCGGCAAATCGGCCCTTCGGTTCGGAATGCAACGTAATTAATCCCGACCATTAGTCTCCCGGATGAAGCATTCATCACGCGTTCATCGCGAGCATCGGCTAGAAGTATGCATCAGGGAATCAACGTTCAAAGGTATTTGATCGTTCTCGGGAACCGATCGAGTCGATATTGCCGTTTATATCGAAGCCTACGGCGTAAAGGAAGGAATCGAGCCGGGTTTCTCACAGTGTGTGCCGTTACCAGCGTACTTATTAAGACTTATTACTGCTCTCACGCGCAGAGCTGCCGCTACAGCCTCCTTTTCTCAACGAGAAAAGCTCCTTCGTGTTCCCTCGCAGCAGCCGCCCGCTTAATTGTTATAAATTGCCCCATCGGTTCGCGAAATGATTTACCGGCTCGCCTCGCATAAATTGCAACAAAGACTTTCGTTAAGAGAGTGATTTACGACTTCGCTACATCGTCTCCACCTCCCACTTTCTCCGCCCCTGCACCCTCCTGCGCCCTCCGTTTATTTCACCGCGGGCATCCGGCCTCTTCGCGATTCCACCGACCAGCTCGCGAGAATTATTATTCAATTTCATAGTCCGCGGGAGCGAACGTTGATTTCCTCAGACGTTGCCTCGCGATTTGTTTTCTTCCGCGGACGTATCTTCCGCGGTATCGGAAACGAAGCAGCCAGCCGGCTCGGAAAACACGATTTTCCACTGTGTAAAATGTAATTGGTGTACAAGCGGGATTAGCTCCCTTTTACCACCGGATCGACGACCGTGGTTCGTAAATCGATTCACGTAATCGCGCGATTATTAACTGTAAACTGTATTGAATTATACTGCCTCGAGTTATTAGGGGATGGTATGTAAATGATTTCGGTGCGCGCGTATTTCCCGCGCTACTTCCGCGTTATTGATGCCCGATGTTTCATCGGCACGCGTATTTTGTTGTGCATTCCCGGTTACAAACTGCTGCGAAATTTTTGACAAAGGACTCTGCGCTGCGCGCAACGCTATTGATAGATTCCTAGTTGAATTTTGATTGCGATGTTATATTGGCTACGCTGGTAATATTTGAAGTTCCTATTTGTATTTCAATATCCGTATTTTAGTATTCCTGTGTTAAGTATTTATTCGTGCAGATTCATTACGAAGATTTCGAACATAGGGCAGGTCTCCCAATCGTCGTGCCAATTTCTGTTTCGTTCAAATCCTTATTAACCCCTCGCCTTTCTTGACAACCATAATGATTACAATTTTTTCGACCGCAATAATTTCTTGGAAGAGAAAGAATCTTTATATTTATAGTACATTTACATCTATTTTAATGTTTAAATATTGGTGACAAGAGAATTGAACTTGATCCTGACTTAAAGAAATAGAACAACATTCATACTTAAGATTCTGATTGTAAATATATTTCTTGCATGATAAAAATTAGTAATTTAATAATATTTTTAATGAAATAAACAGAGGTATTTCTGCCATCATTTCGTGCTCTTCCTGTCTCAGCAGTGAATCTTCATTACCGTATCTAAATGTTATTAACATAAAAAACTAGATCAACATGGAAATACTAAATGAACACTTAAAATTATTCTTATTATTATCTTATTATATTGTTTTGAATGAAAATAAGTACTACTAATGGATTTATGTTAAAAATTTAAAAATACGCATAATTAGTGTTTCTGTATCGTTATTAATATTAAATGGAGCCCTCTTGCGGCATAATACGCGTTTTGTACGAAGTAAATCACATTAATAATTAATTTATACAGAGAATAATTAATAATTAATAGTCAATTTATTCAGCAAGCGTTCCTTACGATTTTTGACAAGGACTTAAATCCCTCAGAACTGCTGTAGCGTCAATGGAAAAATGTTTATTATATTTTAACATATGAAAAATGTAATACTCTTCCATGAATCTTATTTGTTAATAGGTAAATATAATACAAAAAAATAGATCATGAATATATAGCACTTTACTTTTTCTGTACTTTTAAATCGGAAGCCACGACAATTAGGACTAATTTAGTAAATACGTGTGTCATTCACTTCCTTTAATCCTTTCCGGCCATATATCTACTCTCAGCCACCAAAGATATTTATTTTCTTTATTTTTACATAAAATTAAAACATATTACTGTGTTATCTTTATCTAAACATTGAAAAAAGTATTAATAAATTTTGTTTTTCCTACTTAATCTTGCATATTATGTATTACTGTTCGTTCAACGAAAAGGGTTAAATCGACCGCAAAGGGTTAAATCAAAATAAAAACCTACACTCCTATGACCGACATTTAAACATCAAAAGAAAGATTGGCGTGGAATAAATATAAACCTTTTACCTCGTTTAAGAATACATTATTGTTGAAGAAGTCTTAATTAACGTAACTGTGAAATAAAACATAGTGAAAAGGGATAACGTGTAAGTGGTCAAGTGTTTTAATTTCTTTATAGAATGATTTCCTTACTCGTTCTTACGTAAATCGATTTAAAAATTGCGAATATTAATCACATAATAGAATCGAAAACTTGAAAAAGAACTAGTAAATAAAGATTTATATACGTTTAAAATTGTTTGCACTATAAAACGAAGTTTCTAAGTTCTTCCCTCCTGTATTCTAATTTAAATTCATTGAAAATACTCTAGTTCATGAAATCCTCCACCAACTTTTAATCTCACCTACTTAGTCTTTTCACGAATGCATAAAAGACGCACTGCGCTATTGAATAGGGAAATAAAAGTCCTGATGCATCTAAGATTCAATCTCGGAGTTTGTCACGTCGCGCTAACAATTCTCGCGATTACAACACCGCCGCCGTCGGGACCATAACGTGACGCATGGACAAAGTCGTAGAGCAAACGGTATGGGCCCTGAAATAGCTTAATCTCGAAGATGTCTGACATAATTCTCCCCGAGATGGAGGTTTATAGCGTCGTTACGTACGACCGGCTGGCTACCCGGAACAGTAACCTAACCCAACAGCAAAATTATATCCGGACCGAAACATGAGATTTTGGGAGCAGTTCGAGTCGGGTTTTTACGTTGCTGAAAGGGGTTCGCGTAATTTCGGGATCCACGAACTAGCACGGAAGCCAGAGGTGATCTCCGAGGCAAGAGAAACATCGGAGTACCGGGTCCTCGGCGCGACTCAACGAGAAAGAAACCGCGTTTTTGTTGACAATTAGTATTCTTCTTGGAGAAGCCGGCCTTGATTATCATATTCCCATTGAAGCCGATTTCGCTTGGATTCCAGTAATTTGCTGGCGCGCCGCGGGGAATATTCATTAGGCAGATACGGGGTACGCGATAAAAATTCTGGAAATTTCGCGAGTCCTGCGTTTCTTGATTTTCTGCCGGCCGGAAGTTCTTTATTTGATCTTAACGCGTATCCTGCTCGTTAAGATGCAGACGGGCACAGAGGGCTGACTCACTGGCTCGCTGACTCACCCGGCCACCGTGCGCCGAAATTCCGGATGCGCCAATTACGCAGCCCGATAATGAAAGGAACTTTTGCCAAAAGGTCCATCGGCGCGGTAATGGTCCACTTATTGTCCTACCTGGCATTTACGACACGTGGCTATTCCTGGGATAACGTCTCGCACTCGGAATGGATCATTTCATGGCGAACGAAATTGTCTCGCTACTTACCATCGCGAATACCGAGCTCCACGGGTCAACAATTACACTCGGGAACGACACCGACAGGGAAACATTGATTTTTCTTTGTCTGCGACTGCGACTGCAAGCGACGTTTGTTGACGTATCTATCGAAAACAGTTGTAGAGTTTGCTTTTTCTGTTTACGCTGCGGTCCGAAATAAAGGCAAAGATTCTATCGGAAACCGTTTGGCTGTTCCAGCAGGCAACGCATGGACGAATACGTTAAAATAAAAATTGTTCGAAGGATCGTATCAACATCTTGAATTAAAAATTATTATAAAGAATTTTACATTGCAGAGCATATGGATCGCGTGTTGAACCTACGACGTGAGAAAAAGAGGTGGACCGACTAGGTTTACCCGACCACAAAATTTCTATGACGCTAAAAGTTTAGTTCCTTGAATCCATATATATCCATATACTATCGGTTGCCCAAAAGATGGCACAGGAGAAAGTGTAGGACCGTTTCCAAGCAATCCATGTTAATTTCCTCGCAAAAATAGATAAATTCGTTTCCCTTATTGGCAGAAATGATCCTTTACTATTAATCACCAATTTCCAGGAAACGAGGGACTCGAGACTGGCCGCTTGTAAATTAGCAGTGCCTCCTGACTCCCGCCACCGTCTTGCTCCCCCGTGGTCTCCACTTAGCCTCTTTCATCTTGTTTTCAATCCAGACTTTTGATTATTATTGACTAAGTTACGCGCTGAATAAGACACGTGATTAGGTGGAGCGGGCGACCGATCTCTCTTGCTTCTCGTCTCAATTAGTTTATTGGTCTGGTTGTTTATCAATAGAAGTGATAAGTGGGGACTACGGGTGTGCAGTTCAGGCGGAGCGAGCGGGATGCCCCCTTGTCCCTCGACAGAAATTGTGCCATCTTTTCAGCAATGGACGTTAATTTAGCTTAGGTCAAATGTGACTCGGCACCGTCTTGCGACTGTTAAGGACGGTATATATACAAATCGGTGATGGATCGGGATTAGGTAGCCGGAGCTAGTCACTGCAATATAATGTCTTCGGAAATTGTTATTTAAAAAAAAATCGTCGAGCTTCCTTTATATGCAGGTCAGTGACATCCATATACATTCTTATTATACAAATTATATTTGTATAGATTGGGTACTACTACGACAGTGTAACCGCACACCCATTTACACAGTAGAAAATCATACCGATAATATGGAAGTTTCATAGAGCACCCAGTGGATTATGTCAGAAGTAAACCTTTAAGATCACAGGAGTAGGGATGAAATCGGTCCACCTCCTATTCTTCTTACACTGTGGTTGAAACTTCTCCTTTGCAATTAATAATTTCTGAAATAAACACACATTCTCGTATACCCGTAATTGCAATTTTAAAGAACACATTTACTCGATCACCGAAACACGCGCGTTGAACATTTAATTGATTTTCTTTTCGTTTATTAAAACAGAATTCATAATGCCAATATACATCTGCGTTTAACACTACCCACGCCACTTACAGTATCCTGTAGCAAGACGAGTTTACAACATGCGGGCACCGTCAGCGACAAGTAATTGTTCGAAAATTTTGCATAAACAATAATTCCGCAATTATAACTCGGTAGTTCGAGGCGACGGAAACACCAGCCCGAGTCTCCGCTACGTAAACTAACTTATGGAATGATTATCATTGGAACTGTACAGCCCTTGAGCACGTTGAACAAGCGAAATTGCCTTCACCAAGACACGTCTAATTAGAGCGCGTACGCGCGTGCTCTCTCCGCAGCAGGAGATTTCGAAAATCGATTTTTCCAAAGCCGCCGTAATTAAGATGACGGATCCAATTAAAGTGAAACGGGCTCCTAGGCGCACGGTTAAGTACATCGAGAATCCACTAAAAGTGAGTATTCTCATCAGGTATTCTGATTGGAATATCTAATCAGGAGTCTATGAGGGCCCCGGAGACGAGACCGCCAATTTAAGCTTCCGGCAGCCTGCTTCCCCGTGACATCGGTGTCGTTTGTAAAACGGCGAACTCGGTGTGCCAAATTGAAACATAAACGTCCGCCCATTCTATACGCGGTGTTAACAAAAGCGGATTACTTACTTTCCGAGCGAACGGTAGTCGCTAAATTCAGTCAAGCAAAATAAACACACCTCGGAAAATCAACATTGTTTGAAGTGCCGATTGTCTGCTTAAGTGGAACAACCGACTTTGCTACATCCGTTCACCGCAAATATATGAACGTCGCGTACTTTTCGTTGCACCGTAGCGTCCTGTACGGCGCAGAGTACGGCAAAACAGAGCCTCGCGGGACAAAAATATAAAATTCAAATGTTCTTGTACAACGATATCAAATCTTGTCGAATTAACACTTTACCGACCGGTAGTCTATAAATCGGCTTTTTACCAACAATTTGTTACCTATTATTGAGGTAAAAGTGTTAGATTGTACTACTGTAAGCTCCCATATTATAAAAATATAAGTAAACAAAAGCAAGTAAATAAAATATAAGTAATATAATAATATAATAATATAATAATATAATAATGTGATAATGTAATAATATAATAATATAATAATAAGCGGTTGGTAAAGTGTTAATACATGATTATATTCGTACATGTTATATAATAAGTAAGAGAATATCAATCATTTTTTAGGCAATATTATATTATTTACGACTTCAAGGTAAGATATCTCAATTTGTTGTTTGTTATATTACAAGAATCTCAAAAGCTTTTGTGTTTCGGATTGCAACGAACAGTTTTATCCGCTTTTTTCTGTTGCACAAAAATAGCGTACGAAATACTGTTATTTCAAACTGTTCGTTGCAATCCGTTACACAAAAGCTTTTCACATTCTTCCAATGTAATAAACAAAAAATTAGAAACTATATCAATCTCCGGATATTTTGTGCCGACTCTAAGATATGTTAACTTGAAGCTGAAAATAATCGAGTTTTGCTTAAAAACTGATTGATATTCTCTTACTTGCTAAATAACATGTACATAAGCATATAATAATTTAACAAGATCTCATATCATTATACAAGAATATTTAGATTTCACATTTTCGGCGAAATTTCACATATCACTGTGCGGCGTGAACGTGTCGTACGTTGAGATAATTCGGAAGGTAATACGAAGGTTGTTCCATCGATATACGAGTGTCAAAATACTGTCCTCAAATAATGATTAAACTGTGGATATGACGTGTTTGTGAATCAATTGAGTGAGCATAATTCGAAACAGCCGAGACGTTAACAATGTCAGCTAACGACGTGAAATCAAATAATGCTTACAATAAATTGCACAGTTTGCAACACTGACATTTTCTGTTTGCAGCTTGCAACGATCTGTCGCATTTTGTGGTTGTCGAGGAAACAGGGTTTCCATGAAAATGCGTTAACATAGTCATGTCTAACCAACTTGAACGTGTTCGCAGACTGAATAACCCCTGTTTCAAGCGTACCCTTTCCACCATTGTTGAACTAGTGGACGGGAAACCATACTCTTTCGTGCGACTCCGTAATATTCGCAGTGGTCGTGGCGGGAGACGCGAGCGTTATCGATACCAATGGTCTCAGTCCTCGGCTCCAGATGCGACGAACGATAGAGGGTTAATTACAGAGAGTGGGAAAAAAGTATATCCGGTTGGTTACACGATGTAAAAGTCACCGATAGCTTTCCTACCCCCTGGTCTGCGCGCACCCTCGGCATCGGGCCGCGTCTAGACGCTTCGTGCGGTCGAGTGTTATCGCTCGAAAGGTAGATACGCCGTATGGAGAGAATGACTCAACGGTTTGTACGGCTCGTGCTGCATGTTGTTACGTGTCCCAGACGCGTTTTGCAGTATTCTGCAATCTAGGATGACATATTACTCGGAAACGCGGGGAGAAAAAGAGGTCCTGCTCTCTCTCTCTCTCTCTCTCTCTCTCTCGCTCGCTCTCTCTCTTCCTCGATTTCTCCCCCTCCCTTTTTAGCTTTGTACGACTCGAAGAGGTGTCGGCGCTGTTTTTTCCTGCGTGAAAACCGGGACGGCAGATCGTTGTCTTTGGTACTTTGTTTAATCTTCGGCGTTGATTGATGCGTTCACTCTTCGTCGTGACACGGCAGTCCGACGAACGTCGCGTTTGTTAACCAACAAGTCGAGTCAATTCACGGTAATGCTCTGGGAAAGAATGATCGACGATTCCCGACTAAAAATTGTTTTCGTAACTTCGACAGTTGTATTCGTTTTTATACATGTCCAGAAACCATACTTCGTGGATAGTTCCTTTAACGAGTTAACTGTGGCGATCTCTTTGCAAAGCGCCCACCAGTGTGTGTCGCGATAATCAAGCGATGACGAATCCAAAAAGACGAATCCAACTCAAATGATTTATAAATAATTTTCATTTGTTTGTTTCATTTCGTCTTGACCTCTAAACATTTTAAACATATTAAAATTTACGAATATAATTTAGTTTTCGCCAGAATTACAATTTAAATATCAAATTCTAACAAAATTTTACGTATGACGGATATAATCGCCATGACACAAAATTCTGCCACATCTCCATGACGGATATAGTCGTCAAACACACTTAACTGGTTAAATAAGTGGTGAAATTAAATTGTGCAAATGGAAGGAAAGAGGACGAAGGGCGGTACGTTATTTATTTATTTATTGATTAATGCTTTAAACCAGATGGTTCATTAACAAACATAGAGTGGTTACATATACATATATTCGATATTACATATTGTTAGTTTCTATATTCTTATGGAACATTGTTTAAGAAAATTGTCAATTATTCCCTTTATATCAGGATTAGGAAACAAAAGCTTTGTTTCCAGCGTAATACTTCGTTTTGACTACCTGGACGTTTCCATATAACATAATTAAGGTCTTGGAACTCTTGTTAGTGAAGCATTAAAACGATCAGAACGACATCTGTTAACAAAAACTATGAAATCTGTGGAAAGTGCAGGTCCAGTATACCATGGCTTATTCTTGTGGTAGAATTTATAGTGTAGAGTTTTTCCGAGTATGAGAGGCAGAATACTGAATGTAAAATACTGAATGAACGAGACAGGTGTTTATAGTGTTTGGGTGACTTCGAGTGACCTGAGATTATTACTTAGGTTTCTCGAAGTCCTGCGTGGTCGAACGATACTGCACGAATAAGTGAAAAGAAAATAAATAAAGGAAGAGAGAGAATGAGACAGCGAGTAAGATAATGTATGGAAGAGAAAGAAGTAATGAAGGAAAAAGCTGGTAAGGGTGGAAGTGCCGAAGGGAAAGGTCAAGGTATTCAAAGAGAACCGTCATCCAGTAAACTCGTACGTTGTCGCAGTCGATATCCTCGTTGTTACCGTTGTTAAAGTCTTTGTCATTGTTGTTGCCATAATTATCTCTACTATTGTTATTGTTATTATTCTTATTATAACGCGTACGAAATTGTTGTGTAATACTATTAATACACTATTGCTGTTATTGTTCTTTCAAGTTGTTTGCATTGTTTCGTATTACCACGGAGTCACGTGGGATTTTCTAATAATGATCTTTACTAATCTTTACTAGTAATATTTACTATTGACTAGAGCGTTGGTGGACATTTTTCTTTGATACTTGGAGAGGGACTTTCTTTGGTCGCTTCTTTGGCAACTAAATCTACTTTTCATTACCTTCCCTGCATGATCTGTTATCCAAATAAACTTCATAAAATTTCGGCTTTTGTTAATCCATTTAAACTTAGAGTAAACGATGACACGTGTTGATATTTTTAATTTAATTCTTTTTATTTTACGGGATATTCCTCTAGTATTGCGTGCCAGAAAGACGACAGTGGAAATTTAATCATGCATAATGCATTTTAAGAGAAGAAAGAGAAACAAGCAATGAAATGAGTCAAGTAGAATGAGGAGGTTCAATTGTTTTAATAAGCTGAGTTAGCTACATGTAAACAAGCATTTCCGTGTTTTTCGCAACACTGTCTTTCATAATAAAGTGTCAGTAAAGAACTAGATTTCATTATGAAATGAATAGTTGTCAAATTATTATAAAATCAACTGATTAATTTGTATACAGTCAGTTAGTATAAAAACACTAATTTAGTTAACATAATTAATCTTAGTTCGGTTAATATTAATTATACGAGTTATTAGCAGACTCTGAGTTATTAGCAACGATAACCCCGATGCCATCAATTGATTTCATTTTCGTGCTTGTCGAAGTTTTTACTTTGTTTGAGAAGCTGGATCTTCAATTGATCTATATAGATTTTTCTTCACAGTGGGGTAGGGGCCGGTGTCAACCACTTGAACTCGGAAGCTGTGCCTGACATAACGCTTCGCACGAATAGTTTGGATACATGTGTATTGAAATACATTCGATACCGATACTACATCATATAACAACGACGATATAACACGTGTTCTGTTAACATTTTATAACCAATTTCTGGCTTCGTATCATTTTCTATCGCAAGTACAGCGTAATAAATAATAATGAAGCGATTTCGTTTTATCGAATTCACAACGAACATTGAAATAAATTCGAGACTTACGGACTATGTGTATCGAATTTATTGGAGCGAGATATTCGAACTTTTTATCGAACATACATTTTACATACTTGATTTCTCAATTTATCGATATCTCGATTTCAATTTCGTGAAATTTATAGACAATTGTTCTGAACGAAAAATATTCTTAGAGGGCTGGAATTTATAATAAATTAATATTTCAGATGATTCCAATGGTTTACATTGCTTGTATTAGTAGATATTGTATAACAGCACATTGCGAGCGATGCTTCCCATATTCGGTGTTCAATTAATATAAATAATGATATAGGATCTGCTAGAGATTACGCCCGGTCCGTACCGGGTGAATATTCTGAGCCAGCAGGCTGTCAGGTTTAGCACACAATCAAGCATTATCAGGTATGGTCAGACAGTCATTAATGGCTCGGGCTGGCCAAACAGTAATCAATAATCAATGGTCACTCATAATCAGGTCAATGGTACGGAGACCGCGTCACTTAGATCCGATCTAAACGCAACATCAGATTCAAAGGTAAACATTAGTGTTAAGCGGACAGATGCCGCGCGCTTTGTTAGTTGCATTCAAAATGCATCGTGACATGCATTTATGGATGAGACGCTTGGCTACTGACAATGTCAAGGGACCCGTCATTTAATCATGGACATAGAATACGTACGCGGCGAATCAATAATTTCTTAATATAGTTGCCAAACCCTCGCACTATTCCCGAAATCCAATATTTAAGATAGCTGCCTCGTCACATCTGCAAACTGTTCTAAATTATTTCGTCACTCAGCAATTTCTCATTCGATATTTTCAGATAGATGTACAACATATGCGCCATTCCCCATTAAGGATTTTTTTAATTGCCGTACACGGATTATCGATTCTAAGCTTCCCAGGACAATTAACACAGACGCGCGCACACAAGCATACCTATCGCTGTCTAACGAAGCGAAAACGGTTACAGGGACCGGACAGTATCAATCACGGTTTCGGACAGCTTCCACCATTATATGAAAGTTCAAACCATACCAAACAAAGCATAGCACAGAATCAAACAGAGGCTGCATCCGAGGATAGATACAAAAATCCTGAAACATACTTGGCTCAACACAATACGCGAGTTATATCCTACCTGTTGCTCCTCAAAATTACAGCTTAAGAAGTTACAGTCAGCTTCAAGTCACAGTCCTTTTAACCGTGAAATGCCATGCTCTAATTTGCAAAATTCAGATCAGCTCGATGCAAAACATTTTTCGTATCATGGTTTCAGTAATCTTGTCACCCACTTTACGCGTATGATTATTCAGGTAGTCACCTTTATATAAACCCTGTATTAACAAAAATTCTTCCATTAAACTTCTTAATGACTTAATTGTTTATTAAATAATTATTTCAAAAGAAGTTGTGGCATATATTAATCCAAATATTTTTCCAATCTAATTTTTAAACACGTTGAGTTGTTTATCTTCGACTTTAAAACAACTAGTAGAACACTGCCGGTAGATAAAGTGTTAAATACTACTCGCCAGATATTTTCTGAGAAAAAATGAATATATATTCCTTGAGTATGAGATAACACGTTCACATTATGTCTAACGTTGCGAAGCGGACTCCTTTCTCGAGAACAGGTCTCGGTTCAGAAGGCTAGGAGATTGTTATTTAACAAAACATCCTGGAGGATTAGAAACGTGGAATTGCGAATAAATGGGTGACGTTTAAAAGCGACAATTTTCTAGTCTCCTAGAGCGGAACCCGGTCTTAAGAGGTCGCTGCAGGAGAAACACCGAAACGCTGAATAGACAAAAGACATTCTGCTCCCTGAACCGTGTGAAGGACTCGATCTACCACTCCGAAGCGAACGATAGAAAACGGGGAAGTCCCGCTAGGGAATCCGGGACCAGAGACGATTAAAGTTACACTTCGATCTGTAACCTCAGTCCTACGACCGCGTAGGATCTCTTCTGGTGGCAACAACCTCGGATGGTTGCCTCTATGCCAGCGAATACGTAGAGCAGGGACCGGTTGTGCAGCGACACTGCCAGCGCAGAGGCTATTACTCCGCGAAAACTTACTTTTCCCGAGGAAATTACTTTTGCGAAGTATCTTATTTCGTCGTCGTCGGCGCGAGGAAACTGACGACGCTGTTGTCGCCGCTCCCCCATTTTCCGCCGCGCTGCGCTGCTGCCGTTCGAGGCCCGCGACGCACGCAGACGTATCGCGTGTACGCGCCTGCCACCGATAATGCACTTCCGGATGTATTAGGGTTGATAGCCGCAGATTAAGGCTGGCTAGACTTCGAATCGTAACAAGACATCGGCGCCCTTGTGTCTTATCGAGAAGCCAGCGTAACGACACCGCGTGGGCGACGATTTTCTAATTGTTTCTTAGTTGATGTTAGTTTATGACGCTTGAGAACCCAGTTGCCGGGTTTGGATCCTAGATTCCACCTTTGGAGAGAGGGGGGGGGCGACATGATGGGGCAATCCTGACAGCCTCGTCTCTCTCGTCACAACCTCGTGTCCCTATTGTACCAGATTTCTTAGCTACGGACGCGACTCTGCGTGATGCTTACTGTTCGTTGCTGAAAAGATGGCACAATTTCTGTCGAGGGGAAAGGGGGGAGTATTATTCCCTTTAACCCCTTGCCGTAGCATTGTTTTCATAGTCACAATGATGAACACTTTTTCGATTGTCATTTATTAGAAGGAAAAGAAAATTTATATTTTTATGTTTGTCTGCATTTACTTAAATGTTTAAATACTGATGGCAAGAGAACAGAATTTTATTCCGGCTTAAAAGAACGGAATAACATTCATATTTAATAGGATATTACTGCAAGGGGTTTAAACGCAATAATTTTTTTGTAACTCGAACAAATGACTTGAATTCTTTGGAGACGTTAGAGAGACTAATTTGCTAAACATAATCTAAAATACTTATTTTTAATTTGGCATTTGAGGTTTCCTTTAACAGCAAGTATGTTGATATTATCGACATTGTTTCTAACTGTTTAATATTTATTACGATTCCTTCTACTGTTTAGCCATGTTGTGATAGAAATGAAGTATCAAAATACTCGAATCTCAGTAGCAATAAGATTTTAAAACTTGGGATATATCGGTGATGATCTGTAAAAAGAGTATTAAATGCAAAAGTATTTGTCAAAGATTATCGTCAAGTAACCTCCTTTGATCTTAGCGAGACCTACGAAATATATTTATAATACTCAGATTTCTAAACCTCGTAAAAAGATTACGGTAATGAGAATAATTATAAGAACATTCATCTCGAATATTTTCAGCAGTCAGCATTCGTAGTTGGGTCAATTAAGAAACCACGTAAAATTAAATCAACGCAGTAGTTAAACTAGTTGTAATAATTTAATTTTTAATACACCTATTAAACCTTGCAAATCTGTTTAGTGTCAAAAATGATATTATCTAAATGAGCAATAACTGAAACGAAACGCGAGACATTTCTGATATATTATTATCCCGCTTTTCGCATTTATTAAACATTATTGCATAAAATTTGGATAAAACTTCAGGTATTTAAGTAAAAAGCATACCAATGGTACTTCGTGTGGACGTATATTCCGCAATTAAATGTTTAACTGTCGGTTTTCATTATACGAGAATACTGCAATTTCCTTTCGTAAAATAGGACGCGAAATATTTTATGGATTAGCGATAACGAAATGTTCTGTACCGAAAAATGAGGAACTTATACGAAACCACCATTTTAATCAGCCCATTTCACGGAGGATTTACGATTCCCGTTTTCAGCGAATAATTTTTTCTTCGATTTTTCGAGGATACATTCCAATTTTGTACTTCAACCAATTTTTCTCGGTTTAATGGATTTTTTGTCGCGGCAAAAAATTCCGATCGAAATTCGGTGGATGCGGGCAATTCGAAGTGCTCGTCACGAGCGAAACCAGAATATAGGTTAGGGGCGCTCTAATCGTGATACATTCAATTGTATCGTTATCGTGGCTTCGCATAATGTTGCATAATTTAAACGTTCGATCAATTGTGCGACTATATTTCTGCTTCATTATGCAAGTAAGCCAGGTATTCTCACGCCGATATCGACAATCACTTTTCGGCTTCGATATCCGCGCAGCGGATTACAATCTTCTAATCGAGGATCCTCATCAACCGATTGTCAGATTTCAACAATCCACCGATAACGTTTCATACGAGTATCTCCGTGCACACAATATTGTATGCGAATAATTAACAAACGATAATGGAGCCGTTCCTTTAATTGTACATTATTTGAAATGTAAAACAACAAGTATCTTTTATTCTGTATGTTTCGTAAATGCTACTCGAATTAAAGCCGAGTTTATTACTGAATTATACAAAAAGAAGAATAACATTTTTTCATTTAAGGTTCTGTTTTCGAGAGAAATTAGGATGAGAAAATAATGTTATTGAATAGAACTCACGTAGCGTGTCTAGCCATGACATAGTAATTCTACTCATCACCATACTACAAATCACTCGAACTTCACGCAACGTTCAACATTAGTTTTCTCGAGGACGCAGTCTTAAAAGAAAAACTGTTATTGTATGTTTTTGTTTATTTCTGCATGTAGAATCATTCCCTAACCCGTTGTGCCACAATATTGAATCCACCCTGTATAATAAATATATTTATCTTGCGATGCATAACAAAATCTACACTCAGCGAAATTTAGATGTTTTTCAGACAGTGCAGACTATTCAGCTCACCTGTTCCAGTGTTGAACATGAAATAATTTCACACATTTTCATATACCTGTATGACTTCCTCGTTTTCTCCTGCATAAAAGAAGTCATTATCAATATCACCGGCGTGAATTATACAAACGAAGCTATTCAGTTACTGCCTTTACTCAAAATTTAATTACAACACGTTGCGCTAGAATCCCAATTATGAACCACAAAAATCATATCTGAATCTATATACCAAAATTCCGTGGAAAAGGCGCGCCGGTCCCAATTATAAAATATGAAAAATCATACTCCGATCCATAATAAAGTACGGTGAATAATGCAGCGCCAGTCCCAATTATAAAACACGAAGATCGCGCTCCGACTCCTAATAAAATTAAATGAAAAACGTCAGGCGATCCTTCACTTTCAATCTTCTAAAGCAGCAAGAAAGGAATCGCACATTGTTACAACTGCAGGACATTTGGAGCGGAACATGTGAAACCGATCCAGCACTATCATATGTATCCACGTAGTACCGTAAGGAGCCCCGCTCGCTCCGCCCAGGCTATATCCTAATTTATATCAGCCACTATCTTCCGTCCCTTCACATTCTTATCGGCCCCCGACATTTCCCGTTCGAGCGAGAATTTGCAGTTTTAATTATCACGCTTAATACTTCACCGCTCCGGCTAAAAATTCGATTTTCAGCCGGAATAGTTTTAGCCTCCGTCCAGGGATTACCGCTCGTAATTCAGCTTGACGAGCGTCAGCGGAACCTGATACGGAGCGGAATCACGCTTAATTCTTAAATTTCCCTGCTAATCTCGTTACCCAGCTGCCCATAGTCTCGATCGATCCGCCTCGATCCGATCCGATTCTATTCGATTCCGTTCGATTCGCTCCGATACGAGAGCTCGCCTCTGGCTGCGCTACGAATATCGACGCGCGTAGGCGATTGGAGAGGAGAGGCGAGACGGGTGTCGAACGGTCGGCCAGCAAGATGGAAAAAATACGGGGAGAGGAAGAAGGCGTAAATGAGAGAATCCGGAGTGACGGTTAACGAGAAGATAACAGGAACACGCGTGCCCGGGAACGCGGCGCGCCAGCAAAAAACGCTTGTCCCGGAGCTGGTTGGCACGCGACTACTCGTGTCCGCCACCCCGGCATTCTCTTGTCCCGTCGCGTCGTTCCCGGCCACCTAACGCCGTCTATCACTCCGCGTCTTAACTTTCCCGAAGCGAATAGACAGCGCGCGTGTCAGCGTCTCTACCGGTCTTGGTTCGCTCTCCTCTCTTGTTGCGTCGGCCTCGCTATCCTGCTCTGTCCACATCACTCTGCACCGCGACTTTTCCGCTCTTCTCGCTCTCCTTTCACTCTTTTCGCTCTTCCCTCGCTCCTCTCGAGGACTTTCCTCGCGAAGACAACGTTTTACGTCTCGGCCCTTTATGACGCGACGTAAAAGGCAAATGACCCCGTCGTCACGCTCTTTCTCTCCTCTACCAGCGTCGCCGTTCTCGGACAAAAAGAGAAACTGAATGGCCGGGGTCGGGGGGCGAGGGAGAAGCGTGAAAGAGGAAATGCCAGACCGGCGAAGGAAATAAAGCATTTCGCGAGAGGCGGCGTGGCAGGGCGCGCGCGCGCACGCCCGGGCATAATTTTCGTTTCTTCCGCGCCCGTATTTCGCGGAGACAATGCGACCCTGGAACCGCAATCCAGGGTGCAACCGACCCAGAGAACACGCTTGGGATTACTGTACCGCGATAGCTTGCGTTCTCGCTGCCTATTTGTCTTTGCGTCGTCGCGTCCGCGCTTCCGTCTGCCTATGTGCTGCGAACACCCGAACGGTGTGAAACAAAGCTGCGCCCTCGGAATGATTTTCTTCCTTCGGGGGCGGGGGCTGGCTGATTGTGAGAGCGGCGTTTCGGCGTGAACTATGGGATCGGCGAGTTTTTTTTTTTACTGCGGTGGATAGATCGTCGAACTAGACGGGTTCATAGACTCCTTCTAGTTATGTGCAGGCGATTGAAGATGATTCGAGACTATTGATCGTGTACGATCAATGTACAATTTTGTACATTTTCATCGAGAGATGGACGTTGTTCATTGTTTTGTCTAAAGAGTCTATACTTTATTTGCCAGCCCGTAAATCGTACTTATTCTACTTATTTTACTGTAATCGTTTGAATAGCCTATATTTTATTTATCTGGCCATAATTCGTCCTTATACTACTTCATGAATTGCATCATTTTAATCATTTTAATGCAATTGTCTGACTTTCTGTTCTAGATGCTCGTCTTTTATTTGTCTGCCCGCAGGTCATTTTTACTTGGTCAACCATAAATTGTCTTATTTGACTTGTCTTATCATATATCGTACCTATTTCATTGGTCTGTTCATATGTTGTACCTATTTCACTGGTCTGAAAATATTTAGCCGTCATTTTACCTACACCTGAACATGTAAACATTAATTTGACTTAGATAAACAAAAACATTCTTGTCTGATCATTGACCATACCTATTCCCTTTGTAAGAATATATGCTGTCTATATGTACTTTGTCTAACATCTAGATCTTGTCGCCTTTGTTCCACTAAATGAATCACATTGAAATAATCTCAATATTGTCGACAAAAAGTGAGTAGCAAATAATTATTGAATTCCACAATAACCGTATGGCAATTATTATTATTAATATTATTATTATCAATCTGGCCGTACTAATTGTTTGTAATGCAATATACAAGCTACCAAAGGATTCCCTATAGGTATGGAAATTTATCGAAATTTCTCTCCGAAATATGTATTTTTAATGTCATTTAATTTCAGCCTCTCCTCTTGACCTGATATTCGCAGTTAGTTTATTAAAATCCCTCTCGCAGTATATTAATAATTACGAGATTGGAAAGCAATATATTAACGTACAATATATAACTGTCTCGTTGTGAAATCTAATTAACGAGTTAATCACCGACGGGAAACCATATATAGGTTAATGTAAAAGGTGTTGGAAAATTCTATTGGCTAAATGATTTCGATCTGCTGTAACGCGGGGGGATAAAATCAACTTTCGTCGTTCAAAGCTCTCCAGCCCCTAACCGACATTCGCATATCGATTCCCTATGGAATCCCTTTGGCTGAGATTGCAACGATCTCCACTTGAATGCTTGAACCGAACAACGGAAGATGGGAAAGTTTAGAAGCCATGTAGAGCGCTGTCAGGGTCTGGGTTTCTTGTTAAATTTCTAACACTGGAAACTTTTTCTATTATTAAATTTGCAAACTGGCACGATATCCGGGGATTTCCTTAACCGGAAATCTTTCGCGATACGTGCTCATTCCAAATTAAATTGTTCCGCGATCTACAGATTTAATTGAATAATTTCCTATGCATATTGCATACACGCGACGAATACATTCATATTTCCTTAACACGTTCCGTGCCAAGCTGTTTTTTTCCCGACATGATCTCCAGGCTATTTGTTGTATTGGCTAAAAATTAATATATCTATAATATATCATAAGTAATTAGTTTCTTTAGTGTAGTTATCACACAATGTACCATTTACGGTACACGTGGCACTGCGATCAGTTCTACTGCAAATATCAGTCAGTCCCTTGCTTTAAAAATATCAACCATTACATGTAATTAACAATTATTGTATAATGCATCGTTCTTTTAG
>CM052161.1:14290436-14365459 GCA_028455555.1 Augochlorella aurata | reverse complement strand
CAGTTAGCAAATGACTTGGATTGGCTGCTAAAACATAAGAATTTGAAATAAAGTCTCATCTCCCATTCAAATTTCATTGTTTACATTGTAAAGTTGGAGAAGCGGAGTAAAATAAAATAGTATAAAATAGTATAAAATAGTATAAAATGGTATAAAATAAAATAGTAAAATAGTATTATCATAGATTAGATGTAATTAGTGTCGGCATGAAACTCATTAAAATACTTTTGAAAAACTATATTACATATTTTTAAAAAGATTTATTTTTCCTTTCACAGTAATAGAAATTGTAAAACTATTCCCATGAGATATTATTTGGTAAACTCCTCCATTTAACCATATCTTATAATTAGACTACGAATACAAGACAAACCAAAGATACTGTTGGTTCCTCAAAAATGGAAGAAGAAAAATTAATTTTTACATAATTCGATTCTGTGTAAAAGATACTATAGAAATATATTTCTCAAAAATATCATTTGAAAAATTACTAGTATTTGATATTCGACTGAATGCCCCCCTCCCCTTCCTTAATTGTAAAAAGTAGGTATTGCACAAAGATTCAGGTAGGCATTGCTCTTCTTCTACTAGTTTATCAATTTGTAAATAATATAATAATACATTTAAAGTCTTCTAATGTTTTAAATATTGTACATTTGACCTATCTGTTGTTATCAGAAATGCGCGAAGATCCGCAGTCTAGCTATAATAGAAATTTATAATAGAAAGTTCGAACAGCTCGTCATTGCCGTAAAACAGTATGCATTAGCCGCGTGTGAGACTGTGTAGCAGCGACGCCAGAAGTTAAAGCCATTCATTTTTGCAAACGTTCATGCAGCACGCTGTGTAGAATCAGCCCCAACACGGATGACCATTAGTTTCCCGACACCGTGTACCGTCCTATCGGGCATCTTCCTCTTTATCTGTATGGTGCCCTCTATCTCCGCCACGTTCTGTGTAAAATGCATCCCCCTTTATAACAATAATGACCCTCCACCCTCAGTTCCCTCGCTGAATCATTCATGTCGTCGAGGGGGTCAAGTCTGCGGAGTGTTCGTCAGCTACCCTGCGATTACCGTGCATTAGTCAAGGCAACTTCGCGTCCCTGAAGAGGAGAGAAGTGGCCTTCCGCAGAACGGGGAAGCCTCGGTGTGGCACCGGCCCGCTGCTTCCGTGTATTTCATTGTCGTTCTTCCACTTTCTTTCCCGCGGTAATAGAAACCCAGTTACACGACCGATTCTTCTCCCGTCGTGGAACTTGACATTGCCATGCCTCTTCCGGGACGCTTCGGTTTCCGATTCAATGTGCACGGACCGTGGACCCTTTTCCGCTTTTTATTCAGACGCTTTTCCAGCTCATTGGATACACTACGAGATCATTAGATACACTGAATTATGCCCACTAGTTGAATGTTATCGTATAAATAATTTCTATATAATTTTATACAAAGTATTTATTTCTACAAAATATTAATGTTGTGGACAAGTCCGAGGCGACAATGTTTGGCTGAAGCGTTGAATCAGGGATGCCAAAGGTTGTGTAAAAGAGACCGTATTAACAGTATGGATGTACAGTGGCAGACAAAAGATATTTGTGGAGCTTTTAAAACGCAATAACTGTTTCAAAACTGCACTAAATGACTTGGATTTTTGAGGATATTAGAGAGTTTACTGTACAATGACTAAAATCCTTTCTTTTTACTTTTGCTATTACTTAGAATGACAAAAAGAAAATAACAATAATTATTGTACACTAATCCTACCAACATAAAAAATTCAAGTCGTTTAGTGTAATTTTTAAAATGCTATTGCGTTTTAAAATCATTAGATACGCCGAATTATGTCCGCTAGTTTAAAGTTGTCGTATAAATAATTTCTATAAAATTTTGGTATACAAATTTGGTATCTTTATTACTACAAAATACAGCATGAAAAAAGGCATAAGCTCCTTAGAATATCTAAAAGAATAGATAACATATTTTGAACGACAAATTTTTTAGTAATCCTCCTGAAATTAAAACCAACAATTGGGAATTTCATAAAAAATTGTTTAGTAGCGACGACAATTTCATCCAGAATCGGACAAATTTATTAATAATTAGTAATATAAATAATTTTCTCGAAATTATTATTTGAAAGAAAATTATCCAGCTCCTTTTATGGACAGTTTAGTTGCTTAGTAAAGTGTCAGCAAGCTCAATCGAAGTTCAAAATTGGAATCAAACAGTTTCGTGACTTTAAAATGAATTATAAGCAATTAACACTTTATTGCCGATTAATTTAATTTTCAATTACTGTGCTGTGTTAAGAAAAATCTAAAAAATCTTTTCCTACATGATAATTCCAAATGAAGTTATCAGATTATTTACTGGCGACTATTTATTGTTCTATAAATTAATATAAATTATTTCTATTTTCAATAAATTTTTAAAGAAAGAAACGTTAATTTTGCTAATTTTTGCCACTTTTGGACTAATTTTGGGTTTCTCGCAATAATTTTTTCTAATTTTTTAAATTACAAAAATTACACGATTGAAATATTTAGCGCCATTAGACAATAGTATCAAAAATTACAGAATCATTCCCGCTAGATAATAATGCATCATGAACCGTCGCTTCAGTCCAGCATTTGTTTCAATCCACTGGCGAACAATTGAATGTCTGATTAACGACTGCTAAAATCACGGGCCAGATGGATGAAACCATCAAGAAACAGCTTGATTCAATGAAATAATCAATGGAGTTGCTTCCGAAAACTTGGCCCAGCGCAACCAAAATCTCAAGCAAGAAGAAGCTACTATAATTAATCAAGCAGACGCCTCGAGAGAACAGATTCGTCGGCGTAATTATTCGTAGATTCGTTCGCAGGGAAGAAAACAAGGAATCGCGAGCGAGAGGGGTTGTTAATGGTATTAGAGCGAATTGACGCGTTTCCATTAGCCCCGAAGATCGTGCATTAGCCTCGGAGATCGTGCATTAGCCGGTCGATTCAACGTAGCATCGTTGAAAAGGATTTTTTTTTCGTGAATCGACCCTCTTCGACGAGGAACTTCCGTAATTCGCTTACGCATTTGCAACGGACTTATCCTTGATCTCGCTTCCGCGAAGTTTCCTCCGTATCCGACCGGTGGACTTGATCTCGGGAAGAGTGCAGAAGGCGAGTGGGCGAACAGCGAGTTGAGAACGGAGAGGATGGAAGAAAGTGAAGCATTTAATCGGCTTGTAGTCTCTCCCCCCCTCTCACTCTTTCTCTCTCTCTCCATCTCGCGTGGGATATGGCTAGTTGTATTCTCGTTTCGCAATTCGTAGTTCAGTTCCGGCAAATAGTTCACGGTATAATTATTTTAGCTTCGCCCGAAAATGTTTCCCTTGGAGGCACCGCGATTTTCCACCGACAGAATGAACTCCGTCTAAGTTTCTTAGAAATAATATTCGGGACTAAAACGAAACGTTTGTCTCTTAGCGAGACTGCGATTCTGCGAATCTGCGACATGTTAAAAGTTGTAACAGTGAACAGAAGAAATTCATTTCCAGCGCGAAGTAATTGAAACACTTTGCGTATGAGAAGATCCGTCGTTAGTGCACATCTTTCGTGCTTGATGTAAAATTCTACGAAAGTAATAATTGTAATTACTAGATGATTAACATATTCACTGTTTGAACAAGCTTCGTACTGAATAAAAAGTCATATTAATAAATATGAATAAAAAGATTGGATAAAAGTCAATCTTCTTTTAGGACAAAGCATAATGTAAGAACATCAATGCAAGTTCTTCGTTAATCTTTCGTAATGGCATACTGCGCACGTCGCTTTTAGTCAGGAATAAGAAAACAAATAAATAATGCGGCTAGCAAGACAGAAAAATTGTCCGGATGCATTCTGTTTTGTATCGCAACGCAGTTAACCTCAACAAGATTATTGACCCTCAAGTGTACATAATTTAAATATAACAAATATAAATCAATTAATCAATTATAATTATAAAGTTTATTTAGTCGGACTTACGAATAGAAATATTACGCGTGAGGTAGAAAGTCCTGGAGGATCAACAAAGATCTTATAGATAACTGTTTCAGAATCGTTGACAGGCACCTATCGACTCTCCAGCGACAGAGATTAATCTTCCATAAAGGCGGTACACATAATCACCTCGAATTTCATTTTATTCTCGTGTCAATGATCCCAGTTGTATTCTTCATGCAAGGAAAAGCTGTAAACGCCATTGCGGCGTTCAAAGTGGTAAAATTGTAGCAAAGAGTAACCGGTGGAGTTTTATCGTGTGAGATATTTCCCGACAATGCTAGCTGCCGATTTCTGGTCTCGAGAACGGCCGCGTAGTCGCAGTGGCTTTTCGGGTTCTTTGTATCGTGGCGGCGTGCTGCGAAGTTCCCAGGATTTCTTGCGGGCGCAGTGATACGCAATCTTGACCGTATAAATCGTTCGTATCCCTTTGGCTCTGTTTGGTACGCCGTGGCCCGGGGCGTGGCTATGGGAGCCGAGGAAATACGGTCGAGCGATGGTACCGCATGGAAACGTTCTTTTAGAGCAGCCACAATTGGAACGAGCTGCAGAGCCATCGACAGGATCGCCGCGATACGTGGCAGACGGTTGCGCCTCGTTTCCTACAAACGATCCGCGGAGAGACGCGTTGTTTCGCGATGAAAATCTCGATGGTATCGTTCGGCCCGATGACTGGGTATCAGAAATAATAAGGCCACGTCGGGGTTGCGGGATTTCCTCCGGGGAATCGGCCCGTTCTTTCGCGGACCGATAACGACCCTTGTGACCAGAAATACAAACAACGCGGGAGTACTTGGCCGAGTTTTCCGATCGGCTCCTGTTAACCTTATCCGGTCTTGTTCTGCCGCGCTCCGGTGACCACTAACATTTTGTAGTAGATACAGTGCATCCGATGAGGGTCTTGACACGTCGACTGCCGACGAACAACTCCCTGGATCTCGCAATCTCGAAAAACAAACGTTGGAAAGGTATAAGTTGCCACGATCGCTTCCTCGTTAATGCTTTTGCATCTTCCAGATTTTACATTAATTATTTATTTGCTGTGTTTTCACTAAACGATTCGGTATACTGTGTAATTGGCCTAACAATATGCAAGGTCTCCGAAATGTCGAGATCTTGACGTTTGAGGCGAGACGAGTCTTTGAAAGTATGTTGACAGTTTAGAATGTCAAGATTCTCGAAAATTTCTCATCTCATTGAAATTTTCGTGGCCTTGCACACCTCTATCTGCGAGAGAATTTACACAGAGTGGCTAGTAAACTTTTATATACTGTGAGAGTATACTGTGCAATAACTAAACTCCTTTCTCTTTATTTTTGCTACTACTTGGAATGACAAAAATAAAATAATAACAATCATTCTACAGTAAACTAGTCCCACAAGCATCTCCGAAAAGATTCAAGTCATTTAGTGGAGTTTTTAAAAAGTTATTACGTTTCAAAATGTTTAATGATACTCTTGTTAGACACTGTAATTAGGCCGATAATTGGATACAGATTGAGGATCCGCTTGAAAATATGGTTCACTTGCGGAGCGCCTGTGTCAGCGAGAATTGGAGAAGTTCTACGATTGGCCGCGATCGTGTAAATGGCGGGGTATGAAAGTTGTCTTTGACAGAAGTGAAACATGCAGATACCACGAATAGTATACATATGTAACAGCGATGACAGTATATATAAATACCGCGCGGCGGAGAAATGTTTAATGTCGATCGACGAATGTGGGGCGCGCGCGGATTACACAGTCTCTGTTCCATTTGTTTTCACTCTGTGCTGACATCGATCTTTTTAGCTCACAATAAGAATGAATGTTCTGCGACAGAAACGTAGTACACAAAGACAAATTAATTCTACCATTCATAATATTTGCGTACCGACTAAAATTAAAAATAAAGAGCTTTACGAAGCTTTGGTCAGCATTGAGCGTTATACTTTAATCGTTTCGAATAAACATATATCTGAAATATGCAGTCGAATAAATTCTTCAATCTTTATTCGAATAAATTAGTCGATTAGTTCTTTATTTTTTATTCGAATAAATTAGTCGAATAATTCTTGATTTCTTATTCGAATTAATTAGTCAAATAATTCTTGATTTTTTATCCGAATAAATTAGTCGAAGTGATTGCTTAAGGTGCATTGCAAGCCACACAATCGCATTACATAAGATATTCAAAAATACTGGTTACGATCCGTATTAAAATATCTGTTAGAGGTATCAGTAGAAATCTGCGACAGTAAAACGCTAAAAGCAATCTTGCATTAACCCGGCAAACCGCTAAGAAACTAAAATAAAATGGCGGTTTCACAGTGAAACCGCTGGTCCGCAAAGGGTCGGTGGAAGAAAAAGGAAGGCGAGTTTTGTGTGTCCCTTTTTCATGAAAATCTTTGTCGAGGTAAGCGATGAAAAGGTTGAATTGTATTTTCGTGTCCCGCAATATGCGAGAAATATCCCAAGGCTTGAATCTACATCCGCGAATAATAGAAAGATTCACATGAGCTATTTCTCCTTCTCGTAGAAGAGTACTACTAAGAAGATGTACAACTGATTCGCGTAGATGAATTATTCAGAATATCATCCTGAAACACTTGCTGCCTGAATTTTTTCACTCTACTTTCCCCTTAACAATTTCATGAAACATGGAGAAAATTTATAATTAGCGATTGCTTATACCCCTGACAGCTCAAAAATCAATAATAGAAGAAGAGTTACATTTCGATTTCAAAAAATGAATAAAATCTACAGCCTGATTCGATATTATAGTATAACACCATGTCCAAAAGTTATGCATTTTTAAATTATTACACGACACATTCGGCACACTTCCGCACAAAAAGCCGCATTCATTTCGCCGTTAAACGTCACAGTAACGCCTCACCTATAACAATAGTGTTCCAAAGAATTGCGCCGAACGTATCGACCATAATAATGAAACATTTTAGCTCGGGCAGGCGTTTTATGAGTTTAATCCAATACGGAATAGCTCTGATACGGAGATATGCCAGATCTAGAAACGAAAAGCGGTAATAAAAAAGAAAATAGTTGCGATTCAGCAGAACAATGATTCAACTAATTGAATCAAAGCGGAATGCCCACGGCATTCGCCGAATTCCTCCGCGAGAAGAACTGAAATTGAAATTCGCGGGAATGGGGCCGGCGGGCGCGCGACTCGCCACGGAATATTATCACGAATTCTTAATTTATTCGGCGACCGTCCGTGTGACGTTCGAGCTGCGGAGCATTTCCAAGGCTCGCCCTAAAGAAAGCGAGAACCGGGCTTTTAATCCTGACATTCCGAAGCTTATAAGCGTTTAGCTGCGGCTTGATACAATGGCCGCGCCGACGTCGGTTCTGTGTACGCGAAGCGTTTTCGACGAAAGACCGGGCGAAGAAGAGATTTAACACGCAATAAGACGATTAAAGCTTTTAGCTTAACGCCTTTCATGCTGGAATCTTGCGCTTTGTATTCGCCACTCCTGTTCCCCTGCACCCTCCTTGATTTTAAAACAACAGTGCTCCGCACTGGATCGATTGTTATTCTTGCAAGAATCATCTGAGTGCAGGAGAAAATGAGTCGACCGATCAATAAATCAAGGCGTCTGGGATTCGATCCCGGATCTTTCGCTTGTCGCGCGACTGATTTATCCAATTAAGTTATTCCGGCCGACAGACAACACATTCTCTCCCAGTTCTCATAAACACAAACAACGTCACGCCATAAGTATGCCAGATTCTTTCGCAGCTCTGCCATTTTTACACTATGGCCGCCCTCGGCCATGGATCCTCACTGATCCTAAATTCCAAATATCTAAATTATGAATTGTCTAAATCTGTCAGGTCACATCGGCCATAAACCCAGTTCTGAAAACTGGGACAAAATGAGTCGACCGATCGGATAAGATCGAGGGTCCGGGATTCGAACCTGGATCTTTCAAACCTTGACCGGCGACACATTTTTGCTTGGACCTTATGCTGTCCGTTGCTATAAACAAAGATCATGGAAATCACAGTTTTTTAAGGATTTCAATCAAATCAGATAATTCCCAGTGGCTTGACTACGTGTTAACCGATTTCAATGAAATTTTCAGTATGCATGTAAGTCTAGGTTCAGGTAAAAAAAGAATTAAAAGCGAGAGTTTTTAATTTTTCCAATCATTCAGCTCAGTTTTAAAACGTTATGCTATTCTAAAAGGTGTTCGAATACTTTTTGGCAGGGGTAATGGTACTTATTTCCTGATTTTAATGAAATTTTCAAAGGCTAGAGTCTATCGGAGTAGTCTATTCGTCAAAGAAGTTAGTAACTATGGTTGCTGTATTTAATAATTATTTATAGTTCATACAATTTCGCAATCGAACTAGTTCAATGCATTTCGTCTTTTTTAGAATTGTAAATAACGTCACGTTTCTTCCGTAATTCCGTGAACCGACAGATTCAACGCATCTATTTCGAATTCAACAGAAAATTTAACACAAAATATTCCAGCTCCACTGAATTGGCTGATAGAAAGTAATATTTGCGTAAACAGCCACGGTAATACATACGTAAATCACTGTTTTCGATGGAAACAATTTTAATGGGAAGCTTTCCCCAATGGGTAGCATCAAACGACACCCCGAAAGCTCTATCCGACATTACTCCATGTAGAGGAATGCAAATGGCCAGAAGATTTGTGCCCATTCCTGCAACGCCTATCTCAAGCTCGCGCTATTCTCACCAGAGGAGCGAGAATGCGGTTTTAGTATAGTCTAGCAAGTAAAATCACCCACACGAATGTTACTTGAAAGATCATATCGAAGGAGTCTCTGCACTGTAACCGTGGATCTCGATTGTCGATTTGGTCTCTCGTAAACTGGAAATTACCACTTTGTAATGTTAAATGTCACTAAATAAACTACTATGTTATAACTATGTATACTATCTGATTATTACAATATGTGTAATATTGTCGTGTGCTAGCTTCTGAACTCAATGTATAGTAGAACCTCGATTATCCGAGCGAAGCGCAGTGACATGAATGTTTGCATAATATAACAGTTACTTAGTTACTGTGCCAGAATTAATATTTATTCATTTATGCAGCTGAGCTGCAACATTTTTGAATAATAAAGAATTCTGATATTGAAAGATCTGATAATCGAGACTATATTTGTACTTGGTGTAGTGTCAGAAGAACAATCTCTTGAAGGATATTAGAGGTTCGGTGTACAGGGTGTCGCAAAAGTTACTCTCAATCGGGAAATGAAGGGTTCCTGAGTTCATTTGAAGTAACATTTTCCTTTACAAAAATTTTCTCCGAGGCGTCGTTACCGAGTTATTAACGAAAAACATTGACCAATGACAGGTAAGCTCGGCTGGCGCAAGGTAACCGAACCAACGAGCCGACGAAGCCTAGTTCCGCTGATTGGCTCGATTGCCTAGCGTCAGGCGTGATCGCCTCACATTGATGAGTGTTTTTTGTTAATAACTCGTAAACAAAGCAGCGGATCGCATTTTCGCTAAGGAAAAAATTACTTCAAATTACAGGTACCCCTCGTTCCCGGACTCTAATACATTTTTGGGACACCTTGTATAAGCAATTGGTGAAGACGAATAACAACGTATGCAACCAATTAGAGTGATCTGTTCAGAGAATGAACACTTGAGTTGTACGCTTCTTAAATCGATATTATCCAATCCCCCATGGTATAATCTGAAACGAGAGTGATCATAGCATTTGACCCATGTGTTCATGACAATAGTATATCACCTTTTGAAGACCAAGGCTCTGGACCGCACGTGCTTACCAGCTGTTGGGTAGACAGGATCGTCCAAGGATTTATGACAGGTGCTATAAAACTCGGTGCGGTACGTAACCGACTCTAACAATAATCTGTTCTTTGGAGATTTGATTTTGCTTTTATTTCGCCGCGACAAGAACACGTTCGACGCGACCATACTCTTCCGGAATCGAGCTCGAAGAAGAGGCGATCTCTTCTTTGGGAACCGTTTCATCGCGGCGGATTGGTTTCTGGCAAGATAAATATTTGTTTCGTGGACACGGAACGGTAATAGCGAAAACAATCGGCGTCGCTCGCAGAAAACGGGGACGCGGCGGAAGATTTGCACGGGACGGAAGCCGCGACACCGGGATTCTCGGAGATCGAGTCTGCACGAGTGGACGCGGAGATCGAAATCGGCGATCTTCGAGCGTAATCGGAGATGGTCTCCTCCGTGGCTATTCTATGTACACACCGTGAGGTCGTTCACCGGGATCGTGCTGATTCCTTCCGGCCGATACCACCCCGGGGAATAATACCGACCCTGTCGGACGACAACCCGATCGCGATCCGTTCGAAGAACATCGACTGATTATTAAGAGGTCCGTTGCAGGGTCTACGATTCACCATGACCATTCGTGTCTGTTTCGAACTTTCGGTTCTTTCATGCGCGACTACGTAAACCCCAGCTGCGAATACTGCTCCATGGAACGTCGGAGAACTTCCGCAAGTTGCAGACTACTCGGTTACACAACAGATTTCCTTCGGCTAATCTTCAGTGATTCTTATACATAGCTTTTTTTAGCATACAAATGTTGATCGGAAATTATACACAGAATCATGGCATTTTTATTTTGCCTGATTATTCGAGGTTTCATCAAACTGACAGTTACCTCGTCGCAGGTGCAAGCTATATTTAGCTTGTATTAGCTAAGGTATATTTTTCTCAATGTTTATATTACATAGGAAAAGCTGTATAATACTGAAGGACTACTTACATATTTTCACATTAATTTTTAATAAAAATTTCTTCCTCAACGAAGTGCATTCATTCTGCAGTTTCCAATTAGAGCATCCGTAACATTTTGGTAACCGTTAAAAAAGTAATGTGATATGAAAATTCGGAGAGTTTTATGACTTGAAGAGGATCTATACTCAGAGAGTTTAAATGTGCAGGTTTCCATAAAACGTAAGATATGTTGCGGATCGGCGTACACGGTGCATACAGCCCCACTAGGACTGCACAGACGATACTGGTAAGTTATGCCACGGCCAACTTTGGACCTGTGGGAATCAATTTAGACAGTATCAGAGTCACGGGACTCGCGACAGACGATACCGAACTCGTGGGAACTGATACAGATTATATTGAACCCGCGGGGTTTCATACAGTCTACTCTAGATCTGTGGACCATTGAATGGTTCATTTGGGCCGAAGGGAGCTGATATGGAGCAATTCCGAACGCGTTGGATCCGCTATAGAGAGCCCTGAATCTGATGGACCCAATCGGAATGGTGTAAAGTCGTTGTTGTTATATGGTGTCATATTTGGCCCACGAGAAATAGCGTTGAACAAATTGTTCACTTTGCTCGTTTCGACACGAATAATCTTCAATCACATGAACGCAATAATTATTATCGATGGTTCGAATTAATGAATGCCTACGAAATTGATTCGTGGGACTTTGGTACCTTAAGAGTCTTACAAGATGTTAGCCGAAGACACCATCTTGGATTTTTGACCAAATAGGAAGTATTTAGGAACAGCGGAACTCAACGTTATGAATTTACGATATGTAGAACAGATTTAGGATTTTCAAGATTTAAGGAAGTGTGCGAGGTCTGAAGGTCAAAGTGGTTAGGATGAGTCACAGCTCCTGATCCAGAGGATCGGTCTATAGATCATGGAAGACGCAAGTGGTTGGATAATACATTCTGTCAATTCTGTCAAAGTTTCATAAATTCAAGACTTTATAAATTGAAAAGCTATTGCGATGAAATAAAACGAGTCATTTATTATCGTTAGACAAGAGTCTAACGATAAATAAGAATTTGTCTTTTGTCGAATGAAGACACTGGTATCTTTTACTAACCGACCTCTTATCACCTAAGTAATGTGCTACGAGTTAACTGTTAATCATTTTTAAATATTTGAGTCTAAGGTTTGCCTGGACTGTATTTCTACTATGCTATGTATTTCTACTACAATTTAAGTTATTGAATTTCTTGAACTGCGAAAAGGGCCTAGCCGATTAAGATGGTCAAAATTTCCCTTAGAGGTCTTTCAATTACTATTATATCATTCGATAGCTGATCAAGAAAAACTCGTCTGTGCAAAAGCTCAAATCTATAACGAGTGCGTGAGGATACTTGCAGGGCAAATTAGATCGTGCGCTTTTCCGCCCATTTCTTCCCTTCGGCACCCTTTTAAAATGTTGAAAGAAGTACCGTTTATTTTGGACATCAAACCACATATTGTAGGGTTTTTTGAGATTTTTCGGTTGCAAGTTATGGTTATCAAAAATAGAAAACCAAAAGAAAATCGAAAAATTGAAGATTGTAACTTTAACTACCCTCGCGGACGAGTTACAGGGTTGAAATTTTGCACATATGGTATAATAGTCATTGACAAACCTATAAAGTCAATTTTGACCATCTTAATCGGCAAGGCCATTTAATAGGACTCTTGGCATACACTATTTTATTATATACTATTCATATACTAATATATCATATACTATTCTACACCAATTGTCTAGTCGTATAAAATATTTATGAATACCACTGCGACCGTTTAACCTGCAAATTATCATAGTGCATATCGTGACGGCGGAGTAGCCGATCAATAACGCAGCTCAAAGATTGCATAGGCGCTCTTTTGTAGACGCATAATGAAATCGGTTTATGGATTTTATAAGGGCACTGAGAGATAAATTTTGCAAATTGCCGACGGCGCAACACTACGGGAGCCTACGTTCCACGTTCTACCGCATTATTATATTACCTCCTCCATCAGTGCGAATGAAATGCAAGACAAACTCGCGTGCATTTCATAGATGATATTTATAATGTACCCGCGCGGTATGTAGAATGCTCGTTAAATCCAATTTTCGTGAATGAAATTCCAAAATTGTGCGAGAACAGCAGATTGAAATTGTAGACTCCATAATTATGTCCATTCTGCGTCCACTGTTCCGGTACGAGTTAATACTTGAAATATAATAAGAAATAATATAAGAATAAATAATAAAAGTTAATAGAAAAATGCACAATAAAAATAAGGTAACAAATTGTTTTCTTATATATTAGCATTGATAACGTAATTATACCAGAAAGTATAGAATAAATTTATTTTTTAGCAGAAAAAATTATGCAGAATCTACGTAAATGCAGTTTTTATATTTGTAAGAAACTATATATTAATCTATTTGTATGATGTGTACTTATTTAGGATTTTGTCGTGATACAGGCGAGTATTGGAACAATTTTGAAAATAGAAAAATTTTTATGAAATTGGACAAAGCAATTGCTAGTATGACAAAAAAATTGAAAAAATGTGTTCCCAAACTTTTCTACGTTTTCGTTCCTTTTATCATTCCAATCAATTGCAATTCTACCAAAAAAAAATTTCCGAAAAACATTCAAACTGCTGGTCCAATTTTAAAAAGGTTATTCCGTTTCAAAAAGCGACCCAATAATTCCGTGACCGACTATAAATACGTGCGATAGTTAACCAATCCAGCAGCAAATTTTAAGAACGGTGAACTAATTGGTAATAGTTGATGATCATCGCGCGCAGATGCAAGTGGCATCCAGCATCAACCGACAAAATACGGAACTTCATGCGAAGCAATCAATAATTCTCCCACGAAGTAACGACTACAGCATTTTCCGCTCTCCGAGTGTCATTTCTAATTACGTCGACCGCGATATTTCGCGGGTCGTTCAGACGGCGGATTCGATCGATATTCGAAACACGGGTATTCAATTCCTAATTGACCCCGGGGGACGACAATCATCTTGAGTCACCGCTCAAAAGACGACGAGGACAATGAAGAAAATGAACGACAGGGAACTTGACGCGAATACCGACAAGCCGGCGACTGAATTTCCAGTTGAAATTCGTGTCCGGGGCTCTGTGCTTGTTAGTCTAATTACTTGTAAGTGGAGTTGCGGCCGTAACGAACCAACCAGCCGGCTGCTCCAAAACTTCTCGACGAGTAAACACGCTCGCCGCCGCAATATTATTCGGCCGATCCGCTCCGTCTCTTGCTCGAGCCTGCGAGCGCGTTCTTTTTCTTCCTGTTCGCCGTCCCGGCAATCTTCTTTGCGCGTCCAGCAATTTTCCACGACCGCCGCGATGCGCCGCCGCGGCAGCGAACGACTTCGTCGAACAACTTTTCATAAGAAGTAATTTCGCGAGTGCGGGGAGGGGGGTTAACTACTTCGGATGCATTATATCTTCTCGTTACAGTACTTTCCATTAGTTTTCGAAATTCCGTTCGCCGGTCATGCCGAATAAATCAGTTTAAAACCGTCGCTTGTTATGCGCAAACTCGCCGCGAGTTTCTTCGCCGGCAACGCGGGGTATCTATAAACCGTGGTCACACCGGCGGTTACATTGAAATTACCGACACAGCCCTCTCGGCCGGGTTGCATCGAAGTCGTTGAAACAGATTTCACCGACAAGAATTCATCGAAACCAGCCTCGACCGACGACCCAGTATTAGCTGACAACAATATTGATCAACACTGTTGCGGCGCAGCTCGCGAACGGGATGCTTTGCGGTCGGGCCTTGCTCGCGATAGCCGAACGAACGTTCCGTGAATTAATATCACCGGACTCTGCTCGAACTAGGTGTGATGCTTGTTGATTGATTTCTGACAGTTCTTTTTCCACGCACGTAGAAACTCTAGCAAATACAGCTGCGCTATGTATGAGTGATGCATGTGGTTTGTTTGCCTACGATGAAGATTGCTTGAAACAAGTATATTCATACTAACTGTTTGTGTTTCAATCAATTGCTTTATGGTCGCCGCAGTAATATGTGATATTTTAGGAACATAATTTCTCATGACTGACGATTATCACTTCGTTTCCCTGTAAACACCTTTAGGTTTTCTCGAAATTTACATCTAATGCATTCTTCACATTCGTATTTGTCGAAAAAGTACAGGAAGCTATTGTTTAAAGAATATCATTTAGTACACGATTGAAAGTTTACGTCACATTCCATTAGATCGAACAAGTCTACCTGTCGTAGATAATTAAAAGTAAAAATGAAAATGCGTTATTGATTGAAATATTTTCCAAAACATCATCAAATTGAATAGAATCAGCGTTGGCTTGTTTAAAAATCGTTAATGAAACGTCTATATAGACTGTAATTTCAGCAGTTAAACGATAAATAACGGAAACAAAAATTCTGCGCGATTCAATTTCTGCAACAGAATTTTTTGCCACGAGCTACAAAAAGAAGTCGGCGTGAATTGGTTTTATTGCAACCATTACGCATCGGAACATTTTATTATTCATGCATTTTACACGTATTTTACATTAAACAACCCGCGCGTTCGCGGATATTTATGTGCATCGTTCGCCGCGGAGTTTACACGGTCCGAAAATCGACGCTGTCAAGTAGACGGTATTTTTTCAACGTTTTTGCAAATCCAGTCCCCGATGAATTTCCATATGTGCGTAATCAGCTTAAGTACGGTCGCGGCGCCGCTTGTTCGAGCGTGCTTTATGGAATTTGCTCGCGGTAAACTTACACGGGAACGGACTGCGAGCGCGAGAAAAGGAAACGCGGTCGCGAAGAACAGTGTGCGACGAAAAATTTGTTTATTCCGTTGCGCATGTAAGCTCGAACGGGAACGAACCATTGTCTTCCGGGAACGTTGAATCACTGTGTACACCCGCCTCGCGAATCCCGCGTAAACATAATTTAATGGACGAGATGATTTTATCCGCGAATAGTTTCCACGTGACAGCCAGATCGTTGCTTTTCGCTTGGTGAAGCGAAGTTCATTGGAAAATTTTTACTGCGTTGCTGGCATCGGGAAGTAAATGAGCCGATGAAAGCTGAATTTGTGTAAGTCGAGAAAGTAAAGCGGATAACGAAGGATGAATTAAAAGTATTCTAGGCTATTCGAGCTATTCGCGGAAAAACCAATGGAGACATACCCGTATAATTTCTTCACGAAGCAAAATGTAGATTAAGCTTAGAAACTGCAGTATTAAATCAACCTAGCAAAAAATTGACTTACACAACTTCTGCTTTGAATGGGTCAAATGTATGAGACGTTCGAAAGGAGCCACGTAATTACTGAAGAGCAAAAATTACGCGACAATTAAATGCAGAATTCTTGTCGAATTTTTGTTTAGATTGATACAATTATATTTTTAACTTTATTTGAAGAGTTACACAGTCGAATGGATTCTTCCCTTTTTGTTTGGTAGTGTTATAATTGAGTTCTTTTTACAGTTTCAGAGTACATTTATATAGACACAGTAACAATCTTTTGCGAGTGAAATTTTTTTACACAGGCAAAAGGAAAATTCATCAGAAAACTTTTCGTGCTTTTGTATCAAAGCACGATCAAATTGTAGGTGTAAAAATATCAAACAAACTGGAACAGTTTTATGAATTTTTAACGCATGCAAAATTGGATCGCAAAAAGAACGCGATGGATGGAAAAATATCGGTATATATTTTTCGAACAGGGAAAAATGGTGGAACACAGTTTCGAAAAGTAAAAAATGCGTAATTTCGTGGCAGAGCGCGATTTTGGTAGCAATGATGGCGCGGCTGTGCAGCCGAAGGCGAAGCTTATCATCACCGAGCAAACTTCAAAGTCGCTTAATGACGAAACTAATTACAGACGTCGTTCCTCGGGAGGCCGCGCAGCAGCAGCACGGCTCCCGGATTAGCGTGATATGCTTTTTCGTCCCCCGCCGTGACCAACACGCAGTCCTCGATGATAACGTGCTGGTTTTCGAGTTCCGAGGCCTGAAAATTGAAAAGCTTGCTGGTCACCGTTCCCGGTCACTTGTAATGCCGTTGGAAGTGGTCTCTAAACACGAGTGCTTTCGTGACACGAGCCACCCGCCTTCTTTCTTTCGAATTCCCTTCCATCCACTACGTTCGTCCCCATTCTGTCATCTTTTTGTCACGAGAATTAATTTTGAACTAAGTGATCGAAACGTGGTCGATGTCGACCTGCGATAAACTGAACTCAAAAAGGGGATGCCAGCAAACATCGACTCGTGGATATTTCATTCTCAGTACGAAGTCTCTCGAACTGAAATGGTTCAAATTTATTTTTGAATCGTCCTAGATTATTTCAAATGTATTATTTTACTGCATTTGGTCCTCGAAATTATTGCAGAACGTGAAAATAAATCCATCGTGGTGGTCAAAATAATTGATTACGCACTTTTTAGTTTAAAATTGCTGACATTAAAAAGATTCTTTAATAGACGATGGCTGAATCGATTTGTTAACCAGTTAGCTGTGTTTGACGAGTATACTCGTCACGGAGAAGTGGCAATGTTTCGTGTCATGACGAGTATATGCATAAAAAGTATTTAAATTGTAATTTTAGTCAAAGCGAAAAATTCTCAAATTTAAAGATTTTAAAATGTCGAGGCCAGGCCACGACACATATAGGTGTGCGCTTTGAAAAAAGAGGCGCCACAGCTAACTGGTTAATGCTAGCATAAAAATGGCGGGAGATCTGAATAAATAGTCTTATCATTCTCATAAAGTAATACAGATGAGTTACGTCTAATGGTCGGTAAGTTTAGGACTCAACTTTGCCCGTAATTTCTTGTCAAGTTTCCCAAGACCACGGCGGTATTCTAGATTTCGCCGAAGAGAAACCTATTTAGATAAGTGAGTTCGACATCGAAGCCATAAATATTGGAATCGGAGTAAAATCCACGCAATAGAAAACGAAGTTACTTCTTTGTCGCGACAGGAATATTTTATTGTGCGGAGTCGCGCCGCAAAGAGATAGCGGCACGAAACAGCGTTGCGCGAATAATTCGTGCAGTTACATTGTTAATGGTGAAAAAAAAGAGGACCAATAGATTCTCTCTAAACACAAATTTCTGCGGCGCGCACACGAGCGCCCGCATAAAACCCGGCCATTTCGCGTGGTATTAACAGATGCGCCATACATCGCGAGATTTTGTAAAAATGTTCCGCGACGTATTTTCGCGTGCTGCTGGCCGGCCAGCGAAATAATTACGTGGTACATTGAAGTGCTCACGGCGAAAATCCCAAGTGGAGTTTGAACGTATATCTCGCTGCCTGCGGCGAACAGTTCCCCGTGTGTTTCCAATTTCGTACTTTTCCACAAACCAGCGTTGAAAAATTAATCTCCGTTTCGCTCGATTCTTTCACGGCCACGTGGCTTCCGTTAAAGCGACGCGAGCGAATTCCGGCGGGAGAGAATTATGCGGTCTCACGCGATCGCGCGCGCGGGTGGGTCCCCTCTCTCTCTCTCTCTCTCTCTCTCTCTCTTTTTGTCTTCGTCGATCCGTCATCGAAGCAATTGTCGGGCCCGCGAGATTTTTCTTTTGTTTCCGCTTTTCGGCCGCTCGGTCGAAACTGCGGATAATTTCGGGCGTGCCCGGCCACGCAACGCTTTTAACGGAATTAACCTAATTACTTTCGAACCTGAGGGCCGTTAAACTGCGACGGTGGCGAGCGCGTAATCCTAACGTTTCGGTGAACGACGCTGTTAAAATCACTGTTCTGGAATGCGACTGCGTTCTACCTCGCGAAACGTTTACCGTCAGCACCACGATGTATGAGCGAAAGGTAAGACGGTAGATGCGTTCCTTCTCTCTCTCTCTCTCTCTCTCTCTCTCTCTCTCTCTCTCTCTCTCTCTATCTATCTATCTCTATCTCTCTCTCTTTCTCGGCTTCGTTGCAATTTATTCCACGCTCGTCCTTTGTAATTAAAAAAGCCCGATTCATTAGGACCGTCGCCTTAGAATTTAATTGCTTCGCCGATGGAATTTCTTTGCCAGCGTAACAAACCGCCGGCTGAAGCAGAATTTTCGCCGAACCCCATCCCGGATTTCTGGAATTGCGATTATAACTCACCGCCAGACTTCGGCTACGACCTTGCGAGCAGCGAACGGTAGTGTCGGAATTTGTTTATGGATTACTCTTTCGCAATTTGTTGGCGTCATTCTAGCTTCAACTCCAAACTCGAAGTTGTTAAAAATTTATTCATTTCAATTTGATATCTAAAATTGTAAGTCTGGTCGAAAATGAAAACAAGCTAAAAATATAAAATGAAAACTTAGAAAATGCACCAACAGTTGTTTTAATTATTCAGTTGAATCTTGTTACAACAAATTAGAAATCTAAAATGTTCTTTACGTTTATTGAATAATAGTTGGATGTTGAGTATAAGTAATTAGAAAAAGTTTATTCGATTTGATGCTTTTGTACACTATTGTACCTGAGATACCTGTATCTAAAAACGTTCGTTTAGCTTGTGAATTTTGTATACCTCGTTGCCGAGCTTTGAATCTTCTTACCAATAAGTTAGAAAAAGATGATTATAACTGGGTCGACAAGTGTCATTTAAAAAGCAACGTATACCAGTGGAAATTGGAAACGATTACTTATACAGTATGCTTGTCTGGCGAAAGTTTTTTTTTAGCTTGGTCCTCTGCCAAGACTACTTCACTGTAGTTGTCATACCAGTAGTGTATAATGGATTCATGTGTCTGGCCATCACTTGACATTTCTCTTTCCGAACAATCCAGACGGCGATTTATCATGCTTTTATTCTATCACTTTCTGGGATCAGCAGAAGCTAAAAGCGCATGAAAATCTGCAAATCGAACACAATTTTTCTTAATTATTCTAATTCTGGCTTTATACATTAGACTAGCAATTTATATTTCATTTAGCAAAATTTAACCTCAATCCATTCTCGGTGACAATTGGACACAGTTTCCCTACATTAATCTCATTATTAATTTCTCTCATGTCGTCATAGAGTTTCATTTTCAAGAGAGTATATCGACTATTTATTTCCATCGTATCGATTCACCATCACCGCGACAATTTAAGATCATGGACTTCATTAATCTGCAGAAATTGTTGATAAATGGGAAATGCATAGTGCTATGCAAACAGACCTGGGCACATATGAAATGATATTATTTAAAATGATATTTCATGTTATTTTCACATCATGTCATTTCATTCTACAATTATTTTTATACCTGTGATGAATGATGTTAAATTTAATATTTGGGACTGGTATACGTCTTTTTGCATTAAACAAATTCTTGCGCAGAAATAATGTCTTTAATAATATCTATGAAATAAAATCTGTTCTATCATTATTATTTTCATCATGATGTCTGTTAGCAAATTTGAATTAAAGAAATAACGAAATAATTTATTATTTGAAATCACTTTATCTCAAATGAATCGATATTATTTTTATCTTCGAGTAACGATCTGAAAGAAATTATTCCACACAGCTCTTTTCTAGTTACATTTGAAATAAAATTTACAGTATACACATACAAATCAGTATCTAAAAATCAAGGATCGTACGAGTATTAAATAACAGTGACCTCGTTACTCAATATTTGTAGCATTCGCAATCACCAATAGTACAATAATGCGGAACTCGATAGAGTAACTTGTTTCTCTCGACAAAGCGTTGAAAACGTTATTCCACAGTCCATTAAACGTCATTTCGCAAAGTACTCGACATCAATTACGTCAACATGTCTACGCACAGAACGGTGACGCAGATAGAACGCGAAGTAGAACAGAGCCGACGTCATAAAGGATTCCTACAGTGGCGTTTGTACTCATCGCGATTCTAACCCACTCTAGTAAGACAGGCGAAAGGGAGAGAGAGCGAGAGAGAGAGAGAGAGAGAGAGAGCAGCGTCTGTTTGGCAGACGCGAATCGCTTAATTGGAGAACGCGCCGCGGTGTCGCTGAGACAAGTAAGTTGAATTTCTCGATATGACCCAGTGCGGCAGGCAATCGAGTTAGGTTAGTTACGTTGAATTCAGGCTGCCACAATGGATGAACCGAAAGCTCGCGTGCAACCGGAAACGAGTGTGTAGGCGGCGAAACCCATAAGGAGTTCCTTCACGTTTCCAGAAGCTGGCAGTACAATCTCGCGGCCTGACCCGCGGTAATGAGAGACTTTAGGATCCTCTTCCTTCGTACACGCACGGAAGAAATACAATTATTGTCGGCGAAACTTCTCTGGTTTACGCTGGCAGTTTCCTTCTTTCCGAAGTTATCGTTGACTATGCTTGAGCCGGCTAGTCTCCGGCGAGCGCGACGTTCGCGAGCGCTTCTTGGGAAACTATTATTGAATCATGGGGGACAAACTACTTTCCCGGCCATTTTACTTTTTAATCGATCATTCAACGTTATGTCTTTTACGAGAGTTGGAACGTCTTCCGTTAGATATCGTCGGGAGACTCGCTCTGCTACGATTCGAGTATAAATGGCACTTTTAGTTCGCGAGAAGATCGGACACGTGCTTCGACAATCTAATTGTTCCACTGACGAGCGGGTCGCCAGTTTTCATGGGGTTCGATTCGATCCGGTAGATCATCGAATAGAGTTCAAGTTTTTCGTTAATTTCAATTAATTCTATTCTGTAGAAATTAATTCTAAATTAATTAATTCTATTCTGTATTCTAACGAATGTAGACGTTGTCAAAGTGGTTGAACGGTGCTTGCAAGGTCACGATGTTCACTTATGTTTCTTAATTTATTTTTTTTTATTAGGAGTCCGATGAAATTGGTCGAGATGATTGCTGCATCGAAGATGTCTCTTTATACCAGATACTGAAAACCGAAATATTTTGAGGTTAGGTGTTACACCGGTATTTGTGTCGCGACGAGACCCCAGTTTGGAATGTTATGTACGGAGATTTCTCCCGACGTTTTTTTTTTGCTCTTTCTCGAGGGCGCACGCTAAATAACGTCGGCCGGGTAAACACTCGCGCACGTGCAAAATAGTCTGGCTGACGCCAGCGTCAAGGATCGAGGACCACGCGTCCCCGAGTCGCGGGACCATCCGCGGTGGAAACTCTCACGATCTGGTCACGTAGGCCCAACCCCCACTACCAAAATTTACCCATCGAAATTGAGTATAAAAGGGCCAGGATTTTCTTCAACATCGGGCAGTATCTGATCGGTTACTGACGACGAAACGTAGCGAGATTGAGTTTAATTCTGTTTTGAATAATTTACAAACCTAGTACGTATACGAGATACCTAGCCCCCGTCGACTTGGTGCGAAAACCAGGAGCGTGTCTTAGGACAATCGCGTTACACTTGAACTACACTATACACCTGAAATAGACTTTCTTGTGCGTTATACAACCTTTTACCAGTGAATCCTGTGTACAAGTTAATCATACCATTTCCTAGTTCCAGTCAGTTGTTGGTACGATCCCATGAAGACATACCTTTGCAGCTCGAGGCGTATCTTCATTTGTTTTTCTTAAAAAGTTACGAGGCCAATTATAATCACACCTTCTACCCCCATCCTCCTAGTGGCGACCCGTTGATGGGAGAAGCTCCGGCAAGTCCACGTCTAACCCTTTCATCCTAAACCTAATAGCGACCCGTTGATGAAAGAAGCTTCGGCAAGTCCACGCAATCTCCTTTCTGATTATCCACAACTCATCTTAGCTCCGGCCACGTGAGCCCACTGGCCCCTGGCTCGAAAAAGCAGTTTTAGTATCGGTATGTGACGATCATACTGGTAAAAATACTTCTTTTATTTAGATAAAAATATACCGGCATTTTCGATATTTCAGTGTCTATAAAAATTATGAAGGTGCAGCTGAAAAATACCGATGTAATACAGGCATCAGTCTCTGCTTGAAACATTGTTTAAACATCTTTAAATACAAAATCGTTCGTATAACTTTTGCGGTTAAAGCAGAAGAAGCGTTCAAAATTTATCTCGCCTTCAACTGTTCTTAATAGGCTGCAGATTTTATGAACTTATGACAAAAATATTATTATTATTATGTAAAAAATGAAAAGAAACTAAGGATATTGATGCACCAATGTGATCTTATTAAAATTATTAAAGAAGAAGAAGAAGAAATTGTGTTTGGCTTCTGTGTGTTGGAATTAATACAGACAATAGATGCACAATAATGAGGTTTTGTTGTAACAACTGAAATTAGTAATTTAATCTAAATAAGAACAATTTGTACATGGAGATTTGACTTTGGAAATATTTGTAGATTGTTGTTATAGGTTAGGCTAGAAAAACGAGGAAGAAAATGTCCAGGTTGATTTCCTACAACGTTGGCAGGTGGTGTATTAAATAAAGCCGCTCCACGTGTTCCAAATAACAACGAGAACGGAGTGGAGAGCCGTGGAACGCTAAACGATAATTAACCATCGGATTAAAGAGCGATATTTCCACGGCGGCCGCAAAAAGAGGACCATAAAGGGACTCTCGATGAAGTCGATCCGGCGCGAACAGACTCTCGCGATTCTTCTCTCTTCCTCTCACGCTGTTTTTCGCTTTTTTTCGTAACAGCCAGTTAATTAATCCGCATCGTGGTTCTTTCATTATCGCGACGTCGGGGCACAGTAACATAAATTACGTGTCGCGCCGGTGCGACAATGCTTCAACGCCACTTTTCCGCCCGCCAGTGTAACCTGCGCAGTGTAAATACATATTGCCGCCCATTCACAATTCTCTCCTTGATAATACGGAAGTTATTACCATTGAAGTGAAACGTTAAATTTGAGCATAACAACAAATTTGTAGTGTCAAACAATTCTGTCTTAATAGAATTATTTCTAATGTCGAGAATTAATGGAATATTTAAGTGTATGGTTAAACATATTGGACTCTTAATAAATATAGGTCGAATGTTTATAGTTTTGATATAAAATACTTTTGTATGCTTAATTACTTTTGTATAACGTTAATTATAATTTGCGACTTTTCTATTAAAATTATCTTCAGAAATTTTGAGTTTACGTGTGTTATTAAATTGTACACTTGTGCGTTACATTTTCTGTCATCTTATTACATGATTAAAGTGTATTGCTTTTATCTATTTTTCGTTAAACGAAGATTAATTGCTTCGATCTTAAATTAATTTTCAAGCAATTTAGAACCGCGGGGAACGACGTCAAATTGTGTTGTACGATGAAATATGTCATTTTACGGGTTGTCAGACTCAAATAGCTTCTTCTTCTTCCTCGATCATAACATTCCCCGCTCTTTGTGTTTTTACGAGTAAACTTTTCACTGTTGGGTACTTGTAAACTTTATTCCACTTCCTTTTCTCGTAACTCGGCCCATTACATGTATCATATGTACATATTTACGTCTACGTTCCGAAGGATTTCAACTGAAACTTTCTACGCTGCAATAGTCTAAGAAGCACGAAAACAAGCTATCCAAACCAAACATTCACTGTTTTTCACTTTCACTCGAACCGAATTTGTCAACTATATCATAGAAAATACGTTTTTTTTCAAATTATCTCGACATTTTCAAGAAAAGTTTGCAAATTTGATGATATTATGATGTTCAACATGAATAAACCATTTACTTCATATAGCAGTGTTTAAAGAATGAACATACAATATTACATGACATGTAAAATGTAAGACACGTAACGTGAAATGTAAGCTATGTTAATTAAAAGGTAAGAATAGTTTGTAGCAATTTAATGACAAAGCGTGTTTAAAAAATAATGATATAAAAATAATTTGAAGACTTAATAACGCACACCTGTATCTCAGTTTGCGCGAATATCCGTTCCACGTGGATTTGATTTACGCGAATAAAAGTCAGGTAAATTGCGTCCTAAACGAAATTTGGATTTTTTTAATTTATACCCCCTCTATTTATATTCTCTGTTTATTATACTAGTATAGCTGTATTATACTTAATCAATGAAATTAATGATAAAGCACGTGTAAAACTCTATTCCTTAAAACGGGAGAATCATTTCGATACAGAGGGAGTATAAACTAAAAAAATTAAAATTTCGTCTAGGATGACATTTCACTGATTTCCTAACATATTTAAGTCAACATTAATGTGAAAAGTATATTCACATTTTTCATAAAAATCAATGTAATGTTACAAAAATTATACCGTGTTTGTTGTTATTTTAATCAGAAGAACCTCACAATATTATCGAAAGTCCCATTAAGAAAAACTGAAAAATAAAAAAATTATGCATTGCGTTATCTATCCTTCATTCGTTGTCCTTTTCTAGGTTCTAATAAAACTGTTAATTTTAGAACGTATAGAATAATATGTATGCATATACATATCAGATTGCGTAAAATAAGTTCGCGTAAATTAATTCCGCGTGTAAAAAGTTCCGCCTGATATTATTAAACAGTTCAATATATTTCGCACCGAATGCCAAAATTTCAGTTTCGAGTTAACGGGAGCCTGCTACCGTGTAAGCGTCGTAAAATTACTTATCCCGAAGCGAACGGTTTAAAATACGTAAGATCGCTTCGCAAGTCGATACGCGAAGTGATTAAAGACGCGTTGGCCTTTTGGAGTGCACGCCGAAGTGGGTTGGCCTCCAGGGAAAAAATGACCGTAAAACTCAACTTTGAAACTCAAATAAGGTACTTAACAAGTGTCGGGGCGGTTTCGAGGTTGGAAAGATGGACGAAACAGAGTTTCTTCCCTCGGAACCTTTTGAGCACTCGAAGTTTCCCGGAGTCCGCTCAACTTGTATCTCGGTAAAAAATGCCCGCTAATTTTGTCCCCGCTTGTACGTATGCATAAAACACGGGGAGAAGTTCCTGCGCCAGATATACCGATGTTGCAAAAACTTTATCGACGTTCGAGCGTCTGTAACCAGAAGTTGCACCGTATAACGATATTTATTGCGGAATAAACGGTAACCTCGTCGAAACAGAATATTTTATCTTACCGATATTCGTCGCTGATAACACTATTGATTAAAAAAAAAGCAATACAATTTTTGCAAAATTTTTCGAAGATAAATAAACAAACAATTCGTTGCGTCAGGGAAGCTCTCAGGGAAGCTCGAAAATAAGAGAGGAACGATTTGCTTGAATAATTACACGACTTTTAATGCTAACAATGTACATAAACTGTATATCGATTAGATGTGTAGACATGGGTTCACGAAGTTTTGTGAAACTGCAGTGCTCAGTTTCTTAATTAGAATTCCTACAATGTACTTTTGAATCAAATCAGGAAGCGAGCTTTCTTGATCAGCATTATTCTCATTGTTGCTTCGCATAAATGCATCTATTGCAAAGCGCTTTTAATGAATTATGAACCGTCGTATACACATGCATCTTAATCATTGATAAAATTCCATTATGTTCGAAAATAAAATAGGTAGCTTATTAATATTTCAGTAATGCTCATGCATATGTAATTGCTCAATACCAGCCACACTATTAAACTCGTATTAATTATGGAATATATTTCAGGGATTATTGATTACAAAGCAGCTACGTACATAATTGAATTGGAAATTTCGAACGTTTATTCAAAAACATATTTACTTTAAAATACAATTATGAATACACGGGAAAAGTCAAAAAGATACTGATCTCTCTTGGCAATTTCATTTCAAGCAGTCGAGTCAACTTCTACTCGCGATACATAAATAGGTAACAAGATACCATTAATTTGCTGCACCTTTCCTAAAAATAATAACATATAACGGAGGAACGATTGCAGAGCGTATACAGAGAAACGCAACAGTGATAACCGGATATACCGTAGCAGGAAGTCGAATCTGCAGCGTGCAATTTCCCAAATCAAAGAACCTCATATTCTTCTGTATCAAATATCCGACTTTGGACGGTGCTTCATTGTGCCGTCGATCGATGCCAACAAAGCTGCGCGTCTAGCAATCGAAACGCACGGGAAATTCAACCACAGCGCCGAGTTCGAGTACCAAAATCCTCGAAATTCTGGAATTCCGGTAAACGAACGTTCCGATACCGAGACAAAGAAAAAATATCGCTTTCAGGGCGGGAAATCGTATTTGCGATCGCGTGGCCGGCGCGTGCACGCGACGAGCCACGCTTTAAAAATACGCGGCCAATTTACCAGCGAAATTGTTCCATGAGAATTTCATAAATCACCGGGCAAATATCAATTACGGCCGCGATGCGTTGTCAGCGGTGAACAAGAGGCGCGTCGGGCCCCAACCGAAACCGTGGAACTGCGCGACGATTAGCGTAAATGCTTCCCTTCCCGACCCGTCCCACCGTAACTGGGTTATTTTTCTCGGCTCGCACGCGTGCCCTCGCGCACCTGTGCGTGTTTGTCTGGCTGCGCGTGCAGGCGTGTGGAACGCCGGCCGTGTGGAGGAGGCGACGCGCATTTGCCAGTCGATACGCCGGAGCTGCACGAACGCTCCGAGTTTCAGAACAATGTCTTTCCTGGAAACGGCGGGTTTCATTGCGAGAACAACGTCGAGGCAGCTCTTTAATCACGCCGCGCCGAGGAGTCGGCTGGGGAGGGAAACTTTCTAGTTAAACAATACGGGAGATTGAAATCACCCACGGTGCTCGCCCTTTCCCGGCCGTAACTACATTTTAATAAACTTTCGATCTAATGAAATCCTGAGCTTGTAGATTTTTGGCTTTCCCGGGGATCAATAATGCACCCTATTACGGGAGCCTGAAGTAATAACGTTTTTGCAACAGTCGGTTCTGCTTATGCTAATTCCGGCTAGCTTATGGTAGAATTGCAATTCTTTTTTCTAACACTAAACGTAACATCGCTGGTCGAATGACCCATTTCCAATATGTTACTTTTGGATTATTTAAGTGAAAAGGATGCCTTTTTTATTCTAGCGTATGTTATGATAACAATTACTAAAAGTTTGGATAAACACAATCTTATCATTTTTGTACTTTTAGTGCTCGCTACGTTCATTGTTAATGCTGTTTTCACAATATTTATATTCTTATTGTGAATGACTTATTGCATCCTGTCGTTGGTAAACAATTATGATCTTTGCCGCTATGCAATATTATTAACTTTTATGCTCTCCGAAAGATCCAGATTTTGTTAATAGATCGCGGATCTTTGTGCGAAATAAATTGTAAGTTCAAGGTTTTTCTGTCTTTAATCATTTCAATAAGATGGAATTAGTACATTGACATTCTTAGTAAGCACACCTACGAAGTCGCTTTTCAAAATATGGACAGGTACAACAGAATGTGATAATAGAAAATCGTAGCAAGGACATTGTAGGTAGTACATTGTTTGCAGGTAGGAACATTGCTTCTACCAACATTGTCTTAAAATTTAATTTTGGAAATTCACAGAATTGTTGTATTCATCCTAAACTGCAGGCTTATTGTACAATGATAATTAGACCGCGGGTAAATAAAAATGGCAATCTTTCTTTTAGCAATTCTAATATATTGAAAATAATGTAACGATATTCCGAAGTATTTCTTATTAATGGAATTGACGGACAGTATAAGAAAATTGTACCTTGCAAATGTACGAAGACTGTTTTGTCGCTGATAATATTCACAACGAAGGGAAACAATATCAAAGGCGACAGGGCTTACTGGTCTTTTCATTAAGAAAATAAAGTTTATTGTTCGCCCAGCGAAAAATTAAATATGCCAAAGCTGTAGAATATAACCGCGCAGCACAATGGAACGGAAACCTTCGCTAAGAATCGAAAAAAGTTTCTCATTTCCTTTTACGGCGAGTTTTATTTTATTCGAGCGCAGTTGTCCCTTGACCATCTTCTTTCGACCTCCGTTGCCATTACTGTGTCGCGATATCTCTTAAGAGATCTTCACTATTCTTTCGGGATTATTCGCAGGATCTCCATAATTTTTTAATTATTATCATAGCTGGGCTTTGTAACGAAGGAACTCGGAGTTTCTTAAGAATTTCAATTGCCTCGACAAATTAACATTTCCTCCGAATCCACGAGACTGTATCGTCATTGACAGATCTTTGAGACAATCAAAATTGACAATTGAACATTCTGATCTATTCAGGAACTCTCATTATCTTTGGAAAAGAGGCGAAACGTTTAAGAGTTTCTTAGTTAGTTATAACGTTATATAGCTTTGTGGAATGTAGTAAATTTCTCAAAAAGATTGATACTTTCAAAGAACTGCAAACGCTGTGACTGTACGTATAGTGGTTAGCTCAGTGGATAATGCAAATTAAAATTAGCGTTGGCGAATATAATTCGAAGAATGGCGGCGAGCCCGCGATGGATCGAGAAGTTGACGATGACTCTTGTATTACTAAGGTCTCAAAGATCCTTTGAGAACCTCAAGAGTCTTTGGTGGCCTTTGTATTGTCAGGATCTCGGTGATCCTTTTGGTTACCCTAAGTCTTCCCGATGACTGAATTGCCATTGAAAGATACTGAACAGTCCTTGAAGGACCTCAGAAGTCCTTGACAATCCCTCCGCTAAAGAGCCTCAGTAGTTTCGCAGTTAACGCGATTCGGCAGCATAGGATTCCAATTAATCTCGCGCTTAATAACATTTTCCTTTGATCTTTATCTAATCAACGACGGCAGTTCGTCCTCCTCGCCGATTTGCGCGAAGCGATGTACTGAAACCGGAATTTGCAGTAGACGCGTGAAGCGGCAACGGAACCGTAACGAGTGGAACGCGCGGAATAAATGAGCAACAGGCTCTAGAGTTTGCGGGGCTATCGGTTTCTCGATAAAAATTAATAATCGGCGATACCCGCATCCCTAAAGCGACGGGCATCCTTTGAAGCCTCGGGGCTTTAAACTCCGGCAGCTGCGTCTGGCGTGCGCGCATCCATCCAGAGATTACTACGTTTTGCCTTTGTGTGTACACGAAGTCTTGCGCCTGGCGACGCCTTAAAGACGATCGCGCGCTTCGTATCTCCGAGTCGAAACTTCCAACCGACTGCTACGCAAGTCAACGAGCGACGAACTTGGGGGGTGGCTCGTCTTTGTAATTTGACAGCTGGAATTCGGTGCGCGCCCAACACCGTGAAAAATGAAGCGGTGACGTCCGGTGATTAATCGAAATATCTTCGCTAAGCTATCCCCTGTTCTTAACATTAGGATTCCAAAATTAATCAAAATAAATCGCTTTTGACACCTTTCGCTTTGCAGTCCCTAATGACGTATAGGTACTCTCTTGGAGCTATTTGGCGAATATTTATGAGTAGACTGCAGATCTTTATGCAAAATAACAATTAACAATTTTAATAACTTCAGAGTGATGTAATAACGTTTTCAAATTGCTGAAACGTTTTTGCTATTTTGCACCTGATCTATTCACATTTGTAACAAATGCATAAAGTACGCAGTTCATTTATAAGTTAACCAGATAACACAAAAACGTCTTTAAGCTGTATTCAAGACGTCTTTAAGCTGTATTTAAGATGTCTCTAAAACGTTTTAAAGACGTCCCAAATTGGATATCCTTTTATCGTCTGAAATAAGACGTCTTAAAGACGTTCATTTTAGGATGTAAGACGTTCAGATCTAAAATGGACGTAAACTGGACGTAAAATGGACGTAAAATGGACGTCTTTAAGATGTCCAGAGATTATTGGGTAATGGCCATGAAATGTTTCCTTGAGGATTGACTTGCTGCATCTCCTAAACTCGCTCTGGTTAACCTCTTGCAATTCTTTCACGGGTTTGACTCATGATGGTCGCTTTTAGTAATAACACTAGTAATTTGTTAAATACAAATATTACTAAATTCATTTAAATCCGAGTAAAATTTTATTTCCTTTTCATTAATACTTAAGTATTCGACTAAATATAAAGCTACAAAGTGTTGCAAATATAAAGCTGTGTTTTCCGGAACCTGGCAGCGACTGGGCCACTACATATGAAATCAATAATTTTAACCCCTTTAACCCCTTATGCTGTAACGATGAGCCAGGCTAGTAACAAAGACTTCATACATAATTCATTAATTTAAGTGAACACTATTCACGTCTGAATCGAAGCAAAATCAAGTATTTCTGCTATCAATTGCTCGGTATGAAACTGAAGGTAGATGCGCAATAAATATAAATTATTTCAGTCTACTAAAGGAATGATTAACACCGAAAATATCGAGCAATAACAGTGACTAATGTACATTGTCCCATAAAAGCAGGACGGTCGAATTCATTTAGATTCTGTAAAGTTTTTATCGTGTAACATAATCCAAGCATGTAACGTATTCAAGCATCTCCACGAAGCAGTACCCAAGGTTTCTAAAATTATAAACTAACGATTCGGTTGTTTGTGTAGGTTTAATGTTAACAATAAAGGAGTGTTAATCATCATAGCAAAATTGCAGAGCAAGAAGATAATATAGCAACAATTCAAAATCTCACTCTAGATCGCATATTAGTCAGAAACGTTGTCTTCCCAATCAAATGGCATTCTCGATTTCTCACGATCGATCAATCAGTGCACATGAAGACTGAAACATCTGTTAACCCCTTGACTAAGGCAGATTTTGAGACTAAGTGGCGAAATTTTGGGTAGGGAAGCATTTTTGTGAAAACATATTTCAATAATCACAAACCTGAACACTGCGTGAAAACAATAGTATTTATTTCTTTGTATTCTGAACTGAATTGCTACTATAAATATTAAAAATTTAATATTAATGCAAAGCTCTCTTCATAATATATCTAATAACCTAATAAAGTGTGATATTATTCGAAACATAGATAAATGCACAATCCTTTCTTACATTTCTTACATACGTATTCGTCACGCTACACATTTGCGCCTTCCATCTGATTCGGATAAAATCTATCGAATTATCAATAAAATTTTCAGAGCACCTACAGGCGTCTTCCGTGTCAGAAAGCTAAGTTGCGTCGAGCGCCTTTAGGCGCCCTCAGTCTCGGACAACCACGATGGGATAGACGCCTATAGGCGCACCCAGAGTCACAAACGTAAAATTCCTAAGCGCCTATAGATAAAAATACTGTAGCTTAGAAGTGAATTTGATAAGAGATTATCCATGAGAATACTTTAGACGAAGCATCGATTCTCATTAAACCTGTCAATTTTATAATACTTATCGCTGTTCCCAGAACGAATTTCCGTCCGGCTTTCTCTTCGCGATGCTCTCGCCGAGGTAATACACGTTTCTCTTCCCCCAGCATTCTGCTTCCACTTTTTAAGTGGCTGAAAGTGGCTATGGTAGCGGGAAAGGAGAAAGAAAGGTTTTCCGGGAGAAGTTCTTTTTTCGAGGTAGCTTTACCTTTGCGGGCCAACGTGACCCAGCGAGATTGCGATCCGAGGATATCGATCGGCCGGTTGGTTCGGAGGTGGCTGCTACACCTGCCAGGATACATTTCCCAAGCATTCGCCCGCTTAAAAAGGTACGAAGTCTCCCGTTCAGTGCGACTGTTTTCTACCTCGCCGACCTGCATTCTGCGGGTAACTGATGAATAATAAAAATCGGAGATCTAAAGAAGTCCTGAGAAAAATGAGCATCGATCGATTGTAACTTGTGAATGACTTCATTTGTGAATGAACTTTTCTCTCTTGAGAAAAGTTTGCAATACTATAATTAAACTGTGAATTTTTATATATTTTTATCGCGTGTCATTTTAGTCCAATTTCAATTACTTCCGATGGAAACATTTCTCACTGACTCCTCTTCTATGCAACTTTCAAAAATCGTTTAGTGTTTCACACTAGATTTACAGAACACTGAGAACAGTTATTTTATATTGCTTCATTAAAATAACAAACATACGTTTATCTAGATTTTTAGCAACTGTATTCAGAAGATATGCCCAGTAAAACAAGTTCATTAACACGTTCCGAGCCAAGCCGTTTTCCCCTATATGATCTCCAGATTATTTGTTGTTTTGGCTAAAAATTGAATTATTATCACGTAATATGTCATTGCATCATCAATCCATAGATAATTAGTTTGTTTAGAGTAGTTATCACACAGTGTATCATTTATGGCACACGTGTCCTGCAGATCAAGTTAAACGTGTACCACAAATGGTACACGTAGCACGGTACGCGTTAAATTCCCTATAAATACGTTTTATATCTAACTAAATATGTCTCTAAGTAAATTAAAAATTGAGTACAGGTTACTTTGACACATTTCGTAAACCTCGTGTTAATTACATATGAATGTATACTCGAGCATGTTTCTAAAAGGGCTCGGTATATAGAGTGCACGACAAATCTAGTCGCAAACTGACCACTTCCGAAAAAACTGTGTATTTCCGTGAACCAATTTCCGGTGTCAGAATTGAACCGGAAACCATTACCCGGGGTCTGGTTTTACAAGCGTCATTTTTGTGTCGGCGATGTACAAAACCGGTAGTCTAATTATTACCGTGTAACCGCACCGTATCACTCCGCGGGGAATACAAAATATTCGGCTGGCATCGCTCACCCGCGACAAATCCGAAAACACGGATCCGCTAATTACAACGGACCGGAATAATTTCGCCTGCCGAACACACAAAAGATATTCCATTCACTGAACCGACAAAACTCCGTCGTGTTCCCCTACGACAGGGGACAAAGGGGATCTTGCTGGTTGCGAGCCAGGGTTGTGCGGGGGTGCTTCGGCGCGGGTGGTTCGAGGTGCCCTGACACGAGAACAACAAAGTGTACAACGCATCGTGGTGTCTCGAGCGGATGTGTGCACGCGTGGTTGCAGGAGAATGACCGCCGAGAGGCTCGCCATGCCGACGAACTGTGAAGAATTCGATTCTCGGGGGGGGGGGGGGGGGCGATAATCGATTATAACTAGTTAGCCATCGCGCCGCGTTAACCAATATGCGATAAACACATCGCCTAATTACTCGCGCTGGATTGGTCCTTGTTGCAGGCAAGCAATGTTACAGAACGCGCGAATGTGCACTAGAGTAATCATCTTTTGAGATTTTTCGTGACACTTCGTGAAAAAATGATGTGTACAAAATCTGAAAACTATCAAGCAACGAGAACCCGTGTCGTATTTGCGTTAAAGTTTAAACATTTTAATAATTTTATATAGATAATTGTATTTCGTTATTTTAGAAATATTGTTCCATTATTAGGAGCATTGCGTAATATGTTAAAAAATAGATACAAAATTTCTAATAATTTGTTTTGAAACGAAGGAATACATTGTTATTTAATTTCTGTTTCTTACGAGTCAAGTAAACCATTTTATTTTTGCACAAAGATCCGCCGTTCAGTTACTAATCATTCTGGTGCAACTGACGTTTACACACATTGTTATAATCATTATATAAATATATGTATATTACAATAGTAGAAGAATCATTACAAAGATGTGTTCACAATTAAGTACCTCATTGTTGCATGCAAGATGTATGCAAACCTACTATTGCATACATCTATTGTTAAGAACAATAAAATTAAAAATTTCAAGCAGCTAGTTTACATTGCATTTCATTTTTATTACAATAGCTTAAAGAAGAACTTGAGTAGAAGAAGTTGATTCGCAAAAGGGTTAATTTGATCTGTGAAAGCATAAACAATTGAAAATTAAAATTAAAAATTAAAAATTAAAAATTAAAAATCAAAAATTAAAAAATAAAAATTAAAAATTAAAAATTAAGAATTAAAATTAAACATTACAGTTGAGGCGAACGTAATTCACGAAAGAGTGAATTTGTATTGCATAAACATCCATTCGATTTAAAAAAAAGTTAATTCAAGTTACAAAGGCTGAATTTGATTTGTATAAAAAAGAATTTGATTTACAAATCTAATGGATTTGTATAAAAGTGAATTTGATTTATAAAAGAGTAACTTTGATTTGAAGAGACCAATTTGATTGGTAGAGGTGAATTTGGTTTGAAAAGGTGAACATAATTTGCAAAAAGATGATTTTTGAGTTCGACACCTGTAACGCGCAAAACACGCCTGAGGCTACTGAACCTAAGCGAGCAAACTCGCGTTTGCCATACCTATGCAAGCAATTGCGGCCACGCCTATCAAGATTTGCTAGATAGACCGTGCTCTCGCATTATCGGCACCTTATGCGATACTAAACCGCGCTACTGGCCATGCGGAAATCAAATTTCCCGCGCTGTCACAGCCGAAGTAGAAACGACGGACATGGGCCATCCTCGCAAAAAGCTCCCCCAATTGGCCTGCCGACTTTTTCCCCTTTAGACGACTCGTCCCTCGCGCTTTTTACCTCGTTTACCTGCTCGGAACCCTTCCTCCATTCCCACGCAACCTTTCCACCCCCGCGATCCTCGAGATAACCTGCGACAGGCTGCTGTTTTGCTAATAGATTAAGTTTTGGGAATGCAAAACTTCTGAGCAGTAGTATGTATTACATTCATCGCTGTTTCCGTTATTTAAACTATTGAGTTAACTATTTATTTTAGTAGTAGACTCTGGATCATTATGCGAAATAAAAGACGATTGTAAGAAACAGAAACTAAATAAAAATAAAATATAATATTGATAATATGAAAATACTGTAACAAATGTATAAAATTCGCAGTCTAGTTGTTAATTATTGGTGTGTCAAATTGGTAATTTTCTCGATGCTTAATTATCTTTAAATGTCCTTATACTATTTTATTCAAATTAATTTCGTTAGTCTTTTCATAGCAATTTTATAATTGTCTGCAGCTAGGAGTTAAATTTCCGGAGCTAAAACCTATGCTTTAATTTTTTAATCCGATTAGGAAATCAAGAAAATTAAATTGAATAAGGTATAAATAATGTACGAAAATGCTTGAATACTTAATAATAACTACGACGTATCACCAATTTTCTGTAGAATTTAAATTGAAATTCAAATTGTCTACATTGAATGACACTCCCGGTGCACAGCGGTAGCTATTAGATTTTCTGAGTGCAACCAGTGTTACCCGCCGCTCCGGCGTACGATGATATACGTCTCAGTTTAATTAACTTTAACCTAGTCACCGAAGAATTAATGCGACCTACCTGGAATGCCTTCAAAATGTAGCCATCAGGATGAAACTTAATATGGGATCCTTTGCCTCAAAGTATCCTCTTATCGTCATTTTATTACGTTCATTCAAATTCAAAAGAACCGCGGCTATTTTCTACCGGGTAAATTATTACCGCGCTATGAGTCCTTATGCAAATTTCCATTCTCGGATATTATTTTCTAAAAGACCGTCTGCGGGAACTAGTTTTCCAACCGAATAAAAGATTTGCTGTTAGAAGAATTAAGAGGGAACTTGAAATTTTTATCAGCATACACATTGCTCTATATCTTTCGGGTTAAAACCAGGGGCGAATAGAAAAGTAACGAAAACAGAAGAAGAAAAAAGAAGGAAAAGAGACAACAGAAGAAGAATGAAAGAGAAACACAGAGAGCGGACCGCAAGTCCTCGCCATTGCGACACAACCGCAGATGTGTCTATGCAAATTCTCACTTTCACAGATAAATTTGAAGAAAGCGGAATTAAGGGAAAATTTTATTTCCTCCTGTAATAGCACCGGTAGTTGAAAAATAACCCAGAGCCGCTTTAAATTCTATTAAACTTTGCATTCCATTGCCTTCTCAGAACTTCTATGAGCTTTGCAAAAGTTATTTTCTATATTCCCTCTGAACTTTCTTGCAGTTTATTCAGACGGACGCTTCTCGAGTTGCGATCTTTATGCGAAAGTAAATTTTTGCTGTTCGGCGGGCAACGATATACATATAGAGCCAACAGGTGCAAACTGTAATAAAAATATTCGACGATCTTTCCGATTGTTTAGCCTAATTAATTACATACCTGTAAAACGCCAGCAATTATGTTTACTGACGATTTTCCAATCTTTGGATCATAAATATTTGATGCAACCTTTGCTACATTCAATTTTCAGTGTTGAAATCAATTTTTAATCGATGGTAGTTTAACTCTTTTCTTTTCTATACATCCTAATTCAGCTTTTGTTTCAAATGTATCACTTTCTTTCGTCACTTCTGTCACATGTGTTGATCATTGTTCAAATAATCTTCCATAGCTTTGCAAATTATTCGCTGAATTCTGTTCGGATACAGAAATATTTAAATTACGATATCATTTATTTACTTCGACGGGGTTACTTATTGTTAATCTTCATTGTAGACGTCGCGTAAAAATTTCATATGCCACGCACGAGGTATCATGCACAGCGGAAAATTAAAACAGCTGTCACGGTTAAACTACTTACTATTTCAGGTCCGAAAAATTAGTAGATATTCTGAAATAAGGATGAACAGCGTTTTTCTTAAAATTATCACCGTCACGTAGTAAACAAAAATTCGGATAATTCATGATCCGGGAATTGTTCATTCCTTCCAATGAGTCTCGGAGCCTGAGCATATATATATATATATTATTAACACCTTACCGACCGGTTATTCAGCCGTAAATATTTACATCATTATAGGGTAATTAAATCTATTAACATTTTTATATTTCCATAACATTAGCGTTAACCAATATTTATTTTATTTCTATTTTATTCATTGCGATATGTATCTAATATTTAAAAAACTATATAATTATATGGGAGCTTACAGAAATAAGATATATAGGTAATAAATTATTGGTTGCCAGGTTAAAAAGCCGATTTATATGCTATTGGTCGGTGAAGTGTTAAGTGGAAAAGGCATTATTTTATATTTACTAATTTTTTAGGAGAATGGTCAATCACTGTATATATGTTAACAAGTGTGCACGCTACACTACTTATTCCACCCTCGAATGTTTGGAAATGTATTAAATGCATACTATATAAAATTCACTGTATTCGAATCGTCCGCAATACACCTAAATCAGATTCAGTAGTATGATACTCCACCATCGATGACAATAAAATAATAAAACAAATTCTTCCGATATCAACACCAACTTTTATTGCTGAAGGGTATGACAAAATTTATTGAAGCAAAGTATCTTTTTAACTCCTTGCACTATAATAACGAGTCAGACTCGTCGTACAGATTTCGTGCAAGATCTACTAAATATGAATATTATTAATTCCTTTTAAGTCGAAGTAAAATTGTATTCTTCTGTTATCGAAGTCTAGAAACGAAATTAGATAAAGACAATAGAAGAAATAAAAATTGCATGGTCCTATTAGGGAAATTATTAGGGACGAATAAGTACTGATCAACACCACGTGAAAGAAATCGTAGTGCAAGGGGTTAAACTGGACCGTTCCGTGTTTAAACAGGGAACCGTGTTTAAACATTTATACTACAAATTTACCTTTACAAAAACTCCTACTAGTACCTGCTCCAACCACCCGGCTTACGAGTCTCCAATCAGCTTGTTCGATCAAGAATCGAGATCTCATTATCTCGCGGGTAGGAATCGCCCGATAAAAGAATCGCTGACCTCGACAGTGTCGAAGAACATAAACCGGCAACGCCGCTGCCGGTTAATCCCAAAATGATTTGTTCGGAACTCGAGAATGCCGAACGTTTCCCTCGGATGTTTCTCTCTCCCCAAGGCGACGTTGAAAAGTTCCATCCGCGACTCGCGGAATCCTGGCCGCACAAAAGCCGCACCGCTTTCTTCCGACTGGCACGCCTAAGCCCCTGACAGTCTAGCATCGACGGGGAACCGCCACAGATTTCTCAGCCAGCCCCACCCCTTCGAATCCGGCCGGAAATGAGATTACTTAATCCGGTTGTTTCAGCATCGAAACAGACCGTGGAAATGAAATATTCCGCGTTACCGCAGCACTGGAACCCGCTCGAGTCTGCTCCAACCCGCTCGAACGCTCGCGGCCCGGCCGGCCTCCTCGCGCGTTAATCTAATCCCGGCTGAAAGTAATTTTAACCGTGGACGAGTTAATTCGCCGCGAGGCGTCCGTGGCTCATCCATTTCTAAAGATATCGGCGCGAAACACGCCCCGAGGACTTACCTTTTTACATTTTTCCGAGGAAACTGATTCGTAGGTGTGCTTTTGGCTAAACAAATGCGATGCTATTAGATTTGCAGCGACCGCAAAAATTGTTCAGATTGTGTTAACCCTTTACGAAATTGAATTTATTTATTTATTACATATTTATTATTATAGTTAATTGTGTTAACTACTTTTCTTCAAAGCATAACATAAATTCATTACATAACCTGGCAACTAATTCAGTAAGTTTATATGTAAATTGTAGCTCTTGGTACTGTTATATTAGATGATTTCAATTAATTGTATAGAACGTAATGCATTTTATTTCAATTACATATATACATTTCAAGTGAACATGTGGTGTAAAAGAAACGTTAATTTGAAAAGAAAGAAACAAATTGGACAAAAGTCTACAATATTTTTTAATCCAAGTCGTACGCGTATTATGATTACTTTCAATTACTTCAATGATTTATTTTGGTAAAAAATGAAATAATTCTCGCATATAATCTTGCAATAAATGAACTTTTCGAACATTTTTCTTTGTCACATTTCTTAATTCATTCGAATTTATTAATATTTATGTATAAAAAGCATGTTAGTCAATTAATAAATAGAATGTTATTAAATTAAAAATGATTTTTGATTATCTAAGCAGTGTAAACTGCAGTATTCTCTAGCTGAAAAGTCCAACATTCTAAACTTCGCTTTGTGCAGACGCCTGTGTCATTCTATTGTCCAGAAGTGTGCTTCCTTTTTTCCACTTTTGCCTAATCGGAAGACGCGTTCGCAGATATGGATTTAACGAGATGATCGATAGGCGAGCCTTTAAACTTTCCAGGTTAATAACGTTCAAAAGGTGCAGTGTTTTCTCACAAAAAATTGCTTCGGTAACTAGCCCGGTTAAAGCCGACACCACAGAATCGCCGCGCCGGCACAGCCGCGCGAATATTAATTTTTTTCCTACCAGCAATCATTATATGTCTATACGCTTCGAAATTGCCGTTCTCGCTTTTTCCGCCGAGGAAAAATGGAATTCGTATCGCAGGATACATCGTGCAACCTGAGTCACGGCGCAGTTTAGTGTTTTTCAACTGTTGTCGACGGTTCTGTTGATTTTCCACCGTGAAATTTTTACGAGAAATTCCGCGCGTCGGCCGGTCCGGCCGAATCCAATGAAAAATAAAGGTTTATTATTATCATTCGAAGTAGAGTTGATTTTCCGTTCTACATTATTTTATAGTTGTTTAGAAACGGATTTTACGAATTCATGCGCAATTACGGACGCCCGTGTTCCAATCAAATAAGAGGACAATGAAGCGTTTTATTGTAGCTCCAATTTGTTGGAACATTTCACCGGGGATATGAGTTTCTGTTTAATTCTGCTTTGGAAATTCTGACTACAGATATATGAATCCGCGCAAATATCCGCAGCTCATAGATCGCGTAAGAAAAATATTTTCCAAATGATTTTGATTGCTACGCGTTGTTCAATTTTTAATTGAATTCAGAATGCGTTACAGGACGTGGAAAGAATAATTTAAAATTCTTGCTCCGACGAAAATATGTACCAATGAGAATATAAAGCTTGACGTTGCTTGGGAAGTGTGACAGTAAATAGTAAGCAACTATTCGGCGAATTTATTCCGCGGACTTTGTGCGCGGGGAACACATACGACGCGTGACACTATAGGGCGAAGTAAAATGAAATTTTTATTTCAGTTCGAGCTAAAGAACGTTCTTAGTGGCCGAAAGAAATTTATGGTTCATTCCAGTCCGTATATGCTACTCCATAAAATTCTGTCTACTTATGTATCACGTACATCAGCACAATCACTTTGCAGCTGTTTCGACGTTATTACGATTTCGCGAACAAACCGGTCGTTAATTTACGTTTATTACCGCGGACTTTACGCCTTGCCCGTTTTTCGAGATCGTGATTGCGCGCCGTGCTCCAGAGGACAGTCGTTTCCTTTGGCCTGGCCGGAAAAGTCGCCGACTAAGTAGTGGCTTTCTCCTATAATCAAGAATACGCTTCCCTTCGGGGCGCATCACGCTCCGCGACTCGGCCACTCGAGGACAGTATTGTTCAATGACTACCCCATCGACTCTCGCCGGTGTTTTTTCCGCTCGAATTATGTGAGCACGGTCCGCAGTCAATTTCCTTCGCGGTCGTTACGTTCATTCGTTCACGCGGCTCCCTCTTTTACTCTCGTTTTCGGAAATCAGTACCGGTTCGCCAACCGAATCTTTCGTCCACTTTCTCGGGTTGTGCGGCCTGTAATTTTATCGTCGAACAAAGTTATAATAACATTTTGGAAGAATAACGCCGAACGTTGTAAATTCGTGGCTTTTAGCAGGGTTCTAAATCCTGCATCGCTTGCTTGCGACGGTATTAAAGACAAAATCTTGAACATATATGGTTATTCAATACAGACTATAGGAAGTTTGTTTTTAAATAAAAAAAAATATTTTGAATTTTGTTGGGCTTTTTATTTAATTATTAAGCATCGTCTGTGACAATTATGTGTGAAAGATGATATCTGTCAAATGACCACCACGACCACGTTTACAGACATCAATTCGAAAATCAAAATTGTCGATGACATTTTGGTATATATGATCGTTTAATTCACCAATTTAATTTCTGATGTTGTTTTTTAGGTCATAAACTTTGCTTTTCAAATAACCCCAAAAAACAAAAGTCTAATGTGGTGAAATCACGCGAACGAGGTAATTAATTCACATCACCATTTTTTGAAATTAATCGACCATTCAATTTCAATCGCAATAAAATTTTTCACGCGTCGTTCGTGGCGTAGCTCCATTTTGTGTCAGCCATAAATAATCAATAATCATTTCATTATAACGTGCATCGTTTACTGTAACTGCATCTTCATTCTTGTTTTCGAAAAAGAATGGATCGATTACGCCTTTCGACCAAAATTCACACCAAATAGTAACTTCTTTTTGATGAAGTGATTTTTCTCGAATGACTCTTAGATTTTTATCTCTTTTATGCAAAATTCCCCACATACTGCCATAAGAAATTGTCACAACACTTCCGCAAATGGCAGCCACGTTTTCATGCGAACTGTTTTTGGTCTGTCAGACTTTGTTCTATCCTGAACAGAACCAGTTTTATCAAATTTTTTAACCAAAATCGTTTGCTCAGATGGACGATTACGTATTATTATACTGAACATTGATTCTTAAAATAAATTTTGATGATTAAAATTGTCTATCATTATAGGTTAGAAGAGAAAGAAAGTAGCAAGAAACAAACATTCTCATTCAACACCCTAAAGGCACTTTCGGGTAACTCTTTTTTCTTTATGATACAATTATCCGTATACAAAGCAGAAGAATGCGTCGAACAAGAGCAACGCTAACGCAACAATAAAAAGCGATCGAAGTAAGCAAGTAAGTAATCAAAGTAAACAAAGAAACGGCATTATTCGTCCTAGGATCCGAATGAATTTGTAGATCTGCGACATCCAATTCCGTCAGTGACGATAAAGGAAGGCAGCCGATGACCGAAGAAAATTCATTTCGAAGCGAACGGTTATTCCCGGCCCGGCCCCTGATCAGTCGCATTTGCGTTTCAAACTATCTCCCAAGTCAGCGTATCCCTTGGAAACACGCTGCAACGGCGTAACTTTTAATTCACCGGCTCCCAATAATATTTCTGTTCCGGCACCGGTAGGTAACGCTATTTAATTCCGCCGGTGTTCCTTTATTTCGAGAGCACTGTTTGATTCGGTGACCCGCCGGCACGACACGGTGCTCCGATACTTCCCCTATAAACTTGTTCAGATCCGTGCGCATCGCTCCGATGCAGATTTGTGCATCCGTCTGAGCGGATGTCTCGTCCAAGCGCAACGCTGATTCGGTGCAGAACCTTCGCATCACCTATCGTCAAAGCTAATTGCGATGAAAGTAAAGCGTGTGCATTGTACCATTCGACAGAAGGAGAGCCGGACAATCTACCTCGTGACTCAATCCGCGCAAATATTTCGTCATTTCATACTCGAATCGATCTACTAATCTCCTCCAGTATAGCAAACTTCATTTTTCTGAAAATAAAACTTGATACGTCCTACCGCGTTACGATTGCCGAGAGCGGTGGTTGGATATTTTATTCCCGAAATACCGATCTTGTATAGTACAGAATGTTGATACACTTGTATCGATGAAGATTGAAGCGTAAACAGTTGTAGAAAAATATCCGGTTTTCGATTAAAATATAAAGTAGAGGATCTGAATTGTATTTGTAATGGAACACTGTAGATATTATTAAGTAACGTAAAATATGCCAATTGATTTGTGAAGTTCCAGATCATTAATCTCTAAAGCTAGAAGCCTCGGTGGAACAAGTACGAAACTGTCTAAAATACCGTCGCAGAGCGCGAATCTCAATTGCAATGAAAGTCAAATCTACATCTCTTGGAAATAGGTCACGATTTTACGGTTATTACGAAACATAGATTCAACTACGTTCAAGATAGCTGCGGAAACTGAATCCAGATTTTCTGTACAATGAAACTCTACGGTTTCGGTAGAATGGAAGTGTACGGGTCATGTAAAACGGAACATATTTGTCCTAATGCTATGATTTACAGTTCCCACAGAACTTGAATTCGCGACTGCTATACGCGAAGCTGTCTTGACATAACCTTACTCGCGACAGTATTGAAAATTGGAACTACATATTTTCACTTCATTGAAAATATTTGCACCTCACAGCACTTCGAAGCATTCTTCAAAATTTTAATTTTCCTTTAGCATATATTACTTACAGTTAGCCCTTTTTGACAGAAAGGAGAAGTAACTTTTTCGTTACTGTCTGAGTGTAATTAGACTTGCGTTGCTGTTGGATAGTTTCTTGTTAAGCGCAAAATAAAGATTTGACCTGTTGAGTTAGGTATAGCATAGCTAGGTTCAGTGTCATAATGCCGTACACAATCAAAAACTTGTCTTTTCATCAGGATCAAAATGGCACAGCAGCAACAAAGAAATTGTACAATCCGAGAATACTTTCTTATTACGTATTACATTTGTTATATATATTATATATATTTTGTTTAGTATTATACATATGTATTATTTATTATGTGTTACAGGATTCACTTTTTCTAAGCGCGACATAAATATAATTCTCCCAGAAATATATTTAAACACTACATTGGCTTAGAAAAATGTTTAAACACCTTCTAGGGTGAATAACCTTTTTTAAAAAGAATGAATTAGTATCGCCCACGTGTGACCGAATCAGAACTCAGCGTGTTAATGTCAAGAAAATGTATATTACTTGACTGCTGATATTACGACAATAACGATGAAACACAAAACATTCATAAAATGAAAAGAGCTTCAAGATTTTGTTGTATTATCTCCGACTTATTAGAATCATTAAAAGAAAAAATTAATTTCTCAAATGAACATATCATTTTCCTAATTGAACGAATAATTTTCTTCAGTGAGCGAATAATTCTCTTAAGTGAGCGAATAATTTTCTAAAATGAACGAATCTTGAATGAAAAACAAATAGAACGTGAAAATGGCACAGAAATTGAATATTAATGTTTAACAGTGAATCGAAAACGGTCTCGTGCAGGTGGCATAATCGCAGCGTTAATTTCCCCTTTAGCGTCGCTCGGCACCTTGCCCAGGGTCTCTTTAGTCGCCTTTCTTCCGCGACAAACCGTTTGCCGGCGTCAGCGTCAGCGTCGGCGTCGCGACGCCGCGAAGGACGCGTAACGAGCACTCGCGACAAACCACACAGCTCTTTGCCGGTGTTATTGTTAATTTTCAAGTCGTGCTACGACGGCCGAGCTTCCCTCGCCGATGCTAAAACGACTCCGTCCGCAGCAACCCCTCGGCTTCGTTTACGGTCGCCGCTTAAGTCGCGGGGGAGCTCGTCCTCGTTATCTCTCGCCGGATATGTTTACGAAGCAAACTATCTTTCATCTTGGAATGCCCTCCCCGACTTTTCGCCGCCTCTACGCTTCGATTAATTTCTGCGAAGAACCAGGATCGGCTCTGATTAGAACCGATTGGTATTCCGCTCGGACCGTGACATCGCGTTTCGTCGATGCCCGATAAGAACGGCCAGAGGGTTTCCACTTGAAGATTCTTTTACGGCTGCCTTCATAACTTTTGTATCTTGTCTGAACTGTTTTTACTTCGACCGTCATTCTACGCTCTTGACCACGGTGAAAGAAGGAGAGGTGGACCTACTTCATCCCTACTCCTGTGGTCTTAAAGGTTTACTTCTGATATAGTCCGCCAGGTGCTGTATGGAACTTTTGTATTGTCGGTGAGAGTTTCTAATCTGTGCGAGTCTTCAGTAAGAGTACTGTAGTAGCACCAAGCTTATACAAATACAAATTTGAAAAGTAATGCATCGATGAGCTATTGTGAGCACCAATGTTTCACTAGTACCTCAGCGTCACAGGAATTTTGTTGGAGGGTAATCATTGTAGCTCCACCTCTCCTTGTTACACTATGGTCTCGATTAAAGTTCACTGGACTAATTTCATGGATTTTTAACGTAGAAATTGCATTTCAATTGTTCTTATTATATTATATATTTAGAACCCTATTTCGCCTTGCACATTTTATTAAGATTTTCTAAGAAACAACGAAATGCTACTTAACCTTTAACCCTTTGCACGCGAATGACAACTCCGAGGTACTACTAAAAATGGCTATGTCTCTTTTTACAGTAACTTTTACATTATTAAATTGATTTATATTTAAAGAATTGTTAAAAATGTATAGAAAAAGAATAGGAAATCATAAGCTTACCACGCCGGTCAATACGACCCATCTAATATTTTTATTTTAAAATTGTCCCAATTTTAAAGACACATTCACAGAAAACAATGGAATAAATTTCTCAGTTTAAGCATAGATTCTCATGAAAGTGGCGAGAAGTCTGTATGAATTAAGTCTTGTTATTCCTATAAAGAAACACACGTTGCTCAGTTTCAGTGGTCGGTAGGTTCAGTGTTGAAGTAGCAGCAAATGATTAATTCTACAATTATCTTACCACGAAGAACGAATTACGAAAAACAGAGAATGAAATTGTTTCAGGTGAAGGAAAATATCGCGTCAGTGTCCGCATTTCGCTGGCCTTTTTTCAACGGTATATCGCGAACGCATAGCCCAGATACCGCGGAGCCGAAAGAATAGGGAAACGAGGGTCAGCGAGCGGCAACCCGATATCGGCGGAGCCACTAAAATAATAGAAATCAGCGACAAGTCGAATAACCGATCGCAGTTATTGCGGAGCACGCGTCGTGTCGAGGTCGAAATCGAAACAGCTCCTTTATGAAGCGGTGATTCCGAGTTATCGGCGCGCATCACCGCGATCTAGACCGGTAGTCTGGCTGTGCCGCCGCCGGAAATTGGAAAACATTGGTTATCGTTCGGATCTCTCGACGATTTTACGAGCCGCTCTCCGTAGGCCGTTGATCGAAAACGACAATCGGCGACAATAACGGTCCGAATCCATTCCGTACTTCGAAATTCGCTCGAACGGCCCACGGACGCATAAGTTATAGAATTTATTTCGGCCCAACGACGCGACTCAACCATCGAAATAGGATCCAGGAAATCCGTGGCCGGCGTGGCCGACGGCGTCGGCCTCGATTCGACCATGGGCCGGAACGGCGGTCGCGAATTTCTGCTTTGACACGCCGCGCCGGTCCACGTAATTTGTTTGGTCAATTAAAATGTAAAACAGCCATCCGCGGAAACTGAGCGTGGAAAGCATTCTCGCGCGAGAATAAACGTGGTGTTGCTTTCGTTTTAATTCGCTTTAATCGAGCTACACGTGGAACGAGTTTTCCTGTGATTTTAATCTTCCGCGGCTCTCTCAACCCGCTCGGCGACCCGCTCGGCGACCCGCTCGCCGACCCGTTCGCCGACCCGCGCTTACTTGGTCTCGTACATTCCGTTTAAACGCGAACGCTCATTACTTCGCGGAAGGACAATTGAAGGAGATTGAATTTGTTCTTGGTCCCAAGCCTCCGGCGGCTTTGCAAATTGTTTTCGCTTTTGTCGGCCGTATCTCAGTGCTCGTCCACGCGTCCGCCACTACGCTAATAACTGGTGACATGCGTGAAGTTTTCTGGGAACATCTAAACGATGCTTTTACTTTACACTGCGATAGTTATTGATGAACACATCACTGGAGCTCTATACGAAATTAAAATTTTTCTCTAAAATTAGGGTAGCGTATACAGTGAGTGACCGTTTAAGCGCGAGTATTATAATTGATAGCAAAGAATTATTTATCGCTAAAATCGAATAATAAAAATTGCTGTTACCGCTGTAAAAGGACTTAAGAAATAATACAAATTATTCAGAATTTGTATAAAACACAAAGAGGAATGTAAAAATCATTAACTATTAATGGACACCTAAAATTACAGTTATTGCACAGTGTTGGCATGGTTACGTGACAGTGATTGACAGAGTTAAGTGACATTGACCCTTCTATTAGGGGAATCATGAAAACACTCCGTAATCATTTGTTACAAGCAAAATAGTTTATTTATTTATCAACAAAACTTGAATATATAATGAATAATAAGATATTTGAATATATTTTATTATATATATTATATTATATTATTATATATTTTATTAATTGAAGAAGGTATTATCTTGTATTTACTAATTTTTTAGGAAAATTGTCCCATATGAACTTTTAAATTGAAGCAAAATTTAATTCTTTTGTTATCAAATTCTCGGTATGAAATTAAATGTAGTCTCACGAGGAATAGAAATGGTCACGTTCTGCTAGAGAAATTATTAACCCTCATCCCTTCTTCGTGTCAATTTGACGCAGTTTTGTCGGTTAGTGGAGAATTAATGTATTCCATAGATCGCTTAATTAGTTCTGAACTACGTGAAGAACCAACGTTAGAACTTGTCTCACCTCATTTTAGGTTCTCGTCTTTACAGAAAGAATTTACGAAATTAATTATTTATTTTTTCCATGTTGTCAAGGTTATGTCAAGGTTATAATATAAATAATATAGTAAAATGTAATAAAATATAATTATCAAATAAAATATAATAATAATTAATACCTGTGAAACAAAGCGTTGCAAGTGGTCAAATGGATAATTTCTTCTCCTGATAGATATAATAGGAAAGCAATAGGACGGCATTCTTAAATGTTTCTAATTCGATACATTTCATCGACTCGTTTTTATTTCATACAAAGTGCATATATTGTTTAAATTTTAATGCTTCTTTATGACGTGCAATGGGCGATGGCTTAACGTTCGGGATTACAAAAATTTATTATATCTGCGTAAAGTTTTGCAGCTTAGTAATGCGCGGTTATTGTGCTTTTTCCACTTTAAAGTGCCTTTAACGTTTTAAGGAAAAAGATTGTCGTGATTTACCGTAAGAGGTCGAGCAGCATGTGCACTGTTTTCGCTCGTTCTCGACCGCTGAAGTAAGGGTGCGTGTTACATCCGCGTACAAATGTTTACGTCATTTTTAATATTGAACAAGCGCACGTACAGCTGGGAGACATTACTGCGGGATGTATCCCGCACTTTTGGCAACAGTGCATCGTGACCTCGTCCACTCATTTTATCCTTCCGGGTAACGAGCACCGCGATAAGTATACGAGAACATTTATTTTACGAATTCCACATGTGAAAAACAAAATGCAGTTGAACAATTAATTTTGACATTACCGCACTTTGAAACTGATATACTAGAATCATTAATAGAAGAATTAAACTATTACTTTGCTTGCAATTTTTACAAATTTCATGAAGTATTGATTACGTATAAAAATTGATGATGTTTCAACGACTCTTTCAGATGTTCAGATACATTTAATAAATATGTTTAATAGCACGGTTATGTTATTGAATAAAAATTTCGTTCTTCAATAATAACATTATTTCACATTTGTCGAAAAATCATAACATCCACAGTTCAGTAATAATATTTCGGTAATACACATTCGTGTTTATTGTTAAGTGTGTAAAATAACCACTAATACCGGTAATCTCTTCGATCATTCGGAAATTCCCGATTGACATTATCTCCCGAAATTTCGAAAAAAAAATACCCACACGCAGTATATTTTCCGGGATCCCATAATTTCGTAAAATTTGGCCGACACTAATTTACGAGCGTCGGTTCATCCGCAGTCGTCTGTAAATATCGTTACATCGAATAATCCCAGCAGCCAGCGAAAGTATAAAATGGTGGTCCAATGGAAAATGGAATCCGATTAATGATGAATATTAATTCGAGCCAGATTAACGTTGTCCGCAGGTACAGGAGCGCGCGCGCGCACGTGCACGCGCGCGTTTCCGTTTTAATCTAATTTTAATTGAATCAAGATCCTTGGAACCGCGCGATTTAAGCCGCACAACAAGTTGTACGAACAATTTTTCCTCTGTAGAGCCAGCCCGTTATTTCTCCTTTTTCCGAGTAGGCGCGCGCGAGCGCTCGCCGACCATTTTTCTGGAACGTCAACTGCTGCGTGCAGAATTCGCTACAAAGCGGCAAACAATACTGGCGGCACAAAGCGTAGAAAACTGAAAGAAAGAGCTTTCAACGTCGCTTTGGAGATTGTTCGGGCCGCTGTGGACCAAACGAGGGCAAAGTTAAAGCAGCCTGCCGGCGCGCTGTAATTCGAAAGAATGTCATTTAATATTCCTAATCGACTTCGCAGCTGAATTACCATGAGCCCTAAACAAAGACGCAGCTCGTATGGAAAACAACATTGCTCCAAATTCTTAACTCTTCTTCAAAGCTGTAGATCCTCTGTTTACAACGCAATTACATCGCGCAGAATAAACTCCGCTGTACTAAAACGCAAACAAATCCTATTTACTCCAATTTCAATTCGGAGGATTAACAGATTCGTTGAACTCTCCGGAGAGTGTTACCAACGCAACAGGAAACGCATCAAATACAGCAGCGAATAAAATATGTACTGTTATACAGTTTAGTGTGAAAGCAGCAAGTAATTAAAGTAAATCTGGCACTGCTCATTTCGTAGCGATGGTACCTGTTTGTGGATTCGTTCATAGAAGGAGAAATGTGGAAACAGGAAATTTGAAAATTGGAAAATATATTTTAGGACTTTCGTGAAAATTCTAATCTTGTAATCTAATGTCTAATTGGACTGCTGATTTTATGCACTTTCGGCAAAAATTAATAAAACAAATAGACGTCAATCACTGTATACGCTACCCTATGATATGGTAGTGGAGCCCGTTACTGTGGGGTGATCAATTGCTGTGCTTTTGGTCCGTTTCTGGGCATAATTAACATAATATTTATCGAATATGGTATACTAAATTTGTTTATTAAAAAACAAATATAATAAAAGGAACCTCGCTGGGTTTTTTTTTTTTGTTAAAAGCCACTGTTCCCGGTGTACTTTTTTGAAAGGAGAACAATAATTCTTACATAAAAAGTGGGAACCGATGATAGAAATCTCCACTTTAAGTTTGTGCAAATGCTTCGAGGACGTTCGCAGCTCGCAGCCTTATTTCATCGGTCCCGCAATTTCTAACAATCTTTATCCGGAATTGAGTAGTTGGAGAATCTAAGACCCAATCAGAGTTCGAGGAATCACCGCTGATAATTCGCTCTGATCTATCGACCCTAGGAAACGGACAGCAACCCGACCGGGAGCCGTTCCTTCGTACTTGCGTCATAAATCAGACCCGACTTCGGGCCGAGTAAACCGAGGAGGACTTCAACGATTAGACTCGCCGGTCGAAAGTTGCCGAACTTCCCTCCTTCCAATCTCCTTCGCCACCTTCTTCCGATGTTCGTTTAACTATCCGACCATACGGCTCGCTCATTCCCCTTATCCCTTCTCTCTCATACACATATACACACACATACACTCTCACTCTCTCTCTCCTTCTCTCTCTCTCTCTCTCTCTCTCTCTCTCTCTCTCTCTCTCTCCCTCTCGCTGTCTCTCTTCCTCGAAGTTCCCTGGAGTAGCGGGAAACGGGAATGAGAAACACGCGGAGGATTCAGGGTGGCTGAGTGGAAGGGTGCGAGGAAAAAGGGAAGACCGGGAGGAATCGAGCCGGAAAAAAAAACTTCGCGGTGCTCCCATCCCCTTCCGGCCCGGTTCAAGCAGTAGCTTCCGCCAAGCGAGAGATAGAAAAGATGAAAAGCTAACTTTCGGACGCCATTTGATAATATAGCCGGGCCAGATCGGCCGTAATTGGCCTGACTCGATGCCTAGTCGATGGAATCCGACGGAGAAACTTGGCTCCATCGATCGTGCTACTTCCGATGGGTAGGCCTGATCAGAGCAGTCGCTTTTTCGATCCTCTTCTCCACCGGGCTACATATTTTCTTTCCAGTTTTGTTTCCTTATCTCTAGGAAGAACGCGGAGTTTTCAGCTGGTCCTCCTCCTGTCGACGATTCGGAAAGCCTGCTCGCATAATTCATGAGACTTTTAACGTTAGAGGCTGCAATTCTGATGGCGACTTATAAAATTGCTGATTTCATTCGGCTTCCGAACGTACCGTTGTGAAAATTCGGAAATACTCGCTGCCTGTTTTACTGAAATATTGTGTTTCGCCGGCTACTTAACTTTCTCGAGAATTCTTGTTGCGTGATTATTCCTTTCAATTAATTCTTTTACTATTATTCATTTTTATCCTTATAAATTGATATATTTTTTCACGCTGGTCAATGAAATGCTGTTTCTTGTTTGAATCAATCGGCACAGTTCCCTCGTTAACTTCTCGCTGTTCGAGTACAATTTTATTTACGAGAGAACATCTTATGATAGAAACAATTTTTAATTATCGTTCAAAATCAACATTTAGCCAACTGAATGGGGAGATCTCCCCGTTTTAAATTAAGTCGTTTGATGACCGAACGGAGAAATGTCTACGCTAATCAACATTATAATTTCGTAATTTTATTAATATTTACTAATTGATAACATATAAGTCTACTTTAAAATTTTAATTTCATTAAACAAAGTACTATAATTTTACGAAATTTTTTAGATTTTTGGCGCGGTCGTGTAGGTGTTAACTTACCATGTAAATTTTGAGACAACCTTCAACTTTATAAACATATGTTAATCGTTATAGTATTCCATACGAAATTCATTGACCTGAAATATATTCATATTACAATTTCCCTTTGAATTAAACTAAATTCCATTGAAAACATTTTCATAGACAGCAATTGGTCGAGAAAATAATTTCGCGGATTAATTAACATTCCTGCATTCCTTGAATTTCATTTGATATACTTTGGATCACGTTTTGGAAAATCGTTGGCCAGAAACTAGCGATTAGTGAAGTTCTGGGTGGTCGTGTTGTCGGTTTATTTTAAAGTTACCGGCGTTTCATGGTCGGCTTGTCGCGAAAGTGGTTCAAACTGCGGATTTCAATCTGCCGAACGCGAATTCTGATTTCCAACGGGAATCATTTCAACGAGAAGGACGAGCCACTGACTCGCTCTTTCAATTTACGTAACCCGCCGGTGGTTCCGCGAGTTACGGATACGAGCAGCCGCGAGCTATTCCACAATCAGCTCGTCACAACCTACGGGGCACCAATCAACGCTGGTCTCTTGCTTGGGTCATGACGAGAAATTTTATCCGGCATTTTTATATTGGGATTTTGGTCACCGCGATCTGCTTGATAACTGCGACGGACGAGTTTCGCGCGTCGACTGCATTTGTTCCAGTGCTGGCAAATAATTACCAATTACGCAAAGTAATTTCTCCAAATGACTTTAGTTTGTCGTTATTTAATAATTTGTACCCGCAATCTTTTAGCGAAATGGTTGTTAAAGCTTTTGAAAGTTCGTACAGGTAAAGCGACTGGAGAGTGGTTAAATAAACACAATCTTTCTACTGTTATAAAAGAGTAACAAGCTTTCTGTTTGTTAGTTACTTTCGGTAGGTTAAGTGTTAAATATAAATACTTCAGAGAACGAACGGAATAGCGTATTACTATGGTTTTGCTTCGAATCTCAGATTGTCTGTGTCTTCGGCAAAACGACCCGCAGACTTGACCCAAAAATGGTCACTTAGCCGCAACTTTCCAGAATACGCGATGGCTATATTTAATGGCAGGACTCGGCATAATTAAGCAAAGAAAACTAAATCAGTTATTCCGTTCCAACAGGGTCCTCGAGGAGACGCTTACAAATTTCCCGGGCCGCTCGATAATGCCACGGGAAAGTTCCTTGCCGAGGGCATCTCGGCGCTTTGCCGGTGCGCCGATCTAATATTCCATTGAGTACGCTTCAGTGACCGTAAAAAATAGACGGGATTGCTTCGACGCCGTTCTGTGTTTCTTCCATGATTCTGCCAATCCTATTGACCCAGTTGCGTTTTACGGTCAGGGAGTCGGTACACAAATCGAAAGAAGTCCCGCGAGCCTGGCTATGCGGCGGACCATGACGGCGGAACAGCCATCGGGAACAACTGTGACGTTTTACAAAAGCAATCGTTAATTCGTATTCAAAACAGATCACGGATATCGTAGCCGTTTCGTGCTTCCATGATGATTCGGCTAATCTGGCTGACCCCGGCCGAGGCATCCGCTTATAGTCGCTGCTCGTTCGACGATAGACAGAGAGGAACACGGCGCGAGCGAGTGAGCGAGCGAGAGAGAGAGAGAGAGAGAGAGAGAGAGAGAGAGAGAGAGAGAGAGAGGCGGAGGTCATGAAAGAGCGAGAAAGGATGAGATAGGACGGTACACTCCTCGTTTCCCATATTATCTTCGCGCTGGTTCGGTCTACGTTGGACACGATCCCGTAACTCATATCACCATGTGTCACCGGCTTAATCTAACTCACGATCGTTGCCCGTCGTAACTCACACGAGAATAATTGCTCGATCGATATTTCGACCGCGACGCCGTACATCACGACGCCGTCTCCGCGCCCGCGTTTAACCTCGTCGTTATCTTTCCCTAACCCGGAGATTCTGGTGGTCATCGACGCCACAAGACTTGTCGGGTTTTTCAATTACAGCGATACATTGCACAACGCCAGGATTGGGAACGCCGACTGCAGCATCTATCTATCCTCACTTTCGCGAAAATTTGATCATTTCATTCTTCCAATATGAGTGAGAAAAATGAATGTATCAATTTCATCTTTTTTAGCGAAGAACATTATCTTGCAGACAAACCTTCTCTTGGACATGCTTTCGAGGTTTCATAGCGACATTTGCCTGTTTTCAAGACGCTATATTTTTATTCGGATGAATGTGTGTAAGGGGAAACGAGTCGACCGATCGGATAGATCGGGATTCGATTCTGGATCTTTCGCTTTCCGGACAAGTGCTATATTTAATTATGACCCGGCCGACTGACGACACGTTCTCTCCTAGTCCTTATAAACGCAACACGTAAACACTACGCGTCAGAAACAATACCGATGACTCACACTACATTTGTATTAGGTGGAAACTATGAAACGGGCATTTTTGGTTAGTCTGTGTTCAACTGCGACTTCATTACAACGTGCTCTTGATATTTTTACTTATAAATATTAAAGGTATTCTTCTTACTCATTTTGTAAAATTTTTTCGTGCTTGTGTTCCATTTTTATTTTATATTTCTCCGAAACCCACCGATGCTGGGACACCCTGTATAGAATTAACAGTTTGCCAGCGGTATAGAGTCATTTCTGACAACAAATCCTTTTACCTTCTTTTTCATAATGTCTAAGGTACACTAATTTAGTTTGGGTCAAATGCGATTCGTCACCGCTTTCCGACTGTCGATCACAAAAATATTTCACCAAAAACATTTTACGGAGGTATTAAGCAAATTTCACGCGGAATAATCCACTGGAAATCGCAAAGTGAATCAAAATCCATTTCAGTGGAACCAATATACTTTAATAATAAAGCATTAAGTTCAATTTATCTGCTAAAATTGAACAGCTGCGAGGAATGAAAGAACCGTCCAAAAATTCGGAGAATTTCTACGGCCGACCAGAAACGCATTTTGGAAAAGTGTGCACGGAGACTCGAACGTGAAAATCCTTCCAGCTCGATGATACTTAACTCGACGAATATGGTTACCATTTAGAGAAGTGGGGCGGACGGCGAATAACGTAAGAAAAATTCTGCTCGTACGCTTGAAGCGTGGGAAGATTGCTGAGAGCAGGGGAGAGCAGGGGCGAGCGGAAAAAGAAAGACGAAAAAACGGTCGTTCGAAACGCGGGGAATGCTTGAACTTTCTGGCAAGTTTCGAGCACCCGGCCACTTGAGAAGTTTTCAGTTGGCTGCTTTTCTCCCTACTCCATGGGTTTCCTCCCGCTTTGCTCATCGCCGATGGGTCGCTGCAATTTGCGCTCGCAACATCGCTTCAATTATGGGACAGTCAGATTCACCGCTCATTAAAACCGCTGGGGATCCTTCTTTCATTTCTTCGCCGTCCCCGAGGCTTCTTCGCCCCCCCCCCACCTACAACGAACTTTCTTCTTTAACTTCGTTTACCTCGGCCGATACAGAAGCCGGTCGACCGACGGACGCGCATTTATCTAAAATCGGACTTTTCGGAAACCAGCGACGAGAGATGCTCGAACAATAAGCGCCCGTCCTGCTTCTGCTCTGTGGCCTAGTCTCCCTATTAATTTCTCGTTGCTTCGATGGGGACATCTCTGTTTTAATAGGCGAAATTCATCGAAGCGTATTCAACGAATTAGCTATTCAGATCAATAGTTTGTCCTTTCGTTTCGCGAGATTTTTTAATATTTCTCTTCGCAGACGTTTTGGAGATGACTGTATAAGTCAGAATAAAATAAACACACGAGACATTACAGTTTTGTTTTGAAGTTACTGATAATTGCAGAATTACCGTTCTTGTCTAGACTTTTGTACATTCAAAATTAAGGTGATACAGTGTATGCATTTGTTACTCGAGTACTGATTTATAAATTACATACTAAATTACTTAGTACTCACGATTTAATATCCTATAATAGACTCATAATAATCCATAATCCTCTGCTTAGTATCGCGGATGCCGTAGGATCGATACATTGAATCATGAACAATATAACCATGAATAAGCATTAAGCTCGACGTTTTCACTTCCTCTATTTAGATGTTTTATTCAGATTAGGATATTCTTATTAAACATCACTTTCTTCACTACACATAACATTGTTATATGTATCATCATCATTGTTATATGTAACATTGTTATATGTAGCTTGTCTCCAGAATATTTGGAGACTGGTGTCGTTATTACAGGAGTTATCTTGTAAGGCCGTAACAGCACCTTTGGAGACTTTTAGTAATGTATTCAATACAAATTTAATAATATAAGAATTATTTGGAATATAATATGTCATTTTTTAACCTTTCAGACACGATGCGCCACTATAGTGGCGATTGTCAGCTTATATTACGACGCGCACTATAGTCGCTCACTCTACTGACTCATTCGCTCACCGTTGGAACTAAATAATCATTTTCTTTCGTCTTTTGCCCTCTTTTTTGCTCTCACAATGTTTTATAACAGTGTTTATCTTTGATACGCCAGTGTCAGATATTAATTTTCGTTTAAAATATATCGTATTCAAATGTATTATAAATTATTAAAGTGAAAGTGTATGTATTATATCTTTAACTCAGAACCACCTCCTTCTTCGGTCTAAGTGACATGCGGTGTTGCGGGTGACTCAAAATAAAATTTTAGCAATCAAAGTATTATTTATTATTTTCAAAATATAAAACATGAAGTACGACATAAATTAGGAGGATAATGAAGACCTCAATGTTTCAGTATTTATTTACACGTTTGCAGACGATTTGAAACTATTGTTGGATCGCCGGTAACCCCACGGGGTCGTTTTAGGGTTAAGAAAAATTGTAATTTAGTTATCAAAAACTTCATTCCAATGTGCTTGCGTAGAGAAGAGTATTATCCGTCACACATTATCGTCACTGCTGTATTGTTTACGCGTAATTCGCCTCAAACTCTGCCGTACAGAGAAACAGCCAGCGCGAAATTTCATCTGTGCCTAAAAGGTAAATGGTATTCGTTTAAAGGAGTGATTTATCTGACAGTGGAGGAAGGAGAGCCGAGGAAATGCCATATTATTTTATGTATTGGTGTACGAATTCACGAGTTATTGCGATGATTCCGGAAAGCAGCCGTTCGATGCCGATCGATCCTGTCTCCTGAAGAACAATATTACCCGGCATTATCGGGCAGTGTTTTTACGGCTGATGAAGGAATATTCGGTGGAGGAGGAAATGGAAAAAGCGGCTAACTCTCGAAATGAATTATCGTAGAATACAGCGCGCGACGTGCCCTGTAAAAGCGGTCTCGCCCGGTATGAGTGGTTGCACCGTGACAAGGCAGTGGCATATACGACTGATTAAATTGGTGCTCGTCCTGAGTGTGTTCGAAATGCGTGCAGGCCGACTCGCGCCCGGAGAACGTCCTCGCAACACCGGCTATTCGTCACAATCAATCAGCGCGAGAAGGCTGTCGGCGAGGAGGAAAAAAAAACGGCGCACTGCAATATACTTTGGAGCACGCCGCGTATATAGAAACGTCATGGCTGTGTTCATTTCACTTTCGGAAGACGCGGGAACAAATTTTCGCCAGTATTCCGGCACGCTCCTTGATCGTTTCTTCCTCTTTCCCCTGCTTCTCGTCAACGACGCTCTGCTTTCGATGGCGCGCGGATATTCAGCGAAGAAAATGGATTTCCAAATTTGCTTGCCGGCCCGGATGATGCGACGACGAAACGTCAGTCGTTTGGAAAACTATAAGTCAGATTCGATACGTCCATATACATCACGATGTGTATAGCATACGCCGAGACTTTTCGATGCTTTTAACATTTTTGGCTTTAAATGCGATCGTTCGTTTTAAACGAGGTTGCAACTGGAAATGCACTGTGCGGGTTGCGTCGGTATAGTAGAATTTATGCGCGGGTAGTTCTTTTTAGCGAATTCTGTACGTTCTGTACATTTAATGCGCAACAGTTTAGCTAAGGTTTCCAAGTCTTTCGTTTCAGACTCTAATAATTATTTCTAAGTGCGTGTTTTTTTAGCAGAGTACTGTTTGCGCCCCTTTGACCCGCTAATATGCACGGTTGTTGGCGGGTTGCCATACTTCGGGGTGATTTTCAATTGTGAATGACTTAGTAATGGTTCTTGGAATTTTGTCAAGCTTGACTTTTGTTTCGTTTTATTACGTAGAACATCGTACAAATAGTTTATTATAATAGACTAATAATGTTTAGTTAAGAAATTATGAATGCGACGATATATTTCAGTGGATCTCTCCTATTCGGTAAGGACGCGATAGCGTGGACCAATGATCAGTTAAAATACATTAGGATAAATTGAATTGTGAAATGGTACTAATAAATCTGCAATAAAAAATATTTTGTAAAAGGTGAAATTCATTCAGCCGCAAATTATATCAAATGATATCATATATTAATTAAGCCATCAGAAAGGCAGGTAGCTGCTTTCACTCATAATTTACGGAGTAGTTAAAAAAATTATAGCCTATTTAAAAAACGAAAAGAGAATGCGAATAGAGAGAAACTTGTTATATTGAATATTGCAACAGAATTTCAAAGTTCGGCAGCAAGTTGATATTGGTAATACAGAAATTATTACTTGACATGGCTTTAATGGAATTTGATACAATTAAATGTTTCAGTATGGCGTGCGAATGATTTCCGGAGGCACAAAGAAATCATCTCTTCATTATTCGAATACAACCGCTATGCGAAGTTACCAAAAGTACACTCTAACGCACACATTTATCTCGGAACTTCACGTTATCGATTTACCGATTCAGTCCGGCTTGAAATAACGGATTACCACCGGCTAATCCCTTGCGGAAAATGCGGAATCATTAATGCTCACTGATGGCTGATGTCTGTACGCGCATCGCATTTTCGTAGCTTCAAATTCATCACTGTCTTGGAACAATTGTATGACGTCATCCAGCACAGCTTTTATAGACACTGTTGGAAACAAATGGAAATTGCGTAAATCCGGTATCAAAATAAAAATTAGTTTAATATACCTTTATTTCACAAAATGTTGAAAAATGTCGACTGTATCAAAATTCTTGTTGTTATTCGAATTATTATATATATATTAAGAATATCATAGCACATTTTAAGATCGTTTAAATGAAGCGTCATTTTTAATACATATAATACAATATGTATTTATAATATAGGTACCAGTTAGATATTATATTCGAGTCATTTATAATTTATTTATAACCGATGACAACTAAAAATTAAATTAATTTCACTGTCCGATAAATTGTAACTTCTCCTAATGTTCCAAGAATCAATTTGTACTGCACTGGAAAAATTGCGTCGTTAAAGGCAACTCGCTGATCTTAAATATTGTTTAAGCGTGTTTAAATGTTCGAGAAATGAAACAGAGATATATCATTGTTCGTATTTTGCACCACTGAATCGTTCTATGCAAGGATCATTCACGTAACCATTCTTTGACTCTTAATGGAGATTTGTAAATATACATCGACAACCTGAATGTTATTCTGCTCATTTCAATCAGAATACAATTCTATTCTCTTGTCACCAATATTTGAGCACTCAAGTAAAGTAAGCGCACGATAAATGTATCGTTTCGTTTTCTTCTACGACACGATTACAATCGGACAGCATGCGATGATTGTAACCGTGAAGAAATGGGTTAAAAGGGGTTAAAACGAAAAAAATTCTCACATTTTTTAATCTCTTAGGCACGGCTGAATTTTGCGCAGGGTTGTCTCTCTATACGGCAGAGTTCGACGCGAATTACGCCTACTCGATACAACACTGCGATGATTAATTATAAATTAACGATTAGATTATAATTTTTCTTAAAGATATGGCGCATACGCTTTAACTTTAATAATTTACTTTAATAATTAATAATAGAATCGAGTGCGGCGCGCCGTAGTATAAGATGACATCCGCGAAAGCCACTATAGTGGCGCGACGTTCCTAAGAGGTTAGAAATGAAATTCTCGAAAAGTGAGAACGAGAAGCCCGGTTCGCGTGTGCCGATTACAGAGCAGGAAAATTGGTGTCGAACGGTGTTATTCAGGTAATCGAATTTTTCTTATTGTTTCCGGTTTTCGTGGCAGCTTCGACGCGAGCGCTCCTCGCTGGCGGACTTAACGACCGCGTTCCTAAAACTGGCATAACGATACGTTACGCGGCGAAAGCATGCCACTTTTCAAGCGGCGGTGCGCAGATTCATGGGTCCCGTAATCCCCGCTCGTATGTTTCCGACGGGATACAAGTCCGCCGGGACTCTCCGGGCCGGTTCGCGCGTTATGAAACCGGGGAAAAGTATCAACGAACTGGGGAAACGCATTAATACCCCGGCGTTCTGAGGGAATTATCGAGGAGAACGGGAAATAACTAATGCAGAGATGACACATGGACGTGCACGCGCGTGCACCGGCCGTGCAAAACACATTTAACAACGAGGAACGGTGGACGCGGAGCGGCGCGTCGCGTTGCGACGGGAGAAATGATAATCGGCGCGAGCGCGTAAGCGGCGAATAAGCTGGAAAGGATTTTACCGGGCACCAGGAATTATTTATCATTACGGATTATGGTCGCTCTCGTCGGCTATTAAACAAAACGAAAGCCATAAGAGGGAATACGCGGCATGATGGAATATCACATTGGGCCGGACGGACGGCGAGCATTAAATCCGCTGGCAATCTTCGCGCATGCAACTTGCAACGCTCGTTCGGGGCTTCGACAGCTGTAATCTTGCATTCGGAATTGCTCGTCGAATCGCGATTGTCGGTCGCCATGGGAAACCGGCTGAAATTAACGGCCTACCTATCCTCCCTATCCTCTGCCGCCTACTTCCCCCTCGCCCTCTTATTCGCATAATTAAACAACGTTCCGTTGCAACCGGAGGATTCTTTCCGTTGTTCGATCCTTTTCGATTTCCGGCTACTGTTCTGAAATCGTACACACGTGGAACTAACATATAAAACGTAACGCAGAACAAGTAAAAGACCTGTCTATGTACGTTAGGTTGTATAGTATGAAATATTAGGGTTTTTATCAATTACAAATTCCAAGGAGAGAGGATCGATGGAAGAATGTTTTATCGGAACACTAAAAGCAAAACGTATGCAAACATGTGGTCAATCAAATGGTGCATATTTTGTTAATATAAAAATCTGACATTTCATGCTACAGGATTTAGGAATATCTAGCTGTACAATTAAATCGAGATTATATTGATTTTTATGATTACTTGATCAAGAGGTTAACTTTAAGTGTGTTGTTTATTGCATTTATTTTGCACAGCAAATTAAATTCCACTGTTTGTTTATTATATTAAGAATTTTCAGTTTTCTCATTTTTGTGTAATTCAGCGGTACACGGTGGTCTTCCAGTTTTCTGAGTAATGATTTTTGTTAATATATCTTAAAAATGCTAGTTATGTGAATTAGATATTTTCTGACATTCAGTTTTTGAATAAGTAGTAAAGTGTTTCATAATTTTATATGGAATCTAAATGCACAAAAATGTGGAAGCCTCTGGTTGTATTACTTATTATACTAGTCAAAAAACAGCAACTGTCCTTGCAACGTTATAATAGTAAACACATAGTGTATTAACAAATTCAATAACCAAACTCCAAAGAAAAAGACCAATTTACTGTTTTCTTTAATCCTTGACCATATTATGACGAGTTTGACACGTGATGGAGATTTATAGTAATAATCTGTTATGCATGAACGTTATTCCGGTGTTTTTAGTCTGAATAAAATACTGTTTTCTTGTCATCAATATTTAAACATTCGAGTAATTGTAGACACATGAAATTGTAGACATGGAAGCTGTAACAATTAGATCTTTCAAAACTTAGTTATGAAGAAGTATATATATATATACACACGCATAAAATGCATATTTTTTAACAAACAACATTGTGGAACATGCAACACTCCCCTGACAGTTGAGCACATCATCCTACACTGCAGAACTGACCGCTGGGAAAGACAATACTATAATATAGAAGACACACTGAAGAACAAAGAAACAATCGAGAAGTTACTGCATTTCCTGAAACAGTACCAACTGTATAACAAACTTTAAGTCTGTCTTGAGTCGCTAATAATCCATCTGGTGGTTGATGTGACTTTAAACGCAGAATAAAAAAAATAAACATACTAACCCTTTGCACTCGAGTGGCGACTCTGAGGCGCCACTAAAAATTTATATAACATTTTTGAAAATATTTGTAATAATATCAGACTCGTTTACATTAATCTTCATTAAGAATTTATTAACATTGTAAATACTGTACTTGCGAATAGCCTCAATTTCATACGCATAAATCGCAATAAATCGTATAAAATAGAAATCACAAAACATGTTTTGGATTTCGAAGTGCTTCGAGCGCAAAGGGTTAATAAAATATCGTAATACCAACTAAAGATTTCCAGAACGAAAATTTTTCAAAAAGCTGTAAAGAAAAATTGGACTCAGTCGATCACCGATTGGCTTCACTTACGCCTAACGGTATCTCGTCCGACTTCGATCGTTAAAATAAATCGTCCACAGAGGACAGGAAAAAGCCGAGACACCCAGTATAATCAAAGCGCGCGCCAATCATCCGCGAAGCAGATTCCGCGTCGTTACTCACTGTTCCTTCTGGATCCTTTGACTCGTCACGTGTTCGATATCAAAGACGCTCGAGTAACGACCTTCGAGCTAGCGATATGTCGAACCGGATATAGATCAGTACTTGCAATCAGGTTAACACGCGCGTTGGGATGCTTCCTCTTGGCCGTGCATCGTGCAGGAGAGATCGGTGTTGGTGAACAGTCGTTCGATCAATATCTCGCCATCGTGCTCCCATGTATATGCAATATAGCTATACTCCAAAAATTCGAGCGATATTACGGCGGCTACTGCTACGTGTCGCGGCTCCGCTCCGCTCGGCTCGACGCGGTGTAAAAATCCCCAAGGAACAGTGAGGCGACGGCCGCACTCGTCGCGCTTGATTTCGTCCACGGTTTTGTTTCGTTCACGACCGTTGCTGCCGTTACGAATTCAATTCACTTCGGGGAAAAGTTTGTCCAGCAACGCCCCGACTGTCCGGCATTATTTTCAAATCCCATGGTTACGCGGTTTCCATAACCTTCCCGGCGATACTTCAACGCTCGCGAACCGCTGCGTCGTGCTATGAATCGGGTGGTCGAAGATCAGGTTTCAAGTTTTTACGATTCATTTTCTCGTGGTTTATTAACCCCTTGACTACGGCAGACGCATCGGCCGTACCATAACGGTGAGATTTTAGGTACGGATGCATTTTTGTGAAAACATGTTTTAATAATGAAAAATTTGAATTTCACTATATTAAAGTAATATTATTTATTTCTTCCCATCCTGAATCGAATTGCTAGCATAAATATTAAAAACTTAATATTAATGTAAAGCTCTTCGCAATATATTTAATAACCTGGTAAAGTGTGACATAACTCGAAACATGGATAAATACATAATCCTACATCATATTTCTTACATTCGTAATGCATCTCAATTGTTTTGTCATGTTTTCGTCACGCTACACATTTGCGCCCTTCGTTTAATTGAGATAAGATCTATAGAAATAATTGTCAATAAAATTTCCAAGACGCCTATAGGCACCTTATGGTGTCAGACAGCCAAACTACGTCGAGCGCCTTTAGGCACCTTCAGTCTCAGGCTAGAACAATGGAATAAGCGCCTATGGGCGCTCTCAGTGTCACAAACGCAAAATTTCTAAACGCCTATGGGCGCCCACAGTAGGTTAATTTCATAAAAGCGATGATAATTAGTATTATGCAGTGTGCTCCAATTGAATTTGTAGACACAGCGAATGTAAATATAAACGAGGAAATTCAATTTTATCGGACATAACTTAAAAATATAGGATTTATGCTGTTATCTTGAAGAAAAGAATTTTTTACAATCAACAGCATCGTTTTAAATAACCATTTTTGAAGGTCCAATCATTTTCTGGAATTTGTTAATTGTCATTTAATTCTTTTTTGAAAGTCGTGTTTTTGGGGCTGTCATTACACTGTAAGCAGTATTATTATTTTCTATTCTCACAAAGAAATTTTTCTTTTATCGCATGCTATGTACTTCGGGAAATATAATTAATATAAATATAATATAAATATAATATAAATATAATATAATCGGGAAATATAATTACTAGAAATCTAAGAGGAGTAGTCAAGGTTAGAAGAGAAGAAATAATTTATAAATGAAAACTTGAAAATGAATCTCATTCGATTCGTTTATTTGTTCTAAACATTTCCAGTCTCGAAATCCATTAGTTCAACAGAGAAATTGGTTTTTCTACCTTTAAAATATACTATTAAAATATACTTTTTCTTCGCGTGAATTAAAAAAACGACTATTATTTTTCGCGATGATTTGGGATTTGTTTTTTATGGTCTGTAGAAATAGTATCGGAATATCTTTCAATATCACGAGAGTCTTAATGAGAGATTATTAACAATTATTTATGCGCAGTTCGTGGGAAATGTTTTGTTTATAGACAGAGTTCGTTGGCGTGTATTTTCTTTTAAAAAATTAAAAAAGTATCGAGCAATTTCCGCAATTATTACATACTTTAAAACAGGAGTGCACTCCATGTTACATGTTATTTTATTGCTAAATCGTGCTCCGTTTTTTATCAATCATTGAACAGAATTTTTAGAGTTATGAACTAATCGCAGAGCCGCAAGAAGCTCATCGTTACAAATTATCGTATTCAAGACACTCTGCTCGTTTCTAAACAATTAAACTAATGAGAGAATCGCCGAAATGCAGAGAGTCGTCGATAAAAAGAATTTTATTTAAATACGGTGAAACCAAATGTTCTGTTTCGATGTTGCTATCTAGTGCGAACTTGCGCGAGAAGTAAATGAATTTTCAGTGAGGACGGTTTTTCTGGTAGCCATTTTCGCGTACCGTTGACGCAAAACTCGGTCGGGATTTACATTGTACGGACGGCTGAACGCCGAACATATTCGTGATGAGAATGAGTATTTAATTAGGACAATCGAAGAGAAAGATAATTGAATTTCAAAGCCGTATCTGTGTAATTCATTTCCAGCCGGCCGGCAACCCATCTCTTAATTTTCTGGATTACCGGGTAATATGCGAACGCATCCATATGCGAGCTCGCCACGTCCCCCAGATATTTTACCTTTAAACGTTGCTGAATGATCGCTTTCCACGGCTCGAACCGCTTCAAGAATATTCCATCTTATTTTTCAGTTTTATCACCGCAAGGTCGCACGAGCTGTTCGACGAAATATCTTACTTCCATAAGAAATTGTTCTGCTTCCGTGCATTGCAAAGTGTTTTAAACGATTCGGAAATTTCACAGGGTCCCGTAGGATTTCATAGAATACCCATTTTTGCTTGTAGGTCACTGAAGTTTTATAATAGTGAATGCAGAGTCAGGTACAATTCAATTTTATCGTAAAATCGATACGCTGGAATTCTGTGCAACGTAGACGAATACATATAAATTCGGGTAGTCGGGAACGCGTCTAGAAAATGTTTTAATCAATAAATTCTTTCTGTTCGTTTTACATTAAGTTTGATCATGCTATTGTTTATAATATTACTTGTCTGCAGTGATTTTATGCGAATCGCTAGTTGCAAAGCGATAAGGTCAGTGTCGGTAAGTAGAAACAGTCAGTAATGGTCAGACGTGCCAGTTCAGGCGCATCTATTAACGTGCATGAAAACGATTTTGCATTTGAGAAATAAAATTAAATAAAATGTCTTTAAACTCTATATTATTCAATTTACTTCACACTAAACCTAGCAGGCGTTAAAAGTTACTCTGTAAGAATGACAAAACCGAATTTATTTAAACTATCCACAAATTTTATTATAATGTAGATCAGTGGAGCCGGTTACTGTGGAGTGATCAATTCCTTAGTTTGTTTTTAGGCATAATCAACTTTATATTTATAGAATGGGACATTAAAATTTTTTATTGTTTTATCTTATTTATTTTTGAATCGAAAGATTGAATATATATTGTTCGATAAATATAAAGTTAACTATGCCCGAAAACAAACCAAGAGCACACGAATTGGTTACACCACAGTAACTGGCTCCACTACCCTATGCTTGGATTAAGGAGTTAAATCATTTACTATGAGATAATCTTCGTAATTTTGCGGTTGTAAACAGGGATATGCCCGGCAACAGTACATTTATTACAAAAATTTATTTCAAAAATATAGAACCTGATACATCGCACCATAAAAAAACTGTGTAGTTTAAAAATATCTCATTGTTGAATGTTTTACATAACTGACCGCAAAGAGTTGAAATAAAAACTGCAGAACCCATCATTTTGACCGACTCTGCAGATTAAATGTTACACCATTGATTAAAAACAGCACAATATATTACGTACCTTTAGGAAGGCATTAAGAAAATACAATTTTTAAATTCGTACAGCTTTTAATTTAATACGAACAGTGCACGTAGTGGCGGCGTATTAGAATTATTACAAGAATGTGGTAGCCATAAAAGAAATGTGTCTCCATAAAGGAAATTTGAAAATAAGAGAAGCATTAAGGGATCAGGTTTTCCAACTATGCGGCAGGGCAGATCATGTCTATCTCCCTCTATACGATTTTCAGGCATATCCGGCATTTTTCTGGCCCCCTCCCCCGCGTTCCACGTCCCTTTTTTAGTTCGATTTAATGCTGGCCCGCTAGATATTTGGAATAAAATGGGCAGGAATGTGAAATCGGCGGCTGGTACACGTACATAGGTATTGATGTACGTATTGGAAAACGATTCAGGATCCAAGATGAAAACCGTCGAGCGCATCCTGGTCCACAGTCACCTGGAAGAGTCACCCGGAGAAAAATATCGTCGGTTCTGAGCGATATTTGGCATGAACCGGAAGTAAGAAGATAGCTTCCGTTCGTTTTGTATGGCCGGCCATGTGTTACGTTATTAAACTTGCTGGCTGAACGATAATGTCGTCCGTTCCGCTTAAAATATACACGACCTCCACTGCATTCTTCGAAATAATTTTTCACGTCACTTACATTGTTAGAAGCAGAATAATTGTGCCGGATCTGAATACGTTCCCGACCTGTCCCAGTTCTTTGTGTAGAATGATTGATCGCATCGATATTCAAGAACTCTCGGGATCAAATTTTCCAGAACAAGTCGGTAGTATTCAGTTTATCGAACTCGTTCTGAACTCTACTTTCAAGCGAGATGAATTTAATGGATTACCAATTAACTTTTATTTGGTTCAGTCAAGGAGATTAACATCTCGGAAGTAATTTATACCGAATTTCTCCCATAAATTTTCTAATACCGTTCTGAGAAACAGAAATTGAATAAAAATGTATTTTTGCTTTCAATCTTTTGAAACAATGGTGTAGCAGAACACATCAATTCTTTGAATGGTCTCACGCTTTTGTGTTGCACTTCTTCATTTTTGTTAAACTGCGTCTGTAATCCTATTGTTAGAAAACTTTGATCGGTGACTTCCAATTAAATGGTTACGTCAACGCTTTTTTCACACACTTTGCACTAATTGGTAATTTTATTAGAATCATCCGAGATATCCACAAATAATATCATTTCCTCTACGTACAAATAATGAAGTAAAGTTACATATAAATAACAAAATAAAACGTCATATACATAATAAAATATACGTATAATATATATAAATATAAATATAAAATAATATGTATATATATATAAATATATATAAATATAAATATAAAAACTTACGTTTGAAGATTCGAGAATTATTACAAATTGTAACAGAGTCGTATACTTCGTTGCCTTTCCGGGGCTCGTCAGTGCGTAATATTCGCACTCCAATCGCAAGAAATGGATTGCCTTTGAAAAACTGTCGGCAAATATTTGGCAGCGAAAGAGAGGAGCCGCGTCCACGGCGCGGAAAACTGAACGTTAAATCGCGCTGTTTTCTGGTCGGGCAAAATATCGGAATAAACAGGAATCGGGTCAATCCGTGCGTTGAACTTATCAAAGCAATATTTCGCCGTGGATTCGCAGGCGTTTTCATTGCTGGAACGTAGGAGGTTGCGTGAATGCATTCTACGAGGCGTCTCGCCTAACAACGTTAGGTGCATTTCATGGTCGGTCGGGAGCGTATATCGCGAATGAATTTCATTGATAATGTTCGAACGCTCGTAAAGCTTTCGCGCGCGCGAGGCAATTTGCTCGCGTGTAAAAATGTTGCGGAACGTTGTTCCGCGTTATATCGCGTCGGCGGCCTGTTGTTTCGTAAATCGTCCACCGCGGAGATGGGTCCTCCGGCAAGCTGGATGAGAAACGACGGTGCCCAGGTTGCGCAGGTTGCACAGGTGCTGGGAACGCTCGAGCAGGAAGCGCCGGCGGAACCTAGGGTCCGGCGTTCTCTCCAGGTACCACTTACCTGGAATCGCTGTGTACGCCGTTCGCGCAATGTCCAGCTGTTCCTTTTAATCGTATTACCCTCCCCCATACTTTGAACCGGTCGGAAATTAAATTAACCAATCCCGGCGCTCACTTTGAAATGGTAACGCCGACGGTCCGAAAAGAGTGAGAACGAAAAGGCACTTGCTGACGCATCTGGATGGAACGACATTTTCCTTTCGAAGCATTGGAAAATTCATCGGCCGGCGATTCCGCTGGAATTCGATGTCAATGCTTCCTGGGATTATTTGCCGTTCACTCGGAAATACTGCCTCTACTTTCCAATTTTTCCATTTCATTAAATAATTACTCCCGTTCCAAATAAGACAGATGCGTTTTCAAAGCACTGTTATTTATTTATTCCAAGGTCGTTCCGTTGTGACATACCGTCTCCAGTCAGTCAAACTTGCTCTTCCCACGAAATTAACTTTCTACATATGTATTTCTAAATATTTCATCTGAACCTCTAACGCAGTTTCGAATTTTAAATGTACTATCTACATTTATGCTGATCGTATACTTACTAAGGCTTTCATCCAAGTTTATATAATTCGAAATATTAGACGAAGAGATTAATTTTCTACACAAAAGTAATGTTAAATTTTATAGATATTTTATCTGAACCTCTAATGCAATTTAAAATTTTAAATGTATTTATGCTAACCACATACTTACCGAGAATCTCATCCGAATTACTTTATATAATATAATTAGAAATATTAGACGAAGAGATTCATTTTCTAGACAAAAGTAAATTTCAATTTTATAAATACTTTATCTGAACCTCTAATGCAGTTATAAATTTTAAACGTATTTTGTACATTTACTTCAATCGCATACTTTTGTACAGATGATTTCATTTATGATAGTTCAGTGAGTTATAAGTGGTAAGCATTGAAAAAATGTACGGTTAATATTCCGACGATAAAAATAGAAGATGTTGTATCTCAAAAGAAACTCAGAAGATAGGATTACCATAAATCTGCTCTGAAAAATGATCGCAAAAAGTCAAATACGTGAATGAGGTGGGAGCAATTTGCGAATTTATTTGCCGCAGCGGATGATGTCAGGCATTCGTATGCCCGAGGAGGAGTTAGCTTACTTCAAGGAGCAGCATTCACACTTATTGTTATCTAAGTAGGTTCGGCACAGTCTTTATTCAGACAGCCGGAATAGGAACGTTCCTAGGCAGACAAGTGGAATGAGCAACGTTGAAGTGAGGCAAATAGGATAGGCTCTGCTTGCTGTCAGATAAGTGGAATAGGAATCTTTACTTGTCGAGGACGTACTTGCCGGCGCTGTTCTTGTTCAGACAAGTAGAATAAATACGGCGTCTAGTCAGACGAGTAATACAATGGGAAGAGTTTTTCGTCAAAGTAGCAGAACGGAGGCCTGCATCCTTGGCCGAGGTAAACGGAATACAGAAGTCATACCCGGTAAGACAAATAAGGCTGATGCCATTTTTATTTAGAGAAGAATGCAAGTGCGAACGCTAGACGGACTACGTAACGACCGTCTTTAGTGACCTAAATAAAACAGGGATGGCTTCTAGGCAGACAGATAGAATAAATAATGAACTCGAGTCAACAAGTGGAACGGGAATATATGCGGTCAGGCGAACGTAATCCTCATTTCTATTGATCAGTACATCTTCCTCACTGTACTACTATAAGTCTGTGTATTGCTTTTCGTTGACATGAACCTATATAAAAAATTAAATAATACAAAATTAAATTTTCTAGACCATATTTACGCAAGCTTGCGAGACGTAAACTGTTAAAGCATTCAATGGAAGAAGGGTACGTACATGTATACAGTGGACGAAATTTGTATAGGGACATTAATATTCTTTAGAAAAAAAGAGTATTCTGATAATAAAATTAAAAGTCGATTGAATATATAAAAGGGAATAATAAGGAACAATAAAAACAACTTAGCAAACAAAAAAGGACTTTAAAAAACTTAAGAACACAAAACGGTTTGTAAACGGTATCAAATAATAAAACGCATAACTATACAGCGAAATTTGCATAGGGACAGTCAAATAAAATGTTATTCAAAACAAAACTATTGTAATATTAATATTTAACATTTCAACCTTTATGGCTAATTACTTCAAATATTTTAGTCTTTATGCAGCAAACCAACTTCTGCGATGTTGCAGTATCACTTTGCAGTATCGATTTTATAAAATAAACGCGTACCAACGTCAAACGATAACATTTTCCAAAACATGGAGGCCCTCAAAAGCGTAATATTATATCTTTAACAAATTCGATCGATACTATTGCATTAATTTTCATTAAATAATGCCTAAATGATAACTTCGAAATTTATTTTCTTCAAATGGCATTTTTTTATTTTGCGTACGTCTCTAATTTATTCTCTATTTGCCAGCTTAATCACTAATAGTAATTCATTATCAATGTTGAAAATTGTAAAATCAATAACCCTTTTTTAATTACCTATTTGTACTACCACGTAGACTGACAAAGCTTCGGTCACGAGCTGTTCAGGGTTAATCCCCGGGCATCGCAGCAAAGGGACGAAGAGGACAAAGTAGAGTTTGATAAGAATGTAGAAACGACGAGGTTAAGGGTCAGGGATAAAGTAGGAGGAAACAAATAAGGTTTGCTAACGCGGGTTTAGTGGCGGGTTTTTTCAGCCCTTTCCCACCGTAAAGCATTATTCCGTGTAGAAAAAGCTCTCCGGCGGAGTATATATCAGAGGAGCCCGGCCTGTACACGCCTTTATCTTGAAGTATTTCGCGCGAGTAGATAGCTGGCATCCTATATAGGGAATCGTGACTTCGTTTTAAATTCTCCTGGCGCGGGGTTAACGTCGTTTCGAAGAGAAATCGCCCTTTGCACTGACAATAAGGAACAGAAGGCCGGAGGGGGTAAGGAAGCGCGCGCGAGCACACACACGCGCACGCACACTTGGCAGAAAAGAATCCTTGGAACGGTGTTGGTGATCGTACTTCACGGTTTCTTCTTTCGACGAGAAGGCGCCGGCATTCCGATCGATCTCATCGATCGTTTTTTGGGCCGATTTACGGCACCGTCGTCAAACTTTATGTCCCGCGGACGTAATGCAACCCTGGAACGAATACATGTACACATACGAGTACGCGCGCGCTCACACTCGCTTCTCGCCGAAAGAATTTTTATACGGATTTTGCGGATCGCTGCGTGATTTTTTTACGGCGTGTAATACCGAGCTACGTCATCGCCGTGCCGTCCAACTTCTTTATATTTATGTATTTTCATTTTACTGTAAATTTCGTTCGAGTGAATTTCAAATGCGCGTCGCAGAATTGCACGGCATACTGATCGCGACGTGTACGTACACGGCTTAAATAACTGAATTTTAGTGGATCGCTCGTTGGATAAAAGTGAAACAAGTGGAGAATCAGGTTTATTTAGGTAGTTCGTTGGGTGTAGTTCTACTTTTGCTGTTTGCTTCGTGTGAAATATAAGGTCAGTCCTAAAAATATTAGAACACCTTCTAAAAGAGCGCTTTTTTAAGAATGGACCAAGCAACACGAATCCTTTTTATATGACATAAGGACTAATCTAATAGACAATGGTTAAAAGTTGTTTCAAAAATTGTAAACTACGAGCAATTAATCACAGTCTTTTACAATTTTCGACCAATGACCGATTTCGATGAAATTTTCAATATGTATGTTAATTACCGAGAACTTCAAAATTGTTGTATCATTTCAAGCAATTGCAGTTTTTGAAAAATAATTTTTAAAACAATCAGGTTCCTTCCCAATAAGTATTAGACGTCTTAAAGACGATCATTTTACGTCTATTTTTTTTAAACGTCTTAAAGATGGCTTGGACATCGTTTCGACGTCTGAAAGAAGACATCTTTAAGATACTTGAAATGTGTCTTCAAAGCGTTTTTGATGCTTTCAATGGTTTTTAACTAAATTGGACAAGTGCTTTTAAATATAACTTTAATATGGACGATGGAACCAGAAGATCAAAATGACGATGTGAATTTTATTTCTACGCTTTTTATACAAATTGGTGGTCGCTAAGAGCGCACCGAACAGCAATTTATTTTCTTTAAAGATAACTTTCTCAGACGTTTACTCGTTATAATGCAGTAAATTTTCTCCAATTGCCTTCCGCCCCCTTATGTTTATTCTATAGTTGTTGAAAATCGACATCTTTCCTTAACATACGCATCTTATATTGAAACAGTATTTATATTCTTCTACTTAAGATAACTTGCTAGAGTTCGGTATGTTATCTTATGTTTTCATTAATTCAGCTGAATAATATGTTTATATCAATAGAGACTGAATAATTACATCTTAGTTGCGACCAAAACTCAATTAAATCTAGAAAAATATTCGGAAAGTGTTGAATACACCTCGTATCACACTTATTTAATGCACCATACAGTAACAAAACCGTGCAAGTTACATTTCATAAGATACACACGTTACTTACATTTTGCACTTTCCGTCGCACATTTTATTTTCGCATACTTTTCATAGCTTCGCAAATGCTATCGCGCTATTCAAGAAGTTTCCTCGTTCATTTCTGCTTGCGTTTGTATTTAAACGAAGGGAAGCAAAATATCCCCGAATAATATAGACTTCGAACATTTTTAAAAACTTCCTCCCAGCCCAGATAAATGGCAAGCCGTTAAACTAAACGCGGAATTCGTTTTCGTCTCTGTTTGAATTACAATTTCGTCCGAAAATTCGGAAACTGCTTTCCGCGCGATCGGGGTCAGATCGATGGCAATCAAGGCGCCATTAAAACAACATTCGCTGGGCAAGATGAAAATCCGTGGACCGGATGAATCTCGATCGGCGACGGGTCTTTCCCGAAGAAAATGACCGTCGTGGTCCGAGCACGAGGCATCATTTCGAATTCCTGCCGGTGCGCGGGATGCGATCACCGGGGAACGTATACAAGCGACCGTCCTCGGAAATCTGGGTCGCCTTATGATCAGCCCGGACCCCCGAAGAATCTTATCGGTCTACGTGAAAATCCGTAAATCGAGGAGAGGGACTGCTCTCCCGGACTGGACCTGGAAGGCGTAAGTGGATCGAGAGGGCAGAGAGGGCCGAAAGGAGAACTTAAACGCGGAATAGCGTCGAATAGGCAGCACTCGTCCGGTGCTTCGAGCCGTTCCGCCGATTTAATAACGTAAATTGTGCGCGGCTCGCTTTAGCAGTTCCGTCACGAATTTTTCTAAAGCACACTATCGAGTGTTCGGACTCCTGCCGGGAATACAGAGGTCTCTGTAGCGCAGGGCCGTGCGAGACACCCCCCGGGGCCCTTCGCCTCTGTCTCCCCGTCTTTTACATTTTTGACCCCCTAGCTCGGTGTCTCGGCATTTTGTCACCCCTCTTCGATCGCTTGTCTGCTCGTTTCAGTTATCAAATACTTTTGCGCCTAGTTACGCCAACTTGCTCTTCTTTATTCTTATGTTTTTTTATCACATAGTAAAATAGGCACATTAGGCGTGGAACTAATTTGTTCCAACACGTTGTTCAAGGCTTTCCGTGGATAAACAAAGTAAACATCGTCCATCTCGTTGCGGTTCAGAGTGTTCCCTCTCTACTTCCGATTTTGCTATAGCATTGTATAATTCAATCATATTCGTACACGTGACTTTACAATTTATTTAGCACGTTCACACGAGTGCACCGAGCATGGGACAAAAATGGGAAAAGTCGGTGCTTCATATCGATTCAAAATCTGCAATAAATTAATAACTTGTTTAGAAATATAATTTTTTATATTTATACACGTGATACATATTTATAATAAATATTTACAATAACATTACTTTCATGTAGACTTTGCATAGTAATATCAGAATTTTTGCAAAATTTATATACTGCAAACACTAGCCAGATTTGGAACATGGATCATCGGAAAAATTCTTACGCAGAAGCCACAGCACTCGAAGTATTGACAAACTATACTCACCTATGCAGTCCTGCTAATAGACTGAATACGTTTCTAGCAGCGTCTTCGAATGATTCAGTCAGAAATACGTAACGGAGATCGACGGGGTCGGAAGCTAAACGACGAATCGCACCCCGGTGCCTACGTGTCTCGCATTCGAGCTTTTTCTCGACTAATGTGGCAGCCGTGAAAGCGACATGGGTGAACTTTCCTTGCTGTCCTCACCTAGAGAACTTTCCTCTTCTTTTCCGGCGCGGCGGGCCAGCTCGCAGCTTTCAGGTGCACACCTTCCGAGGTAGTCGCGCGGAATGAAAGAGAATCGGATATGACGGGCACGGTTATGCGATATATTGAATCCCTGCAGAGAGAATTTCCTGATGGGGTTTCGGAAGGGGCGCCTCGCGTTCGCGTCTCCCAAGAACAATAGGTCCGCCGCGCCTCGCTGGATAGAGGACAAGAAATAAAACAAGGAACTTTTCTCTGTGTAAAGAGAAATTTCAAATTGGTTTACAAGTTCCCTTTTTTCGCGGGGCTTGTTTGCCCCCATTTCCGGGACGGACACCCGGGGAAATTGAGTTCTGCCGGTGTCGCGTTACAACGTCGCGTTACGACGACGAGACGTTTCTCTTTCGTCTTTAGGAGCGCGCCCCGGTAAAGAGTTAACTTCGTTCCCCTTCCCGTTCGCGAAACCCATCCGATATGACTCTCGGTCGCTATTCGCGGAGAGACCGTTCCCGACTGGATTGCTATCCGGATGTTTAAATGGTTGATTCTTTTCTGGAGGTTGCCGAAAGCTCGATGTTATATCGGTGAACGATAGACGTTCTCCAGGATTTGATTGATATCGTGGCTGGGACGTTCGAATCTTTATAATTTAGTTATAATTAGTCGACAGGTTTTACTT
>CM052161.1:14273718-14290336 GCA_028455555.1 Augochlorella aurata | reverse complement strand
GTTCGAATCTTTATAATTTAGTTATAATTAGTCGACAGGTTTTACTTTGTTTACTGTGGGGCTAGCGTACATCGCAAGAAATCCCACAAGATAGTGGTAGTTTAGACAATACGTTGATTGCCGCTTTTGTCATTTACGACTAAATTGCGAATTTTTATGCGAAACAAAAGTTGTCTGCAATATGGAACCCCTCCCATATTGGTATAGATATGAGCGAAAGAACCGACATAGCAGCTAGAGTAACACTATTTATGTCATTGTAGGGTAATTATATCTATTTATATTAGTTGATTTATTTTATTCATCGCGGAAGGTATCTAATATTTTAAAAAAGGATATAATAATATGGAAACTTACAGTAGTACAATCTAGCACTTTTACCTGAATAATAGATAACAAATTATTGGTGTCCATAACAACCGAATCATAGGCTACCCGTCGAGATAAAAAGTCGATTTATAGGCTACCGGTCGGTAAAGTGTCAATAAAAGAATTAAAGATACCTGGAGAGCGGAAAGATACTAACTCAAGACACCTTCTTCACGGACAACCCGTTAGACTTCTTATTAAGACTAAGTAACATTACCCAGAGTCAAAATAGGACACACGAAACTCGTGCACCTTATTCAACAGAGAAGAACCTTGAACATGCGACTTCTGTCATACCATATTGACTGTGGACCGTATTATCTTCCACTGGCATAAATGTTTGCCAATCAGACAACAATACAACATTAAACCAACTCTGCAGGACAACATAAAGGATAAGTAGTTGATGCAACTTGAAAGAACAAATTAAAAAAGAAATTGTCCAACTCAATTTTACTGTACATATACAATTTAGAAAAATAATGTAATAGTTTAGAAAAAAAAGGAAAATAACATAATAATATTCCAAAAATATCCTTCGATGACTTCACAGTCTTGTTTTTAATCCTGTCATTTTTGTCAGAGATGTACAAAATCCGCAGACTACTTACGCACTATACTTCCACCAAGTATAGAAGCTAATTTTTACTTTGATATATTCACGTGAGTTATACCTATTCCATGAGAATTTGTAAGAAGCGGGAGCAATCTTAGCTTTCCAATTTCAGGTTCAATATTTAAAACTGTTCTTCGATAGAACGCTATATGACTGACTATCCAATCATTTATTTTGTCCGATTGGACAGAACTCGAGAAACAAAATGGTATAATTCATATTCGAGCATTGCCTTTGATCGATTTAATCGATGTAATCGATTTGCCGGATCAATGGATCGAGAAGGTCCGCGATTTGAATCCGGTTCTGCGTCTCTCGCACGATAAACATTTAACTACGCTCTGTCCGGGCAAGAAAGCGTCCTTTTCATCGCTAACAAGCAGAGTCCTTAGCCGGCGAACCACATAGTAGGACTTCCCCTTGAAGACAACAATAACTTCCGACGATAAAGCGGCCGGCCTGGATTTCCCAGGGACGAACCGATCACGGCCACGAGCATCCCCATTCAATTTGACTTCGGAAGTTCCCGTGGACGGCATTCCGGGGCTCCTTTTATTCGAGCAAACTCTTCGGAAGCTGTGCACTTTGGATAGGAAAACTAGGGTGGCAGAGAATGGGAGTACAGTACCCAGCGATGGGGAACAGAGAAGCGAATGCAGCGAGGGGGGGGCGGGGGTGGCGAACGGAGCAGCGTGGGGAGGGGCGAGTCGCGAGCCAAACAGGGTGAAAGAAGAAGGCAAGGTAAATAAAGGGGGCCGAGAGCGACGGAGATGGAAGTCATTGAGACGGTGACGTAAGAACGAGAGGGAGAAAGGGGTTCCCGAGTGGCCGGTTAAACGACACTTCATACATGAGAGGTTATCGTGTCTGGTTCGCGCTGATATCAGGCTGTTTCACCGAGACGTCCTCTTCTCGAAGACTCGCGCCGACGACGACGCTGACATCGTCGCCTTCAAAGTGTCGGCGTCTTCGCGTTTCTCCACCATCTTTAGCCCCATCGTGCCAGGTTCATTACTCACATGCAAATACCGAGGTACCTTCCTCCTGGCTGTGGATTCTTCGTTTGTACAAGTCCGGTACCCCTCGAAAGCTATGATTCCCTCTTGTCGCTGTTTTTCACACTTTCGTTGATTACACTGTGGTAATCATGACAGAGAATAAGTGTATTACAAGAAACGTGTAAAGTGATCAGCGAACACTATTTAAAATCTTAATTCAAATTATATTCTAAGAGCAATCACTTTATATCGATTGACTTTTCACTTTGCCTGCGATGATCGTATGATTAATTGGTAAAAATATCTGTGTGCTAAAGGACGGTGAAAGTAGAGTTAAACACACTGTTGATTTAATAATGTTTTGCGGTTGCCCCTGTATAAAAGGGATTGGAAAATTAGGTGCTTAGTAACCTAGTGTTAGTCGTCAGAAATGACAATACTTCATATTATATCAATTGTTGCACAGATTTGTTGAAAATATTCGGATTTCCATATCGTTAAAAAGTTATCTCTACTTCTGATTTTAAGAAATTACATTTCATGGATTACACGAAACGTAGTAAAATAAAGTGTTTCATAAGCGATTTTCAATTTCCAATGTATAATATAAGCTAGAGGTTAGAACCATAATGGCGTAAATCGCATCTTTATCGTAATCTATACATTCCAAAATCTTGAAAAGACAAGCCAAATAAATTATAAAGTTACTACAAATTGCCATAACTCTAAATCATCTTGTTTCTCGCAATGAAGAAAATGTGACTAACACCGCGATTGTTCAACCCACTCATATCTATGGATCAATTTGATCTATGAGGTGTGAAACGTTTCCTTAACTCTTTGATGTCGTATCTCTACTCACGGCCATCAAAGCTATTTATTTATTTTCTACTTTTACATAAAATTAAAACATATTGTCGTGTCACATAAAATTGAAACATATTATCGTGTCACATATGTCTAAACTTCAAAAGAAGATTAACAAATATTATTTTTCGTACTTAATCTTACATGTTATGTATTACTGTAATTATGTAGCATGACACCTACGTACAAAATTAATACGACCGCGTAGGATTAAACTAATCATATCAACAAAGTATTTTTGAAGAATTCTTGAAAAAGCTGTGCGGAGTAATTTACCATTCTAGTTAACCCCTAGTGGTCGCCTGAGACTGAGGGCACCTAAAGACGCTCTACGCAGTTTGGCTTTCTGACACGGAAGGCGCCTATAGGCGCCCTGAAAGTGTTATTGATAATTATTGCGATAGATTTTATCTCAGTTAGACGAGAGGCGCAAGTGTGTAGTGTGAATTTCTTAGAAATGCAAGAAATTTCATGTAGTATTATTTATTTATCCATGTTTCGAATTATATCACACTAGATTATTAGACATATTGTGGAAAAAGCTTTACATGGACATTAAATTTTTAATATTTATTGCAGCAATTCGGTTCAGAATACAAAGTTCAGAATACGAAGTTTAGGTTTCCGATCACTGAAATACGTTTCAAAATTGCCCAAGTCTTGACATTAAATTTTTAATATTTATTGCAGCAATTCGGTTCAGAATACAAAGTTCAGAATACGAAGTTCAGGTTTCCGATCACTGAAATACGTTTCAAAATTGCCCAAGTCTGCCGTAGTCAAGGGGTTAAGGAAAGAAGCCACCCTATTTTCATTTAGAGCCGGGTATTCGACATTTCACGAACCGAAAATGGAAACGGCGGTCGCACACGTCCGCTCGCTCGTCTTTTATCCGCCGGTGGATACAATTAAGACCATTTCCGTGTCACGGAACTGCGCGTCGAAGAAGTTCGGCCACTTTACGGAATACTTAATGAACAACTTTCGCCGGCGGACTTCTGTCCCCGGTGTTCCTCAGCTGACTGCTCAGACTCGAGCGAACTGCCTTAAAAGAAGAAACATACCGGATAGAAAAGGTCACGCCAGTTTCCCCATAAAGCTGGCTTTATAGGGTGAGTTGCTCCGGCCCGCGGACGCTACCAAAGTTTCCAGACTGTCGTCATAAAGTGCCATTTTCGCTGCTCAGAAGTATCTAATAGAATTGCAACGTACTACGAAGGGAAAGTTACGCTTAAAGGATAGACTGTCGTTTTCCCGTTCATTGTGCCGCCGGACAAAGACGGGAAACGGATCGATCCATTGCACGAACCGTCATGTTTCTTTTCCCTCGGTTTATTTAATTTCGAACGAGCTCCAAACACGTCTATTTACGCAGCCGATTCCGGCATAATTGAATCCTTTTATCCACGATTGAATCGTCTTAATATTTTTCGTCGAATGGCGGCGTCAAGCAAAGGACAAAAACGACCGTATGTATATATGTGTGTCGTGGAGAAATGACGCAACGTAACGTTTCAGGTGGCCGTTAATAGGCCCATCATCCACCAAATTACGCCGCGCACCCTGGCCGCCTTCGCGCACAATGTAACGGGTGTCCTTTTCGTGCAATTAACTCGAAATTGCCGGACCACTGATAAGAGGCCACGTGTACAACACTTTTCAACGGCCGCGAAAGAAAAAGGAACGTGTTTTTCTTCCGGCAATCAACGTGGCGTCCTTATTTTGCTTATCCCGAGTTAATTGCTTAATGAGCGCCACCGTGCTCGCCGGTACAAAGAATCTGCGGCTTAGAGTTAAATAGAAAGTAGAATGGAAAAGATTCGCGTACAAATGTTTATAGCGGCGATCGCGACAGTATTTGATTATAGTACTACACTAATTGTTAGAAATGGTGGAAATTATTTTTACCAATTACAAAGAATGCTGGATTACAAGAGAATTATCTCGTAAACAGTTGTGCAAACATTTGCGTTTTATGTAACTGTTCAAGATTATACAAAAACGCTCCTCGTACTTTTTATGAAACATCGGAATAAGCTGTGTTCGTTTATACGATCACGCATTTTCGTATATTAATTCGAAATATCGGCATTAAATACAAATACGAATGCGAGTACGCATTCTACTTAAATAAGCACATCGCGAATGCTTTATTGAAATACATGAAAGCTTTTATTTTATTGCATTCTTCACGTTCGTACGCGTCATGAACGCGGAAAGCTGCTGTATATATGGAAAAGTATAAAATTGTATAATTTCATCGGAAGGTTTCACGGTTTATTGGAAACGTCGAATAATGTTCATGCGCTTCCTCAAATGAACTACACTATGACCGCACTCGGCGAAGCAGGTGTTTAATGGGAAATTAAATTCCTAAATAATTTTCGATTCATATTCCAGGGACATTATATTAAAGCTTACATTTATGGCAGAAATGCATAGATTAATTTAGCAACAATTTGAAGATACCGATGTATTACTTTCAACTGATTCAAACCGTTCGAAAAGGAAACTGTCTGGTTTGGAATTTTTTTATTATTGTAAATTAGCTATCAGAATATCTAAATTCTATAAGCTCATGGAATGAGCCCATAATGCGGACTTCTTCGATATCATGATGACGAGATATCCACTGAAGAAAGCGTTGGTGAAGAAATGCCTCAGTCAGCGAGTTGGGATGACACCTGAGTTTGACACGATGGTTGATACTCCTATCATGTATTATTTTGCTTATGTAGGGAATACCCAGTGCTTCGAATTGATGCGAAAAATTCTTATTTTGCGTAAACATCGAATTACGATAAATTGAACCAGTACTCTAGAATACATAACGAAATTTTGCTGTGCGAAGCAGACTAAATTGAAACTTGCCTCCACAGGTATAGAGAAATAAATTCGATCTTCGTCGTTATTGGCCGCCGAGAATAACGTTTATTACGAAGTCATGAGTCCGATGGCGTATGGGATGGCGGTCGCTCATTGAACAGAGCTACGGTGAAGTACGTAATTCGAGTTTCAGCACAGCCGGATACTCGGTAGCTCTTAAAGAGATTATTTCGAGACGGTCTACTCTCGACCGTTTGGCTAACCATAGACTATTCTTTGAAGGGCCTCCTATTCTCTTCCTGCGTTAACTCCTCACGGTTCCTTGACTTCCATGAGCCTCTCCGTCTTGTCTTCCCGTAACGATGAACATGCTTGACGAGGATCGAGAACCTGCGGGTTCTACCTCCTTATTGTGAACCGAAGCGAGCCGGAAGCTAGGTAAAGGTGAGACTGATTGGTTTCATCAAAGTCTGCCATTTATTATTCGGTTCGCTATCACAGGAAATTCGAGCAACGAAACTTGCCAGCCAAGTATCCCGACTTGTCCCCCTCTGAATTGGAAGTACCTTACTGGATAGTTGCGAACTAGCCCCGCTTACCAACTGAAGTTTATTAATAGAGAACGCAGCCTTTGGTAGCTTCAAAGCCTTTTGTGCTGTTTGATTCGATTACGACATTTTGCTTGTTCAATAGTGGATACTAAAATGTCATTCCAGTGTTCATTGTGATGCTGTCCGATAAAAGATAATGCAATTAAATGGAACTGTTTGTGGATCTAGCAAGGTGTGCTTAACATGATCTAACACTGTAAGATGTGATTTGAAATCGTAAAGGTTTGTCTTTTATTTACGTATTTTTGGTTTAAATGACATCCAAGTTTGTATTTTTGGATTCGATAAAATCCGAGACAGATTCAATTAAAAATAGACATTTTCTCTCTAATTCTTAGTACAGCCGTCCCTCAATTTACACAAATATCTGTTCCATGCGGATTTGATTTACGCGAATAAAAGTCGTGTCAATTGAATCCTACACGAAATTTTTATTTATTAATTTATAATCCCTCCGTGTCGAAATGATTGTATGACTAATAAATTTGCAGCAAAATAACATGCACCGGTTAATTACACGAAATAAAAGTGAGCCAATGAGCGAAATTGGGCTTCTTCCGCTCGGTGGCTCGGCCACCTTGAGCCAGCGGAGCTCGCTTCTCATTGGTCAAGGTTTTTCGTTAATAGCTCGTTAACGATGTCTCAGAGAACATTTCTCTACAGGAAAAAGTTGCTTGAAATGACCTCAAATAATTCTCATTTCAGGATGGATAGTGGCTACAGTTTCATCTTTTCATCTGCCAATATTAGTCATGGATCAAACGGACCCACCTTCGTTTACGAACTGTTAAACTGACGCGGTAAACCCACTTTATCCGCACCTACTCTCGAATTGCTTAAACATTATGTGCCGAGATACCGTAAATCTCGAAACACAGTGCTTCTGATAGTCCATAAGTATCGCAAGTCGCTGCATTTAATTCCCTTCAGGTTCCGATTTTTTTACGTCCCCACGGGGTATACCGTTTTTCATAATGAATTGGTACTTGGTGTCGTAAAGTGGCAGACGTTGAAGCGGCGATAAAAAATACTACGGCATCCCGTCGTAAACCGTGGCCCGCCCTTCCGTAGTGGCTGGATCATAATTGCTCGCTCGGTCGGGAGACGCGTTGAAATATTTTCCGGAGTCTCCGCGGGCGTTTATTGTTCTCCCTGTTGCCGTTTTCTCCCCCTATGATAGACGCGAAATCTGCGAGCAAACGCGCTTTCCGCGGATACTGCGAACGCTCCAATCACGTCCGCTTCGGATTCCATTCGCTGGAATACGTGACTGTTGGAGGAAAAAGAACCAGGACGAGATGTCGGAGAGATTATGCGATTTGCTAGAGGAGCGCCAGACACGATAAACGCGAGCCAGCGCCCAGGCCGTTTAGGACCGTCCTGGGGAGTTGGACTGACCATCGCGAACTCCGAACTGAAAAGCAATTAGAAAGGTTTCGGTGCATATACGTGTAATCTGAACTTGTTTCCGGAGTTTCGACGCTTTCTGCTGCATGGAAACTTGTAATCGTGTATAGAGTCCGGCCGATCGAGATTGCGGCCAACACAGGCATGCACGCCGAGCCACGTGACAATGCTGGGCGGGCCATCGACTCCCACCACGCGATGACACGCTGCGTTATTGGCTGCAGCTGGTAGGGCTAATCTTTTTCTCCCACTGCTGTCTTAGCGACCGTTCTCATTGGCCCGAAACTTGGACGATATTACTGTTTTCTAGTACTCGATTTTCTTTGCTTTCATAGCTCCGGTTTTAACGCTGTTGGAAATATATTGATAAGCTTCCTACCAGGAATTATTGGATTATACTTCTGAAAGATCGCTTGTTGGATTACGATTACATTATCATTCGTAAAGGACAGAATGCTAAAGAAAATGTTTCGGATATAATGCGAAGTGTACAATCTTGTACAACCTCTAACTTTGTAAACTTTCTTTTCGTTACTGTATAAGATAATTAAATGAATTAAATCTTTGTCGTATCGAGTTTACACATTTTCGTTGAACGAACACTATTACATAATATGCAAGACTAAGTAAGAGAAATAAAATTTATTAATTCTTTTTTAAAGTTTAGATATACTTCACACAATAATATGTTTTAATTTTATGTTAAAATGAAAATAAATAAATAAATAGCTTTGGAGGCTGAGAATAGACATACGATCGCAAAGGGTTAAACAACAATGCATAAGTACACACTGTCTTCGCTTCGAATACTCTTCCAAGAGTTGTATGTTACTGATTAACACTTAACGGACGGGCTGTTTTTTCTGGCCCGTCTTAGGAAGTAAGAATGAAACACGTAAAATTGCGTGACCCCATCGTTAAGTGTTAATGAGGAAAGAATTCCATGAGTAACACCTGCTACAAAATTGCCAATTAGTTCTTCTGTTCCATTTGATTTTTCTATATTCTATTTTTAGAATATTTCATGGACTTGTATCTTGTTATATGCGGAAGATATCAGAATAGGAACAACAAATTTCATCGGGAACACTTCAAATATTCGCTCCGAATTCCAATGCAGTCTTACAATGGGTTTCTGATTACCAACGATAACAATAACCGGACGAACTTTGTATTTTACTTGAATAGCAGCTAATTAATTAAATTATTGGACCACGAAACGCATTAAAACTTGGAAACAAGTTTGCAGTTCTGAATAGAGTCACTCTGCTTTTGTATTGGCAATATAATATCGGATCGATCAATGTTTATATCAAGCATAGCGTCGTCTAACATATTCGTATTGCTATGTCAACGATACAAGTGAAAATCGGAATCTTCGTTCAGGAATAGTTGCTTAATTAAAAAGAAACATTGTCGGTCGCATGTGCCGAGTCGTGTCCGATATGAAAACCTGAAATCAATATGCATGGCACGTCGAGTTTGATTTTTCTGGCACCGTGTCAAAACGTTGTTTCGTCGCTGTCAAACGGCGCATCCGGATCGGAACGAGATCGCGCTCGAAAATAAGATCTGTAAACAAAATGCCAATATCTTCTACTGCAGACAAACCATGCAAAGTTGATTTTCAACGACGAGGAGCAGTGTTATGTAGTTTTACTAGGTTTTATACATTTCTATACATTTCTATACATTTCTATACATTTTTTCTTGACTTTGACCGACACCGGAGGCAGCGATCGAAGAGACAAAAATGTCTAAACTAATTTTTTAAATCATGACACGGTAATTATCGTCAGTTACACCATACGAAATTAGGAAAATGATTAGACATACTTAGTGGCGCATAATAAATCACAGAAGATCTATCAAATACAGAGTCGATTGCCATTTAACATTGGAACAAAAAGAGTTATTAAAATGATTCAATTTGGTTTTAACGCTATATATATCGAGCATTAAAAGCGACTGGTTTGTCTCATCTTATAAAATGACACGTGTTTGAGAAAAGAAATTCAATAATCCTGAAATAGAAAATTAGAAATTGATTATTTGATCGCCGCGACGATGGTACATTCGCAAACTATAAAAAATGATTTTTCCGATATTTAAATTGAATTTTATCAGACTGTGCTCACGACGAGCATTTACAACTTTAACACCGGAACTAGCAAGCCAGTCAAAATGACTGGTTTCTGAATTTTTCTTTCACACTTCTTGAAATTTTAAAAATGTTTCTATGACAAGTTGTTTAGAAAATCTTCTATATGAAAGCATATATTATAATACGAATGATACGAAGTATAAGTGAACCTGATCTTGTCGTTACTGTAGAACAATATACAATAGAGCAATATATAAACAGTGTTTTAGACTCGGTAGTTCCAGTGTTAATAATTGTAAAACCAGAAGTCCGAAATGTATGATATTCACATCGCTGATAAATCCCACGTAAATTCTTATCATCTTGTGTATGATCGTTATGATTGCGCGAATAAAATTCTGAAATCGTATAAATTACCGGAATCAGTTACTCGCTTGCAGCCTCAAAGCTTCTTTACACTCTGATCTTATAGAAAACACGAGCTACCTAACAAGCATTGTTCGTCAGCGCGGAGGCCATTATTCCCTCTTACAGAGATCAACGTTGTGTCCGGATGGGAGAGAACAATTGAGGTCTGTGAACAGCGTGCCGCGCCGTCAAAGCACTTTTTCAGTGGCAACTCAACCGCCCAGAGTCTGCCGAGCGGAGAAACGTTCATTTAGTAACGAACAAGATTCTGTAACGAGTCCGCTAGACAACGGGACATTCTCCATTGCCGGCACGATTCGTCTGCGCCAACGCCGCTATTTCTCTAAGACATTGTCTATAGGTTGAGTAACATGTCAGAAGAAAATGGGAGAACTTTTAACATTCATACGTTAACTGCCGAAGCAGCGTAAAAATTCTAGAAAACTTATTTCGTGAAATACAATCTGGAAAAATAAATTTCTCATTCTGTTCTAGTCTCAAAGAAAATGCTGTTTGGGTAATCTATTGTATTTTGAATGAGTAATTTAAATATTCGACAGGGATCCATGAATGTGGAGATCATTTGGGCTAGTTGCCAAATTGAAGCTTCTATACGAGAACTGGAGAGTGGAGCTTCATGCAAAATAAACACTTTCCAACGCGATTGTAATAAACAGAAATGAGGTAGAAATAGATTCTTTCTTTCAATGATTTAGATAAGTTGAAAGTAGCTTGGCAATATTATTAAAACCAATTTATTATTATATGCCAATTAGTCATTTTTATCATAACTGCATCGAATGCGCAGTCGAATAATAAATGCAAATTACGAAAGTCTGGAATTTATGTGATTATATATGCTGAAAAATGTCTACAATTTAGAAGCCACGGTTAAAGTAAATATTTAGAATGGTAACAGATATTGTTCTCAACGTTTTCATTTGCTCATAAAATTCTAATATGCGAGCGCCATGATTAATTTCATTTGGACATTCTAGTACTTTGGACGTCATAGTCTACGCTCCCTTCACCATTGCAGACACATATTTTATTATTAGTTATTATCTTATGAAATCGTATTTTCTTTAAAACATCGTTAATTGTTGACTTTTCCTCAATTATTATTCTTGGTAACAAATTTCGTGAGCTTCTGCGATTAAAATTCTTCCGAATATTGACTTTAATTTCTATTGTGCGGATTAGATGTAATTTCTCGAACAGAGGAGTTAACATTTCCTGCCTTTCATTTTAAATGGCCCAAAACCACGCGAATTGCACTTGTCAAAGCGAAGCTATTGTAAAATACCGCAGAATAGCGACTGCACGCATTGTCGCGCGTATTATGCCACAATATGCCGGTGTATGTGTAGATGGACGAATATAGGTGTATCTTACAATGCGTGTGTGCACGATCGCGCCTATTTGCGCGTACATCCACACACAGGCTAGTTTGCGCACGTGCGCATACATTGCAAGTCGGTTGGCTGTGATAGCTGAGAGTGAATAGGGCGAATACAGGAACCATCGAGCGTGTGCGGCATGATTTGTCGAAAAGATAATTAAGAGCTTTCATTTCAACACTGCGAAAAGCTCACAATTGAAGGAAACCATGTAGCCTTTGGCTTTAAAAGAGACATTTCCAGTGTCATAACTCATACAGCACATTCGAGTCAATTTTGGACAATAATAAAGTACAATAGAATTAAAACAAAAACTTTTGAAACTAAAGCAGAACTTTCAGAAACTTCTTATATCATTTTCTCTGGTAAAATTCGTAAATTGTTCAATATAATTCGAATCTCTTGGACCAATAATCGAGATACTTTCTGCGCCTCATTTATTACGTGAGGAAATGAGATTACTTTAGTAATCTTTATCAATGTTCCACGAGGGAGAAAAGTATTCTAACTTTCATTAAACAATGTTGCCTCTAGAAGAGAACAGTTGGAGGTTTATTGCTTTTACTTTTATTCAATTTGATAAGAAAGAAATTTAAGACGTTCTCCCTGGAAATAATTTTCCGCAATTCCCTTGAGCAGTTTGAAACAGCAATATCGTCGTTGTTAGACAGCGGACAGTGGATTATAAAAATGGAGACCCGCTGTGGCCTCAGAATATACATATAATACCGTGAAATCAACGAGGCGGAGATTTCCCTCCCGGTTTTAAATGGCGAGAAGTTAATGCGGGACCAGGCACAAATAACTGTAATTCCTTGTACGCTGAATATTCTTCAAAATGTACTCCAGGCGATCGTCGTTAAAGCAGCTTAATTTATATTTTTCATTAGCCGGGAAAGCGGATATCTACCACCGGCTTTACTTAATTAAATTGCTATACAAACGACTGTGTCGTAAACGGGTGTTTCACGGCGAAATAAACTGAAACGAACCAGACGGAGATGAATAAATGAATAGATGCTGAAAAAGAAAAAGCGACCGGGAAGGAGAGAGATAGGTGATCTAAGGATGACGTTAATGTCTACGGTAAAACGATGCCTTGAAGATGAAAACTGAGAATCGCGAAGGTACGCGATCGAATGAATGAATATAGGACTTCCTATGAGCGTCGAACGTATACGGATGGACGTATGGGTACGCCGCTTGCGACTAGACGCAACGTCCCATAGCGTTTTAAGACGGGCGTCTGACCACTCAAAACTATATTTCTTATATTAACTTAGATAATAAGTTGGACTATTGATAACTATGAGTTTGCAGAATTGTTTTCTTTAAAAATTTGAAATATTTGAAGTATTAGAAACGGTGGTAATAGTATTTTATTTATACTTCCCGATGTTGTTTTACCTTTATTAATGAATTAATTTTATCTTTATTATAAGAAATACAGTACAGTACACGGTTAGAACGATACATATTGTACAGCATAGATAAATAAAAATGACACATTTTGTAAATTAATATGACAGCGTATAAACTGAAAGTATATACAATTTCTATATCTTTTATCACAAACTAATGGAGCAATAATAATATAGAATATAGAATATAGAATATAGAATATAGAATATAGAATATAGAATATAGAATACAGAATATAGAATACATTATAGAATATATTGACTTCCATATACACATTACACTATTTAAATAATTTTCATAAACAAATAATAACCAAATTTACTTTACTTGCGAATGTAGAAACATGAAAACATCATTAGTTACGTAATAAAAAATGATTTAAATTAGAACTTTTGAGCGGTCAGACTCTCATTTTAAAACACTGTGCGTCCGCACGCAGATGATATTTTTTATTAGCGTCAGACGCGTGCGACCCGACGCATGTTTCGCATATAATATGCGTACGATACATTTATTATTCAGCATATAACCGTCTATCAGATACAACAGTGTATCTAAAGAAAGTGAAATAACTTCTTGAAATCACTTTCGCTGCTGTTCAAAGTAGGTGAAGAAATTGTGTTGAAGATTTTGAAAAATGGAAAAAGGAAGATAATAAAGACGTATAGAAAAAGGTGAAGGTGAGGATTATCGTAAAGGTTACCGTAACATTTTAATAAGAAAACATTAACTGAAGAAAGAACAAGTAAATCTCATGTGGACTCTCATTGCCAACAATTGTTTGGACGTATTTATACGTAAACGTTGAAATTAGCCAGAATGCGTTTGCGTACAGATTGCTTTCGAAGCAGACAATCGTCAGACGCGTATAGGAAATGCCGCGTTGAGTGAAGCTCCGTTGATTGTAACTAACAAATTACAGTTCGGAATGTGAGTGCGTCGGAACAAATGGGGAAGATGAATATGGTCGTGTCGAGACAGGTGTTCGAGAATGTATCGCGATCGGAGCAGTCGATTGATATGTTTTGAGAATTCCGAATCGCGCCGGAAAACGAGTATCGGTGGGACTCGAAAATTTCGAGGACTTTTAAACGCGTTAATGACCGGCATTCACTCTGTCCGGCTGGACACGTTGGATTTCCGCCAATCAGCACAGCAATTAGCGAAATTCACCGAACGTGCTTGCTCGACAATTGGATGAAACGATCTGACGGCCAACTGGCAGATTTTCGGTCTTAATAAATATACCGTTCGAAATTAGAGCTATCCGATCGAAAGGAATTATCAGTGAGAATACGGCGATCAGTCGACAAACACGTCCACCAATATCGAATATTCATTAAATCCAGCATACGCAGGACATTAAGGGTCGCCAATTTTGCAATATTCCACCTCTCCATTTTTCTTTCAACGACGCCCGGAGTCTCTATAGGATCACGTGACGTATTCAATTTAATTGATCACGACCATACGCTACGAGGACCCTCGATGGATTCTTTAGCATTCGACGCTCGGAAGTATGAATTTTTTATCAAACGCCGGCATCCGAACTTAATGAAATTAAAATTATCAATTAGTGGTATTGCGAGTTCGTCTCGACGTTTGTGTGCCGCGGCGACTATTTCAGGCCAGTGCATAATATCTACATTATATATTATTATCGCATTCGGAGCGTTAATATTTGATTCGAAAGGTAAATCTTTTAATTAAACAGCTAATGGCATTATCCGGGGCAAATGTATCGTTTCGTGTGACCAAAAACGAGGTCCCCCTTTTACGTTTCTAATGTTGCCTACATATTATTGGACAGCGATTAAGCTTCGTTTCGTCACTGTCAATCGCGAGCTAATACTACTTCTATCATTTATTGGCTAATATCGTTCACGTGAAATCGATTTCGAAACGATTACGGTTTTAGAACGTGACTGAGATTAATGGAGCTCTCCCGTTTTATGAGAAACATGCTATACGATATTCACTATAACACTTTTTTTTGTAAATCTAAATCAATTTTGAAGATTCGTTAGAGTTTATACATTTCTAAGCCCACTGACTGGTATACACCGATTACTGTAAAATTGACAAGCTTTTACTTCGTTCGCTTTGATACTTTCTTTATCAATTTCTATGCGCTATGTCGTATTGCTAAAAAAAATCGATTTTTTCGACGATTTTCTGCAGATTTCAAACTTAAAATTTTCGATTTTTTGCATAAATCCATAGTAATACTCATGAAAGTATACCTATAGAGTTTAAAAGCGAAAATCGAAGTATTTCGGTAGGTACAGCCCATTGCAGTTAGTTTCGAAAAGCCATAATTCTTAAAAATCACTGATATTTCAGTGTCCTGAACCAGACTCCCTAACATCTCGACTCTTTTTGAGCTAAATAACTCAACATCTACTTTCTGCGCAGTAGAATGTAATAATATCATATATTGTTAACAACCCTTTAGAGACTGTCATAACCCAATAAATAAAAACAGAACCAGGTTCCCTTAAACTAATCTCAGACCACCGAAATATAAATTCTTATCGAAACTATTCCAGAAAAAGGATTCCCAAAGGCTGCCATTCAAAATGCCGAATTTCCTCAAAAATTTGCATTCCCAGTGCAAGCAACGTGCAGAACGCATCGAGGTCTGTGTATTAAAATTGACTAGGTTTCGCGAGTGCATATTGAGCTTGATCCCGCAGCCATCACCGCAGGCTGGTGAAATAAAGGGGTCGGATTCAATAACTAAATACAATCACCATAAATCCCGGAATCCGTCGCGTCCCATGGCCGCGTTCATAAATCTGGTTAGGAGGCGGCCGTATGAAAATCAGCCGACGGTATTTATCATAGCGTTTCGTGATCGCGGGTCGCGTAAAACAGACGCGGCGCGACGAAAGAACGGACGCGGTCCGACGCGATGTAGCTCGACTCGGCCCGGCCCGACCCGGCCCGACACACCGGAGGCCGACTACGGCCGCGAGCGCTGGTTAATTTCCGTTTGACTAACGCAACGAGTGTCGCCGGCCACGTTTCCGTGACTGGTGCGACGTCGTGTATAATACAGAACCCTGCCGCGCCCCTCTGTGTACTACGTACACACGCGTGTACGGTGTCCTGTAGTGTACGCCGGCTAGCTCTATCATGCTAGCACAGGCCAGCTCTGGACGTGTATAAACATCCACCTAAGTAGAACGTTTCGGCGTTGCTACCTACACATGTCGGAGCCGTGTCGATATCCTATGCATCGCATGCCATTTCGCCGCCATCGCAGCCGTTTGCAAAAACGGTGCTGGCCGAATGTTAGGGGAGTCTCAATGACATTTTACTCGTAATTGCGCGGGATGTCCTTGAGGTGTAAACATGCTCAACATGGGTCATCGGACGTGATCGGGTCATGTAAATGTTTGGGTGGAACTACCATTTTGCTGCTGGTTAGCTAACAGACGCCACACACAGGAACGAAATACATACCTATTTTCTTGGATATCGTCAAAATTTATTGTCGACGTTTTGTACTGTAGCTTCATTAAATCTTTAACATGTTGAGCGCCGCGTCAGTCAAATATGGGTGACGCTAGTTTTTAAACAATTTT
>CM052161.1:14210809-14273618 GCA_028455555.1 Augochlorella aurata | reverse complement strand
TATTATATTAGATTTAGTTTAGATGTTTCGTTCTACTATGCACCGTGGCAAACTTAACAAGCTCAAGAACGAGTATATTTGTTCTGTAATAACAAGATGCCCATAGAAATCGTGGAAGAAAGAATAAATCAAATTATCTAAAATCAAAACGCTCTTCGAAATCGCATCATTTGTAATCGGAACAGATTTCAATCTATCGTGTGATATGAGAAATAATTTAGAGGACCACGTTAGGTGGACCACTTTGTACATTTGCAAAGTAAATAGTATTTCACCATTTTGCGAACCGAGGTACTGTCTCGAGGTGTGAACAGATGAAAATTGATGGTCGGAATCTCGGCAAACACTGTTTAAATTATAGACAATTGAGCGGTTGTTGTAAGGCGAACCATCAATTCTCGATAATATCTTGAAAATGCAGCTTCAACCAGTGGTATGATAAACGCACGTGTTTCGATGTCCATTAGCATTAGGAAATGCATGTTTTGAATGGTCTCATGGTTCCGGAACATCCTGCACAGTATACGGGGCATTAGGAATCACAGTTTACGTTGACAGCGCCTCGAGTGTTTGTTTCTTGAATACACATGTCCGAATCGTTGATGACGGCAATAATTATCCTGCGAATTGTTCCGTTCTGCCAATGATAATTTATGAGAAATTATCAAATAATTAAATGTAGAAACAGTTCTAAATGTATTGCCTTATTGATTTTATAAATTTCAGGTGATTGCCATAAGATCCAAGTAATTTAATTAATCGAAGTCAATGAGAAAGAAAGATTTTATAATAAGATTTTAGTGGATGGTATTTTAACTCTTTTGCATTCTACACGTTCTAGTAAAATTTAGTTTGTTCTAGTAACTAGTGAAATTTGGTATTGTCCATATGTGATCGATACGGCACTCAGTCAATTTAAAAAAAATGTACGTCAGGGGACTGCAGATATCTTATGATAATAATAGGTGAAACACGACACGCAAAAAATCTACAACAAATTAGAATCGTTCAGAGAACAAATAATTATGCAGCGCCTATTTCGTGCATCATTTTTATTTTCATGGAAAACCGCAGTGTTTAAATATTAAACAAATGTCCTCTAACTCTTTCACTATACGTATAACGAAACTGCGAACCATTCTGCCATGTGAAACGAGCTGTCTAACAGAGAAAACACATGAATCCATTCAAAAAGCTTCCATAAAGCTTATTTATCCGAGCCATTACTCGAAAGTTTGCCTGTGGGAAAAACATTTCTGTCATTTTATCTCTCGTTTATCACGGCGAACCGGTTGAACGATGCGTTAAGCTTGTTAGTTTTAGGGTCGCGGCTAATGTACCGTGGATTACACGGGAATGAAGAAGGGCGAGAAAGGATCGGCCCCCGTAGGTGCAAAAAGGTGTGCAGCTAAGGAAAAAGTGCCCGGAACTTCGGACTTTGCCAAGTCGTTGGTCGTTAAGTAAGGATTTACCGATACGTGGGAGGCGGAGTACATTTATGCAGGCCATCCCGAGGCATTGTTGCACGGGGATCGATCCGGTTGCTCCTTTCCCAGAGAGCTCCGGCTCCCTTCGAGAGATCAATCGATAAAGCGTGCGCCGTCGCGCGTCTCGATTAAGCCGAATTCAAGTAGGAATTCTGTCGGAATTATTCGGTTTGTACCAATTCCAGTCTGATCTCACGGCGTCTTTTCTCCTGCCGGCTACGTCCTCCTCCTCTCTCCATTCCGACACACTCGAATAATCGCGTTTGTCCCGCGGAACAGGCAAAGGATTTGAGAAAACACAGTTATCGGGACAAGAACAGTGACACTTTGTTGCCGCGGGAAAAATGTCGAGCGAATCACAGGACCGGCGCTCGAGGCAACCCTTCCGTGTAAAATCTTCGCAACAAAATGATTTCACGTTTCGACGATCGCGAACTCGTTTGATAGGATGGCATGTACAGTTGTTGATCGATATACAGCGATTGACCATTTTCCCAGAAAATTAGGAAATATAAGGTAATATATATATATATGAACTATTGCGTATGTCAGAAATGATTATGGAGTGCTCTTATGGCTCTCCTAATAGATAGGTCAAGCACTGTCACATAACTTATCGACACTGTGCAATTTCCAGTCAATAACTGCAATTTTAGATATTTACTAATAACTAATGATTTTACATTTTTTTTTCGTGTTTTATACAAATTCTGAATTTTTGCGATATTAAATTTTTTATGGCGATAACAGCAATTTTTATTATTCGATTTTAACGATAAATAATTTTTTTCTAGCGATTGTATAACACTCGTACTTAAAGGGTCAATCACTGTATATGCTACCCTACGCGTTGTTGCTCCTGGTTCACGTAGTTTGGTCTCTTCGGGCTCTTGGAAGCATCGCCTGTTCTGGAAAAGAAATATTCCTTAATCGCTGCGGTAATTTAGAATAAGAACTGGGCGAATACTTGCATGAGAAGTGAGTCACGGCATGCTTGAAGGTACTGGGTATACTGTGTGCTCCAATTTGCTATAATTGTTTCGTTACGTTCGGAATTTTTAAGGAGGATATTCCTTTTTAGTCGTTTTCAATAGAAACATAGGAATATAGAAATTGAATATATCTTATTCGTTAAATATAAACTTCATTACATCCGAACACGAACTAAAGACGTAACAATTGGTCAGCTCACAGTAACCGGCTCCACTACTCTATTTATCTTCTTTACTTCATTCACTTTGTGCTGTACAATTTTTTGGTATAGTGCTAGACTAAATGGAATTCTAGGAAACATTTATAGTAGTTTCTCAGTAGTTTATTACAAGTGAAACACACTACATAGGAGCAGTTTAATGTTCAAGTGGTGCAAGTGATGGAGGTTGATTGCTGCATAATCAAGGATGAAGTAAAGGTTCTGTAACATGCAATATTATCAATGAACGCCACATCCCTTTTACATAAATGTGGTGTTTAAACGTACACGTAAAACATTGTTTTGCAATTTATTATTAGAAAATAATAAACGTAATATTTCGTAATTAGGAATTTAAGCAAAAGTATCTACACCTATTCTTTAAACTTTATTACTTCAAATTCGCATGCAGGAACGTCGTACAAAAAGAAGAATGAAATTTCCATGTAGCCAGCTGTTTGCCCCGTTCACAAGTAAGAAAACAACGTAACACAGCCTTCCGGTATAGACACGTGTGCTCCTAAGAAGGGAAAGGTGTCAGCCGGCGGCAAGAGAAGGGCAAAGTTCAAGTGAGTTCTCGAGGGCGAAGAAATGCCCTCGGGTTCATTACAGCCTGATTCCCGATACATACGGTGGGTCATAAAATATCCACTAAAAGCTTCGCGTGACAGATCCGTTCGATAAATCATATTCCCGTTCCGTGAACGCCGTATTTAAACGGAATAAAAGCACGAACTATAAAACGCCGCGCCAAGAAGCGAGGTTATACCGCGAGTTGAAAAATATCCCGGACAAAGTGTGCTTTTTGTAGCTCGTTACGCAGTCCACGGGCTTTATCAGGATTTGGTGGAGAACGGTCGACCGGTGGTCAAACGTACCGGTTAGATGAAATCGCGCGACGTCGCGACGTCCTCGGGAATGTTCGCCATTCGCGAGCCGCAGTATAAGGAAGTCGGTCCCGATTCCATGAAAATTCTGATTGCTTCGCGAGGACCCTCGAACGTCGGCTACGGGACTTTCCTGGATAGAAGAGTCGTCGGTGCACCACCAGGAATTTTCGTTGAGACCCGGAATCGATGTCGATTCCGCGCGGAATCGCGGTACGCGAAATTCTATATTGAAATCGAATGGCCACCTCTCGGAAACTTTACAATTTCCTGGGCAGACAAACGACAATAAATGGTGCACTTTGGTCAACGTTCTATACACATTACCGTCGAATGCATGTTCCCTTATCGGTTTCTCGGTTTCATAAACTGAAATAAATCGAGAATAGAAGCACACCGGACCAGGAAACTTTCTATCGAATGGAATTCGCGAAAGCTGCCGCCGGAATATTGCATCCGTCTCTCGGCGAGACAACGCGCGCCGAGGAAGAAACCCAAGGAATATACGAACTGTTGTCTTCGCGCTCGATGTGCTGCGTGTATCGCCGAGTTGCTCTTAATTTGTCAAGCTTAGATGTTTATTTATTTTATTGTTGTCGCGGTAGAGGTATTATTGGGTCGGGCAATTATTGAAAAACTGTATTAGGTTAATGGTACTGTGTAATGGGAACTATAATAGTCAACAATATTGTACAGGGTAGCGTGTACAGTTATTGACCTATATACATTAATTATTAATTAACCGTTTTCACAAAAAATTAGGAAATATAAGATAATGCCTTTTCCACTTAATAAAATATTTATATTTTGTTCAGAATAGATCGTGTCTTATTCTAATTTATATTTTGTTAATACGTAAATAAACTTGATCCGAAAATCACAACTATAGTAGCCAATGATTTTTGCATATATTGAGTTAATAAGAACTGTAACAATTCATATAACTGTTATATATGTATAATTATGCTCCGAAGTTTACAAAACGAAATTATTTGACTAAAAAATGACGATACTTAAGGGTTGCTTCTTCATATTGATTAACTTGTGTAAACCAATAATTAATTTGAGGTTATCTAGTGATTGGCCTGAATAATATTGTTTTCACTATTGGTAAATATTTAAAACTATTCTTTATGTATATTAGTATTATTATATAATGTCTTGTGGTCACGGGAATTAGTAAATAAAGACAGTTATTATAAAATATATAGATGTTATCCTTAAATGGGTAAAATTTTGCTAAATATAGATTCACTAATTGAAAGAATACAATCCATTAATAATAAGGAAAATAATACACAAATTAAGAATATTTTAGAAGTTCCAAGGTCACCGAAACGGAAAGAGGGAAAAAACTGACAAAGTAACATGCGATAGCACCGTCAGAATGGAGAAAAAACGAAATATTAAACGTAGTATGGCGTAAATTACAAGTGACTGAAAAGGAGGCACGGAAATGTGAAAGACTGCAGAAAAAGCAGCAAAAAGAAACAGAAAAAGAACAAAAAGTAAAAAAAGGCATAAGGTTGAAGAAGAAAGAAGAGATTATACGGAGAAAAATATTGAAACAAGTTAAAAGGAATGAAGCGCGAAATAATGGAAACAAAAATCGAAAATTATTTGGCATCAAAAAATTAAATTAATTCCATATAGTGATGACAGTGCAATAATGATTTAAACATGCCGTTATGTTATCGTTAACTATAAGTACTATTATGTTCAAATATATTGCTATTCACTATACATTTAAGTTTTTCTTGGTAAATAAACTATTTTGTATGTCTAGTAGAAAGGTCAATCATTGTCACATAACCTGTCAATCACTGTACAATATTCAGTCAATAACTGTAACGTTAGGTATCTATTAATGATTTTTATATTTCTTTTTGTGTTTTATACAAATTCTGAATTTTTGCATTATTTCTTAAATCTTTTTACAGCGATGATAGCAATTTTTATTATTCGCTTTTAACGATAAATAGCTCTTCTCTGTCAATTGTGTATGACTCGTGCTTAAACAATCACTCAATCATTGTATATGCTGCCCTAGTTGTTGTCTTTGAAAATTGCTGTAACATGTTTCGAATGGTTGTGTCATCGTTTTGAATGGTGTTTAGATATTCTTGTCAATTATAGTGCATTTTAAGAATTGCAAACTACAGTTAGCAACAAACTGCAGAATTTATTTCTGAAACATTCTTCTGTTTTTTCCTGCTGTTTCAAGTGAACACACAGTTCTGAAGAAGTAAATTTAACGAAGTCAAGCCAAATAGGGAATACCGGATAAAAATACTTCGTCAACTTCAAAATTTCTTACAATAGAGATGGTTGAGAGTTAATCAGTTCCTTTTACAAAAGCCAAACTGAACCTAAGTTGATTAACATAGCCATAACGCGATACAATTACTGCAAACTAACCAGCCCGCACCTGAACAACGTAAACTAACTTGCATGCAACACAGTCTAATTAACGCGAGCTAAGTAACCCTAACTTGATATAAGTAACGCGACCTAGCTAATCCAAAACTGGCTGAACCAAATTGGTAAGTACAATTCGGATCTTTATGTAGCAGAAAAATGTTCTGCAACAATTGCCCTATCCACGAGCTGTTTAGATATTTCTTTCTTCCTTCAAGCTGGAACTTATCACGTTTCCGCAGCAAATGGACTGTTTTGCAGAATCTTTCTACTGTTTTAAATTCTTAAAATATTCCACCTCTGTTTAATGTAACTGAGGGGGAATCAAAACTTCTATTCCGACATTCCACCTATTTGGAAACTCTAGCTTTCAAAGGATCGTTAGAAACAAGATAAAGTCGACTGTATTAATAACAAAGTAATAAATTATATTCAACTAAAACAAAGGAAAAATACAAATGAAATATAACGAAATCGACAGGATGATGGACGTATCTGATAAATTAGATTGCAATAATTGCAAGCGCAGACAGGTAGATACAAGCGCATTATAGCGAACAATAGCGTGGTTGAGAAACAAGGTTCTATTTATACGGCAATCAGAAAGGAAAAGGAGTGGAATTTTTGAATATTGGAAAGATTAAGCACCGGCAATCGTTCGTTACAGTGGACTAAGGCAATGTCCTAACGATCGATGATGTACGGGAGACAACAGAAAATAGGTGACGGATTTGATATTGGGATAAGTGGAAGGATGGCTCAGGCGATATCGCAATGATGCCTGGGTAGTTTGACGCCCTGTATAAAAATGATCGCCGCGCGAGCAATCTTATACACGGACCTAAGTGACTCAAGCAATAACGGTGCGATCGACCGCGAGCAGGTGTTTTAACAAATAAAATTCCGTATTTAAGGCACGCCTAAAACAATCTATCCTAAAACCATTCTTCTGACTCAATCAAAATGACCAACTTTCTATTCCTGGATTGTTTCAGCGTTGTCGTCACTATCGTCTTCACCTTGTCAATGTTTCAATTGCTAAAGCAGCCTCAACTATCTACTTTCCTCATACGGGCATTTCCACGAAGTTTCGAATCAACTGCCGATCACAGCCATTCGAAGGCAGGGTCCCCGATGTTTCTCCAAGATTACACCGTAGATAGTCTCGCCTAGCAGACAGCATTGTTTAACGAGATCCGCATCGCGCCAGCTGGTTCCCCGAAAGACACTCGACTCGGTTCCACTTATTTCCCGGGATCGACAATTGTCTCCGGAAGACAGAGTCGTTTCGCTGGGCCGGTCCCAGCGGATGGGTCGAGCATCGGAAATCTTTCTTGATCCTGGATGTAGCTGCCGGTGTTCCCGGGTCGGAGTTCAAGCCCAGCCCCCGTCAGAATTCATTAGCTCCTCCGTAGCCGACGGTGTCGCGTTTTTCGCAATCGTCCAGACTACCGTGGGACCCGGTCGCAGTTCTCGCGAAAAACAGTCCGCGATAACTCTGTCAGGCTGCTCGGCGACGCGTAAAGGATCCTGCGGGATCGTTCGAAAAAGGAGACAGGGGTTAAAGGAACCGGCAAGTCGGAAGGACAGAAAAAGCCGGGAAAAAAGGCTGACTCGATGGGAGGAGGAAGGCTCTTCGGGCAGGAGGGCCGTGGAGAACGGGGCGGAAGGTGCGGCCACTAGGAAAGAAACGGAATAAAATTTGCATCCGAAAATCCTTCCGTTCGGCTCGCCTCCTTTGCGTATTCTTGGCCTCTGTGTCTGTTTCTCCTCTATCTTTCCACCTTGTTCCTCCGCGACGCGAGTCGACGCGGCGCGACGCCACGCTGCCTCGTCTGCATACGACGTAATGACGGTGCTCGACATCCCGTGAACGGATGGAGGAAAGTCCATTGGACGGAACCCCGGACTCGCTTCCGCATCGTAGACCCTGTTTTGTGTCCCGTAGGCTTGTTTGCCCGGCACGGGCTATCGAGCCCGCACAAAAGCTGCGACGATCCACCCCTGTTCGGTCCACTCCGCGCAGTCTGCTTCCATCATGCTGTTACTCCAACCCGGCATTCTTTTTTCTTTTTAAATTGTTATGCCTCGGGATTTAGATTTATGATGGACTCCGGCTACGGATCGCAGGCAAAGTTTGTTCGGAACCGAGCCGTGATCCGACGAGATTGCTGAGAAGGCTGCTTCAACGTTTTTGGGCTAATGGTGTTCTGCGGTGAACCTAATACGATTGGACTTTTCGTTCCGGGATTTCCAGACTGCGGATTTTTCGAATCTTCAGATCTTTTAGTGCTTCTTGGCCTATTTCGGCAACGGGAACTATTGCTACTAATAGGAGTCGCTTTTGGCATTAACGGAATTGAATTCGTTGTATTGAAGCGTAACTTTGTTTGTTTGAAGATGACGATGATCAGCGAGTTTTTAGTTAAAAATTCTCCAAGTAATAAACATAGCGTTACAAAAAATTAAAACGTTTAATTCAAGTATCATATTTGATATTATTTGTTTAAGGAAAGAAATTAATACTCTGAGGCATATGAAAATATTAAACGCGCGTGCTAATGACGTTTATATCTGACATAGCCATTTACGAGGCTAAAATATGTTGTTTATACATTTTTGTAAACCCTGAATGCAAATTAGAATGTCTGGTCCAGTACGCAAAATATTTATTTAGTGATATGCAGAATCATTGACAGTATTAACCCTTTGCTCTCGAAGCCATTTTGACTCTAATCTAACATACTTTGGATGACCTGCTATACTTTCATTTTACACGACTTATTAGTGTACTTTATGCATATGAAATTGAGTCTATATAACACAGTTACACTTTAAACAGTTCTTAAAAAATAAACAAATTTGACAATGTGAAAATTTAATCAGAACATCACATAACAATCTTGCGTGGTGGCTCAGAGTCACCATTCGAATGCAAAGGGTTAATAACTCGTGTAAAATGAAAATTTTTAATTAATCAAAACGTAGCGAATATTATTCGGCATTATTAACCAAGAGATATACAAGTGAAATGTTTAAATATTGTGCTCATGAATACACATCAGCTGACGCGTTGCACTAAAATGAATCTTCTTCGAGATATAATTTGATCTAACGCAGAATGACTACGTGTATGTGGGAATAAATCAAGAATTCAAATTGCAATTCATTGTATATCAAAAGAGGAAATTTATAGGACGCGACTATAATTAAATAAAGCTTGACTAATGCGTCTGGCTATTATTCACTAATACCGCCTGTAAACATTTGTCCATTGTCGTAAAATTATTTAACTTTCGACAGACCTATTGTCTAGTTAGAAATTTATGCGAAGTCATTACTAGAAACAGGTAATATTATACCACTGTCATTGTTTACTGACATTAAATTATGTTGATTTGTTAAGTGTAGCTGTGTGCAATCGTTTGCGCATCCAAATAGTTTCAGAATTGGTGTCCTGAGATTTTTGATTCCCTTCTCCATTCTCGCTTTCCCGAACACACAACAATCGAAAATTCATTCCGCTCTGGATATAAAATCATTATTTTATTTAACATTTTGAATTCTATATAAAATTCGATATATTCCATTTCTCCTCGATTCAACGTGGAAAATTAAATTTTCGAAAGCATTCGATTTGTTCGTCAGTCATTTCTTTTCAGCAGACGCATTCACTTTCGGCTCGCACGAAACAAGAACGCCGTACCCCGCGTACAAAAGAATCAAAGACAAACCGGGTACACAGGGAAATCGAATATACACCCAGAGAATTCTACATTTTCCCTTTTTTAAAGCGGTGCCTTTGGGGGACCATTTCGATAAGAGTGAAAAAGCCTTCGCGCAAAAATCGTTCCGGCAAACGACGGCCATGTTCAATTTTTTTTTCGCATGAAAAAAGAGAACAGCTAACTGCTTTTACAAAAGTCAGTCAGATATCAACTTTCGAAACGTATCGAATTTTCTATTGCTAATGAAATTGAACGTAACTATGGCATTCGATCCCTTGACTGACAAATAAAAGTGAAAAAATCGTTAAAAAATTGTTTATATAGCACAGTCCAATTATTCATTCTGACACGAATCAACTAAAAGCCGTAAGCGAGAAAGACGTTCTAACTTCGTAAATTGGATTACAAATTGGAAACGTCGTTCGTGTTCGCCGTTGCTATTCGATGACATTTAATTTGATCTTTAATTGAATCAATAATTTCTGCACTTTATTACTCTATGGAATTCATACTAATGTAAACTTAATTCTATGCAATCGTTTATTATGTCATCCACTTTGTAAGCTGTTACTTAAAAGGATTAGCAGAAGTAAATGTTGAAATCAAATTCATCAATGATCCTTTCGATAAATAGATCAATAAAGCGAATTAATCGTGAAGTGACTTACATAGTTTACAGATCAGACTCAACGGTCCGTTATTTATGGTAAATTTTCGGAAATCCTGTCTTCAAAATTCATTACCATCGAATCGTTCGTCTATGCTGACCTAGTTGCATTCCGAACGGCCCGACGGTTTATTCCCATCTGCCCCGTTTTTAGAGTTCGCTGCTCCTTTTCGCAATCATTATTACATCGTGCTGGAGTGCGGTATAACGTCGCCGAGACCGGCGAGCATTTAAAGCGGCCGCTGTTTATCTAAAATTTATTCCGCCGGTGTATTAGCGGAAAATTTATTCGAGCTCGTAATTCACCATCCGGTCTTTCCTGTTTGCAATAAATCTCGGCTTCGTTGAAATGTTAATCGAACAAGTCGCCCCCTCTAAACGGCTCGCGGCTCACTTTCAAGTTACACAATTTATTCACTCCACTCGTGTTCGTCGGCGCACTTTGAAAATATTCTGTTGACAAGACAGTGCTGACGAGACAACAAATTGTCTTAACGTCTGTCACCGAATACTCGACAAGGTGTGCATTGGAAACGAATTTTCGCCGCGCAAGATTGCAGACATTGTTCTATGTAAATGTAACTGCAATTATTCTTTAATCGTTAAAGTGCTAAACTAATTACATAAGAACTGATATCAGAGAAACAAGCAGGTGGCATTGCTTATCGCACACTAGTTGAATCGAGCTTATACACCATGTCCAATAAAACAGCGCATAGGTAACCAACGCGAACCAACCCATTAAGAGATATCTAATTAATACGTTTTAAGCAGACAAGCTGTTAATACTTAGTTGTGCGATTCGTAATTTGCAACTATATATATGCGATACATTTTAAGCAGCTTTACGTCACCCCTAAATGTAGTTCGTACAGTTTAAATGGAAATTTGCATTTTCCATACTCCTGTGTGCCAAATCCAAGCTAAAATCTGTTGCAATTTCGATGCATTAATAGAAATGTGCTAGCGCTATATCAACTTCTTTTTTCATTTTTCTTTATATCACACGATAAGTGCACTACTTTCAACACTCTACTTTTACAGTACATAATATTAATCCTAGGACGCTTAAAGTATGCTTAAAGGTTTAAGGTGTGCTAATGGTCATTTTGCATCCATGTAAGACAAAGTGCTATAAATGCGAGAACGAAAATGGTTCAATAATTCAGGGACGCATGCTCGTGACAGAAAAGTGTGCGTGCGCGTGTATGTGTGTATACATTGTATAGTCGCTGAGCTGGGATGTTGCTCAATTTCATTTGCAATTAATTTCTGAGGTTCCCCGACAACTTATTCTGCATAAATATTATTTCTTTATTCGAGGTATATTTATTTATAAAATACTGTTAAATAATACATTTAGGTGCCTACTAATGGAAGAAGAAAATACAAAAACCCCCTCTTATGTTCAGGAACATGTCACGATATGAAAACACGATTCCCTTGGGAGGAAGAAGCATTCAAGATAACTCGCCGATCCGTTGTGTGATTTCTATTAACGAAAATCTCGTGTTCATTCCACGTGGTACGGATTTGCGAAGGTCAGTTTCATCGAACGATGGGTCGTGCAATGTAATTTTCTGCAAGTGGCCACGTGATCGGCTATTCAAAGCGTTCGATCCGAAACTTCCATTATAGGTTCCAGGGAACATGCATACCGCAATATCTTACAACCTCAATACAGGGCGTAACACTTGTTTCTGACGGCTTTACGAGCGTCTTCGTATTCTATAGCTATACATCAGATGCTACACGCGGCCGACCCCGCATCCTTGAGACGTTACACGGAAAACAGAGATGCCTTCTTCCCCCTTGAACGGCGTTGAACTTTGCCGTCACTTATAGTGCATCTGGTAGATCATGGTGCTGGTCGTTTCATGTGGCGAACAATTTAGTCATTGAAAGTAAAATTAATTGTAAAGTTGAGCGAATCTAATGAAGATGTATGTGTTTCTTTATATTAATTTTATAGTGGTTTGGGAATAATTTTTATCGAATCAGAGATTAGCATTTCAGAAGCACCCGGTATGTTTCGGAAATAATATCAATTTTTGCTGAATAAGATCAGTGTCGTTGAAAAACATTTAACTATTTAAAAATTAGTTATTGTACACTTGCGTCTATAATTAGCTCGTATGCCCGATAGGTATGTATGACCAGTGGCGTAACTATACTACTTGTTACACCTTTTAGTACTTACTAACGAAACTCTATTAAATTTTACAAGCCTCTGACGTTTCACGCATTATTTAATAAATAATGTTCAAATATTCCACTAAGTATTTTTTCATTTCTTCGAATCGAGAATTTAAAATTTACAAAATTCTAAGGAAAGTCTGAAGTCATTCTTCTATTGTTTTCGAAACACGAGAGGATAAGTGTGGAAAATTTCAATTATCTACCGGAGTACGAAACTAATTTAAGAATGTACCCAAAGGACCCGCAGCTAGTTGGAACGTTTTAATTGTCAGCACAAGTTAAATTCTGCATTAGGAGAGGCGAAATTTCATTCATCGCATACCGTTTCAATGCCGTCGTAATGTGGATTAAAGTTGTACGGGCGACTAATTATTTCTTGTCCTTAGGCTACAGCCATATTGTTTAGCGTTTACGGCTTTGTCGTGCGTGCTGCCGTTCTTGCTGCCCTGGTACGCTCATACGTGTTTGTACATAGTCCGGAAACTTGTTGTCTAGAGCCTCGTGGGTGGAATACCTAGGAGTTTCGAACGAATACCGTAAGTTAAGCTTGCGAATCCGCGAGAAAACGTGCGATGAGAAACAGGCTGAGTTGCGAAAATATACGAACAATTAATATGAACCATAACTCTATCATTTTTATGACATAACCTTCACATAACCTTGAACTAATCTTGACACAACTCTATCATTTTACTTCGTTGTGTCGAAAAGGAAATAAGAGATATAGAAGGAAAGCTGATTATTTTCAATACGTCGAATCTTTCTCTTGGAATAAATATGTTCATCTGTGATGAACATTGGTCATCGATTGCGTAAAATTCCAGAAGGATATATCTAACTTAGAGCTTTGGTGTTCCCCTAACATCATTAAAATTTAATATTAATTTAATATTAGCAACTGCTCCGTGATTCTCGAAATAGATCTCCAATAATATTTGATTACTCCCTGTTGGATTCATCACTTCCTATAAAATCTGAAGTACGTAATCTGCGCGTCTGGTTTTCTACCACGTTTTTCTAGAGCTTGTAGAGCATTAAGATTTATTACCAGGAATTTTAGTGAGTTTAATAACCCAGCTACCTTCCGGTACTTATATATTCCGCTAGTCCATTGCTGGAATATGCGTCAATAATTTGGATTTTGATTAAGAACAAAGTAATCGGGTGAGGGCTATCCAGCATAAACCAGTTTGCCATTTGGCTTACGTTTGTCAGAGATCGCGATTTCTCCAATGTTAGGTCAAGGTTATTACTAAATTTTACCACTAAAAGACAGGAGGGTCATATGCGACTTATGTTTTCTACACAAGATCATCAGCGGCGTTGGTAGTAACCCCATTATTTCGTGTCATATAGCATTCTATTCAAAAAACAAAATCGACCTCCAAATCTCCGAAACACCTCCTCCGCCTATAAAAAATTAAATGCACTACATACTGCACCCTTTTAAGCCGTGCAACTTTTGTATACGACATTTTTTCGTGCAATGCATATTTTGGAAGTTATAGGAGGTGCACAAGTTGCATCGACCACCCTGTATAGCCACCAGATTTCCCCACATTACTATTATTCTCGAATGCGAGAATCGTGGGGATCCAGAAGCCGCGTGAACAAAAAAATTGTTTGTCCTATCGCAGCGGGAACGGCAAAACGTTAGATCAAACACGGCGGAGTGTCGTAGCCGCAGTGGGAACACGCGAGGTATGTTTGTGATGCCGTTTGCCCATCTATCACCGCGTGTGGCTGTACAAATTTGCAAGCCGCGATCCAGCGATCGCTGTGGCTCGGCCTCTTAGCGTTTTCGCTCAGGGCGTTCATTAATAACGAGGCTGTAATTAAAATTCTATATTCGACGTAACCGGCGCGGCGTCGATGCAATATTCGCGCGAGTCTCGGGTGATTTCGCTCTAGGAATTGGGGAGCACACGTGACCGAGACGACCGGAACGCGGTGCTAATTACGCCATCGGTTCCTTTGCATTTTTAATTTTCTGCTCCGAGAATCGTCGGCTGCAAAGGAAAAATGCATTCGGCTCTCCGCTTTGCCGGATTCACCCAACCCTTCGCTCTGCCGCGTCGGCTTTCGCCATGGTTGTGGGCTAATATCCGGTTACAAAATTCAGTGTCTTCCACGGAGAATTCCTAGCTAACTCTGTTAACGTTGAATATCCTAGAAAGCAAATGAACTGCAGTGCTCCGATTTTCGGACATTATTTCTATTAGGACGCGCACCAACCATATAAAACATTTATTTACAGGAATAGCGTTTGGAAAATATTTTTGTATTTCTTGGATTTCCGTAAACGTTTCGAGGGAAATTCGTTTCGAGTTTTCTGATCCACGGCTACGTTTATATCCAATGATTTACGTTATTTATATTATTGTATCGAATTTATTTGTATTGCTTCGACGAGTACACAAGATCGAAATATGTGGTGCTTCGACAAAGAATTACCTCGTGATTCGAATAAAAATTTTAAACGTGTTTTTGTAACAATTAAGAATGCTTTTAATTAGGAAACAGTTTAACCAGAATGAAACTATACTTTTATTTCGCTATTAAAGTTTTTTAAATCCTATTTATGAAATGTAAAACGACCTCTATTTACTAGTCTTATAAATAATGAACGTATTTGAATCCTTTTACTCAACTTCCACAAGGATAGGCGAAGATTTAACTGTTTTTTCGAAGTGTTTAAAACGCTTATCGCGTTGAATTTTTGTGTGACGTTTGCGCTGACGTCTGACTTATGCCCGTCGATGCGATTTCTATGAGGGATCAATTGAGACTGTCTATCAGCGACGTTTCCTAGACGTCTGTCGAGGATTAACGTGGATTACTCTATGTACAGGATATCGGCGAGAACACTCACCACCTTGCGGCCATCACGATGCTAGGAACGTGCTTGATGACCGATGCGGTCAGGATTGTCGACAGTTAGTGATGAGGAGGAGCAAGTTGTCGGCGTGCCGATGGCCCAGGTCACCAGTAGTAACATGCCGGTCCTCGTACACAGACCAGTGCCAGGCTCCCTTCGAGGACTTCTAATCGGCGTTTTTCTTCTCTCGTCCCTGACACGGTGCCACTGCTATGACTTAGGTAAGCCGAACTCCCCACCTGTTCCACCAAATCATTCCAGGAGTTACCCTGATTTTCCAACTTCAACTTCTGGCGCGAGATAGAGGCACATTTATCTTGTTCAGTGCAAAGATTAACGCTTTGATTAACGGATTTTATGCGTTTGTGAAGACATATTGGAAGATGAAATACAAGACAATAGAATCACCAGAACAATTTATCCAACTCTCGCATTATTCGATATTAAAATTATTACGAGGCGAAATCAATTTTTATTTAACTCTTGCTTCTTAAAACGAAGGAGAAATATTTTACTTAATATCCGCAATCGAATCATGATGATATGAGAATCAAATGCAAACTTGTTCTGAGAAATATAATGAAAGCAACGTCTACGTCGCCTTCAAATAGGATTCAGTATTAAATCGAGAAATCAATTGACTGAAAAGAATCTATGAAAAATTATACCCGACCTCTATCAAGGTTTCTATCTTATCCTACTTTGCATACCAGAACACAGTGAACGCATATAGACTGCAGCTCGGTCGTAACCGTTAAAACTGGGGGACACGCAAATGTCGATCGTTCCAAGAAGCACCGGAATAGCGACCGTATTCTAATCGTAAAGAAGTACTTCACCCACTATCCTCGGGAACTTCAATTTCGCCTATGTCATGCTCTGAGTAGACTCGGTGAACAGCTCGTAACGTTTCTTCGTAACTCGAGCGGTGCTCGAATCTTGGGCGACACGAACAGGAACCAGGATTGATAGTTCCGTCCAGAATCAATATCACTGAGCAAACAGCGCAACTACGCGTTCAATCTGTCGGTGACGAAACAAAGCGCGCGATCCGATTCAATCTACGAAAAAAATGTCCCGTAGTCACCGGATGAAAGATTCACCCATAACTTACTCGTTTAGCCATCGTTCAGCACCAGGTGCTGCGGGTACGATGCTCTCCGATCCGAAGACGAAAGTGCTGAGCAAACGAAAATGATACACCGAAGTCGGATGATCTGTAAAAAGAAAGTGAAATTTAAAATGATTTATTTAAAAATTTGTTAAGAAATAATTCATAGAATATTAAGTATAATTTTATATTCCTTGTCCATCATTCATAAAATGCGCAACTCAAGGTCATTTCAAGATCATAAAAATTAAGTATGATCAATTAAGCAACTCAAGATCATTTCGAGATCATAAAAATTAAGTATAATACAGTAAAATTAAGTAAAATAAAAAATTAAGTATAATTTTATTTATATATTTAGTATAATCAATTAAGCAACTCAAGGTCATTTCAAGATCATAAAAATTAAGTATTATGATTTAAGCAACTCAAGGTCATTTCAAGATCATAAAAATTAAGTTTAATCAATTAAGCAACTCAAGGTCATTTCAAGATCATAAAAATTAAGTATAATAAAGTAAAATTAAGTAAAATAAAAAATTAAGTATAATTTTATCTTCCTTGTCCATCATTCATAAAACGTGCAACTCAAGGTCATTTCAAGATCACGATATGATGCACGATTAAATGCATTGGTGTTACAATTCAGATGGTACATGAAGTGCATCTTTTCTATGCAAGAGACTTGAATGTTTGTAAAATTTAGGATGTCATAATCTTGAGAAGATTGAGAAGTAATTAATAATGATAGTCTATATAGCAATGATTCTCTTTCTATTACCACTTAGCAACTCGTGGTCCTCATTCTATTTACTTTTCTTCATTGTCTTCACCTGGACTTTCTTGCATTGCATATTTTTTTGTTTCTTTGTAAAATACAGTTTTAATTCAACTTAAAAATTTAATGTCTAAAAATTAATTTCTACGCTAATCAACGTTAGACTTTCTTAATTTCATTGTGATTTGCAAGAGGCACGAATGTCGAAGGAATATTCGATGCCATATAAGTTTGCTTTGCAATTTCAATTTAATTGAATAAAATACTTTCATTTTATGACATTTTTCTATTTTTAGCGCGATCGTGAAAGTGTTATAAAGTTACGTACAATCGAATCCTCGTAACTAGGCTGCGGATTTTATGCATTTAGGATCAAAATGACTAAATAAATATCAAAATGTAAACACAGCAAAATTTAAGAACATTGTTAGCCTCTCATTAATTTATTAAAATTGTTAAAAGGAAAATGCATTTTTATTCCATTTCTGTCTCTTACAATCCATTGAGATAATTTTTATTTTACATACAGATCCGCACTCAACTTGTAAATAAAAATAAGTAGGTAAGCTTTAAGTATGCGTAGTTAAGTCTTGTCAATAATTTGAGTTCAGAACACACGTTCGTATAGAGCAATCTTGTACATTTATTAATTACTATTACGAAACTGCAGCTGTCTAGCGTGCACTTCTATCATGTAATTTAATATGTTTTATTGTATCGAATTTGAGACCAATTTATCAAAATATCATGATGTGTATCACAGAATTTTTGTCACACGAAACAATGCCGATGAGGTCTGCGCCGGTGATTTTAATGTGATCAGCGTGGGTGTCCCGTCCCGGGTGCACGTATACCTGGTGTCACGTAACTCACGGTTCCGCGTGGGTCATTTCGCCAGCTAGAGGTGGACGAGACGAAACGAAGGAAAAATATTGTTCCATATGTGCGGCGACTATTCCACGAAAATGAATTTACTTTAGTTCTCTTTCTCCCACTGCCTTCCGCCCTAATATGACCGGATGTTAAAACGGAGAAAAATTATTCTGAAACTTTTTTCCCTCCTTTTGTTCTGGCGCGTATACACGCACGAGTGGGGGGCAGCTGGTCGTCTCCAGGGTACCGTTGGGGCACGGCCGAGTTGCATATAACGCCTCCAGGGATTCCGCGCGGATTTCTCTTCCCTTGATACGATGCTAGGCAGAGAGAGAGGGAGAGGGAGAGAGGGAGAGAGCAACGTGGCCCGGCAACGACTCTGAAACTCAAGCTGTAAAATTTAAATTTTTCTGGCGACGCCCCCATGCGAGTATTATGTCCGGACGTGGTCGCCGCACAGTGGACTGGAAATCTGTTCATCGTGTTCTAAATTAGTTTAGCGTTATTACAAGGTTTAAGTTATATCTATGAATGTGAAAGGAAGCGCTGCGTGCCACAATTGAAAAAAAATTGAGTTACAGAAATATGAAAAACAAAGAAACACTACTGCACGCTGTGATAGAACTATAAAACACCCCTGAATTCCTAGGGTTTCTTGAAAGCATGGGTATATGCCGTGCTCCACTGACTTGGAGTCCCGCGAGAGAGCACAGAGGCAAGAGGAGTCGTACCGCCCATCGCCACTTCATTATTTCTCTCTCTCTCTCGCTCTCTCTCGCTCTCGCTCTCGCGCTCTCTCTCGCTCTCTCTCTCTCGCTCTCTCTCGCTCTCTCTCGCTCTCTCTCTCTCTCTCTCTCTCACTATCTCACTGCCTTCTTCGTAAGTCAGTCCACACGCGTGTATAATTGATTAGAGTTCAATTTGTCCTTGGGAATAGTGTATCCCTTCACTTTTCTCGCATTCCTGTTATGAGACTTCAATACAGCTGAGCACAGTACAAAGTATTCGTATATGAATACAGGTTGTCCCAAAAGTCACTTGGAATAGCGAAATGAGGGGTACCTGAGGTTATTTGAAGCAACTTTTTCCTTAGCGAAAATGCAATCCATGGCTTTGTTTACGAGTTATCAACGAAAAACAGTGACGAATGAGAGTCGAGATCAGCTGGCGCGAGGCGGTAAAACCAATCAGCGGACCTGTGCAACGTTCGCTCGTTGGCTTGATCGCCTGTGCCAATCAAGCTCGCCTCTTATTGGTCAATGTTTTTCGTTAATAATTCGTTAACGATGCCTCGGAGAACATTTTTGTAAAGGAAAATGTTGCTTAAAATTGCCTCAGGAATCTCCCATTTCCGGATTGTTAGACATTTCTGGGACACGTTGTATATGCAAGATATCACATATATAGTAATATATAAAAATTCTTAATTCCTAATATGTAAGAATTCTTTTTGTTTGCTTGTTAATAATGTGCATTTCAACTGTTACGTTCTACGCCATTACTTTAACTCTAATTAGATATATTCTTATTGTTACTACTATTGTTGTTACATCAGTTATTATTGTAAATGCTATATCATACACCAACCTTATTCCATTATCTTCTTATCGAACATCGAAAAATCTTCTGCAAGCTATGATTTCACCCTTGACTTATCCTTAAACTCTGCCTTATTCTCGATTTCTGACCTAATCCTTATAATTTCTTAAACCCACACCACTCAAGCTAGAACCCATACAGAGTATTAAATTTCTCTTATTGAACTTTTTTATAACTTCAAGCATTTACGAGATGTTTTTATGGACATTTACGGACGGATACTAAATAATGGTCATTTTGGAACCAATATCATGGTCGAATTTATAAATTTCACTACGTTTCCATTACAATTGTAAAACGCCAATAACAGGACTTTCCCGGATCGAAACAGCCAAAATCAAAGCTGACTCGCGAAATACGGAAAGCGTCGCGCGGCAACGCTGTGCACCGATTTTGCAACTTAGTCCGCAGCAGGCGAATCTCGCCGCTCGTCAGGTAGCCACGGAGCGCGGCCGGCTGCGCAGAGTTTAATTGAAAATTACGTCGGAGCCGTGCTCGAATACGCGCGATAAGACCGTCGTTGCGGCAAATCCTTCGATTTCGGGTTTCGATTTGCTCGTAGCCCGGTTCGTAGCCGGAGGAGAGAATCGTACGCTGTATTTTGCATGTCGGCCGAATCCCGTTCGGAGAATTGCCGTTGCGCGGGTCGAACGGAAGTTGCTGAAGAGGATGAGAGGCCAGGGCCGGTGGGAGGAAGTTCGGTTTCCTGGGAAATTTTTGGCCGTATGGCGAACACCTGCGCGACGACTCCGAGGCTCCGTCTGCCGAGGCTTCCCGGCCGAGAGTTGTCGACGGGCCGCGTCCGTGTGTTGCGACTTCGATAATTACGGCACGGTTCATCTCGGCCGCAGTTTGCCCCAGTAATGGATGCTGCATAAAGAGGTACAGCTGCTATTCTGTGCGACCGGGGATCGAAGTTGCGCCACAGCCAGGATGGCGACAGTTCTAAGGATTGAATTACAAAGAGAACTAGGCCGTACCTATCCGGCGAAGTACGGTCTGCGAAAGCGTAGACGAGCATGCACATTGGCAGCCGGTGGAACAATGGCGAGCATGTCGGGCGGCAAATGTTTTATTCCACTGAGCAATTATGTCAGTGTACTTAGAGTTTCCCTCTGTGTCCTCCGTTCGCGCCCGCGCGGAGCTCGACGATCCGTCGAACGGCAACTTCCGTCTCCAGCGCATTTATCTGGCATCGAATTTGTCTAGCTCGCCGACTATTCGTCTTGATTACCGGTACCGGGAGCTGCGTGACTTTGCGTGCCAAATGGATGGAATCTATCCATCATATCGCTCGGTCCTCGCAGCCGCTGTTTTCGACCGTTTACGTCGTGAATGTCCACGATTTTAATTCTCAGTTTGATTCAGTTTCGTCGAAGAACCATTTTATCATACATCGTAACGACACAGGAATATTTTAGTGTAGTGGAGGCCGATTATTGTGGCGTGGCCAATTCATGAGCTATTGGTTTATTTTCGGACATAATTAACGCTTGAACGACCGCGACAAAACCGAAAGAATTTCGTAAAATTGCAGTATTTTATTCGATTAAATGGAAATTTCAAAGCAAACATACATGGCATCAATTACTTCAACGTTATATCAATTACTACAACGGAGAGATCTTCCCATTCGGTTGGCTAAGTGTTAATTTTATACTGACCGAATAAGACATATTAAATTTTTTATATCAAAATAATCAGAATAGAAGAATACAGAAATTTCATAGGCTTTTTTCGATAAATATAATGTTTATTATTGGAACCCGAAATCAAATCAAAGGCATAGAAATTGGTCACAGTAATAAACTAGCCTAACTATGTTCAGTCCTGAAACAGAGATATGTTATATATTGTATATCTATGTGTGAGATGAATAATAGAATATCAGTTCGCCAAATTAAACACAAGGAGATCAATATTCGGACAATGAAGCAGTTACTTGGATACAATGTTAAATTAAATTGTTAACGATCTTTATAATACATAATATGTCATTCATCTGAAATTGATCCATTTCACATGTTGAGTGCCGTCAATTTCTAAGCAGTAATGTATTGAACAAACTGATTGTTATCAAGATTTGTGAAATACGACAGAATTAAACTGATATTTCCTATGGCATATTTCAACTTTCTAGTAAAGGTTTCACTTTGTTATTGTAGAAACATTTGAAATTCATACTCGACACTTAATCTGTTAGGTGTGAAATTGTACAGTCGACGTTTTACTTTATTTCCGATCAGTTTTCGATCACAATGTGTAAGTAAAGAAATTGACAAGTCAATACATTAACACTTCAGTCACCGTATATTATTAACCGTTTGAGTCCCAAGCAGCGCGATCGCGCTGTTGAGATTTTATGTCGAGAAAACCCAGTACATTTCGAACATTGTGGACAACTGACAGTGCGTTACCGATTGTTGAAGTCGCGCGCTCAGATTTACTGAAGCAAGTACATCACACAGCTCCTTTTAATAGATTTTCTTTCTTGATTCATTCTACCATTTTGGGGATACACCAAATTTAAAAAAGTTAGACAGTAAATCATTTTGAAACACACAATTATTATCAACGAGAAACACATACGCAATATTACACATACGATTATAACACATACGATTGCTTTGCAAACTGCAATAGATGTGATGGAGATATGAGAAAAAAACGAGAATCGCGTTACCTAACAAATATAAGAAGCGCTATTGCTCCGATTGGGATTCATCGATGTAAAATAAACGAAGCGCTATCGCACCGCTTGGTATTTCTCGACATAAAATAAAACAAGCGCTATCGCGCTGCTTGAGTCTTTTCGTACTCATTTAGAGAAAACGCGGTTGCGCTGTTTGGGATTCTCCAACAGTGTTTTTTCAATACCCCCTGGGACTCAAACGGTTAAGACCGGCGATTTTCTCGTTTAAAAATGAAAAATAAATACATATAAGAAATTAAGAATCCGCAAATTTATGAACCTTATAGCTAATATATTATAAAGCGAGTTCCTTGCATTGAAACATGAGAAATCTCGTGAGCAGTCGTTTAATTATTAGAGTGGTTACAATTAATAATACATAAAAAACAGTAAAAGTAACACTAAAAGTAATGAGGAAAAATTCAGCGCAGTGTACGTAAAATGCTAGAAAAATGATTAAAAAGAACAGTAACCCCCGGCCATGCTTTGACGAGTCAGACTCGTGGAGATTTTTGTTAATAAGCTGTTAGGTATGAATATTATCTCGTTCATTTAAATCGGAATGAAATTCTATTCTCTTGTCACCAATATTTAAACATTCAAGTAGATATAAACACGCAATAAATATAAAGTTTCTTTTCCTTCCAAGGAATTATTGCCATCGAAAAAGTTCTAATTGTAATTGTAAAGAAAATCGTACGGCAAGGTGTCAACTAGTTAAAAATCGATCAAGACTTTCAGACATAAGAATCGCCTAAAAGGAATAGTCAATGACCATTATCGGGTGCACAAGACGCGACAAGGTTCAATGACCCATTGAACAATATTAACCAGCAGTTTTGCCTAGCACGGCGTTGAACTCGGCGGCAGTCGTTGTCGAGAACAATAGGCCGCGTTTCGAAGGAAAACAAGTTCGCGAGACGGGGCCTTACACGAAAATTGTAATTCGCGTCGGTAGTTGGCGAACCAGTCTATTCTGCACGCACGGCAGACAATTCGTATACAAAACATAGCGAGACGAAGCGGGGAAGTTGCAGTATTGAGGGACGTAAGAAGCGGGAGCAAAGTTTCGCTGGCTGTAACACTGGTTTACTCATACAAAGTCGGGAACTAACTGCTCCGCTATTAGTTCGTGTGACAGTTAAAGTAAACTACGCATTCAACTGAAGGAGATACTAATTCCGCGTGACCTACATCTCGTATTTACAAACACTGTTAAGCTGATATCTCTTGCCCTTTTTTCCCAGCTAGGAATAATTGCTTTAGGATCGCAGCACGCGAATAACATAATTAAACGACCGCCGGTTAGGGTCCGAATTACAGGTAACGTGCAAGTGCCGGAGCGTAAAATCCTCATAAACGATTAAAGCGATCGTAAAATCGAGAGGCTAGACGCGGTCTGACGAGGGTTTACGTACTCGATTCAGACGATATTAAACTCGAAGAACCCGCTACAGATAACATTAGAACCGTTTAGCTTGATAGAGATGTTACCTCAAGTTGTAACCGGTAGATCAGGACGGTATGGCAGCCATATTGTGTGCCCGCATTTAGAGTCATCTGCCCCATACCTAAATCCGAAATCCTGCTGCTGGTTTACTATACCGATCCGACGGTTGTTTCATCGTCCATTTTCGTTACTTCCTCTGATCGAATCGTCCAAGCGTGGAGGGCTAATTAGGGTACTGGAGCAGTTTACTGCGGCTGACTAATTGCCGTGTGTTTGATTTTTTTTCGCGCATAATTATCTTTACTATTATCAAGTAAGACATGTTAATTTTCGGGCTTAATTAACTTTATACTTCCGGAATGAAACACTAAATATTATCTTGTTCCTTTTTGAATAAAAAGATTTGATATGTTTAATTCGATAAATATACAGTTAATTAAACCAAGGACACAATAAGTGATCTCCCCACAGTAATCAGCTCCACTATTCTATTCCGGTGAACCAGCTCGCCGAATTTATTTAACTGTAAATTGTGCGATCATCTTGCAAGCATCATCCGTAATTTTTATTACCATTCGCGGGTTATAAGTTTTAATGACGAAGCCCTGCGCTGTTCATCGTATGAATTATCCATCTGTATCAAATGTCTGTGTCTGACCCACTTGCGTAGTTTATTGTGGCGGCGGTTACGTGTTCCCAATCCTAATAACTCATTGTTCGTAAGCAAGTCGTACTTTTCCACGGAGAAGTTTTGAAATATTATATTTTCGGTTCGATTAAACGATCCAGAAGTATTTCTTTCATATTTTCCCCTTAACTCTGAATCGGCTTATCTTACTACAAAAGGGCTATTACAATTTTTATCATATCCTGTCGTTTCGTACGTCGTTTCAATCAGTTTCAGTTACACTTTACGTATATACGATTTCAGTATTTCATATTGAAAGGAAAACTGAAATACTGAAAATCTCGGCTCGTAATCTTCGGGTTTCCTATTTGCCAGTATAGTATTACTCACAACGTGTCGCATCTATGAACATGCTTAATAATAGATATAACTGGCGTAATAATTCCACTCTTTGACCACGTGCTCATACACGGATAAATCGAAATTACGTGACCAGATAATTGCGTAAATTCGTAACTCGATCCCTCGTTGCGCGTATAGTAAATGATATTATAAATAAATTAATATTATTGTACAGAAGCCAACTACAATTATAACATAAATGGCATACGATAAATGATGGCAGAAGTAAGCGAACACGATTTAAATAAAGGGAGAACTCTAACAAGCCATGGAAATTGTATTGAATCGTTAATTATCAACAGATTCAACTGTTCTTTGAATAGTATTAAATGATACAAACAAAAATAATACCGTAAACACAAATTGGAATAACATCTAAATGATATGAGTACTTTTAAAAGTATTATTCCAAAATAATGAACATTGTTGGGAACAAAACTGTTCTGAGATCAAAATATGGGAAATGCTGCGCTGAAATCAATATTAACCTCTAATAACAATGACAATGACGATGACGATGACAATGCCGATGATGATGATGATGACGACAATGACGACGATGATGACGACGACGATGACGATGATGACGACGACGACGACGACGATGACGATGACGATGATGACGACGACGATGGCGATGATGACGACGACGATGACGATGATGACGACGATGACGATGATGACGACGATGACGATGATGATGATGATGATGACGATGACGATGACGATGACGATGACAATAATCTTGACAATGACAGTGACAATAACCTTGACAATGACAATATCTGCAGCCAAGTGTTGTAAAATAATTTTGACATTACCAATGTTATTTATATTTACAGATCTATCAAATGTGTATTTGTAGTACGAGTCACAAGATTCAATGTTATATGCACAAAATGCACTGGTTCATTTAAAATGAAAATACTGTATTTCGGAATATCCATTTTGAATTTAGAGTTAAACTTGCTTCGAGTTCCGAGGTATTAAAGCATAGAACAAACTCCACTAAATGAAAATTTAGCAGCGAGGTCGCGTAAAATCTCGACAGCTGTAAAGGCTAATTTCCACGTCGAGAAGATTGCAGATTACCGAAACGGAAACGAAAAGTTCGGCGACCTTAATGAACTGTCGCGAATCCCATTGAATATTCGCCGGTTTTCGCAGACACATTCGACTCATCGAATGAAGATGCGAGCGCGATCCGCCGGACGAAGTTTGTCCTTATAATGGACGACAGCTGAAACCTAGGGGACAGTTACAAACACAAGCAAAGTTTTGTCCGTTATAATTCCACTTCGCGAAGACCATAGCCGGTGCACCGCACCGGGGCCCTCTTCCTCCTCCGCAGCCTGGCTAATCCCGCGTCCGCTGCATTCTGCAGTTTTGAAACTTTCCAGCGTTACTGCAATGTCGTAGCTTAAGTGTACCGGCGTAACGTGGCCTGTATCGTGGTCCACGCCTGTGTCACTATGGATCGACAATTTATTACAGCTCCTTACCCCGCGCTAGTTACGTGTTCATCGTTATTTTGAGGCATTACCTGTCCGTGGATTGGAAACCTACGAAATGCTTGTGCGAATTGCGGAACGATTAGCTGTTACCTGTTATCTGTTACATAAACCTCATTTCTTGATCGCGATTCCGTTCCTAGAATAACGATTGCTTTTTCCGGCTAATGTCCTCAGAAAGTGACTGGTTGTCATTGATCCATTCTACTGTGATTTTTGTCACAATTACGTTGATTAACGCCTTTCTGTCTGAAATAAATTCTGATAGAAGTAAGAAAATTTATATTGATTTTATACTGAATTATATTCAGTTGAAGTTTAAAATAGTAGATTTTATAATTAATTATATTCAGTTGAAGTTTAAAATAGTAGATTTTATAATTAATTATATTCAGTTGAAGTTTAAAATAGTAGATTTTATAGTTAATTATATTTAGTTGAAGTTTCAAATAGTAGATAGATACTAGAAAGATTGAAAGAATCGAAAAATGGTTGCTAAACGTAGGAATTCTAATAAAACTTTCTAAATTTAAATATCCATTTACAAAAACGCTGTGATCCAAACTGAGCAGCTTTAAATGGGAGCGGGAGAGGTTTAAATTGACAAATTCGTGCGGATCGATCGTAGGTCTGTTTCGTTGTTTATAAACGTTTGTTACGGCTCGATGGCCGTAGTCATTTCCGAAATAGCTAACTTTCACATGACGGTAAGAGAATGAAGAGAAAAGTTCGATTGTAGCTCGCCATGGACCTAGATTGGGTCCCCAGCGAGCACTGCCGGAAACGAAGTCACGTGTTGGTGACGACTTCTGTTCTCGAGGATTTCGCTGGAGAATTTTCACGTGATCGTGACCATACCGTTGCGACATACAGCGGTGTATTTTGTGGGAATGTTACGGTTCCCCACCTGGGAGTAAATTCGAAATTTTACAAGCGCGAGGTAATTGACTGCGCGAAACGAGTTATCGAATGCGCCGGCGGGACTCGATCCTGTCCGTAAAAATTGTTTATCGTCCGATCTTAAAATTTTAATCGCCTCCTTAAATATTGTGGAACGTTTTAAAGAAACGATATATTGGATTTGTCGGAAGATGTATGGGTTATCCACTGCTTTGTTTCGAACAGAATTTTGAAATTATTTAAAAACACGTGATTCATCGAGGACGTGAAAGAGTCGCTTTTGCAATTGTTGAGAAAACCGCAAAATTGCTTTTATCGGACCGATTTATTGATACATATCGATGAAAAACAATGCGATGAATGTTCCATGTATGTTACAAAGCGAGTTGTGTTACGGATAGATGTTTGTTAACCCTTTTCACTCGAAGCCATTTTGGCTGTAAATGTAAAATAATTTTTCTGGCTCATAGTATCTCCATTTTATGTGACAAAGTGCATTTTGTGCATATGAAATCAATTCTTAAAACTCAAACCAACGGTTCCACTTTCAACAATTTTTTAAAGCTAGACTTTGTTAATATAAAAATTATTTTGGAACGTAATATAACAATTTGAGTGGTAACTCAGGGTCACCACTCGAGTGCAAAGGGTTAATATCTTCAATGATTTTGTTAGAGATGGAATTATGCTATTTATCTCACGCAGTGGTAGTTCGAGTATCAAGCGTTCCATAACCAGATGTCTATATTTATGTGAAAACAATATTTTAAAAGATAATACGTGGCATAGTTTCCACAATAAAACCGCTACAAAATTGTATAGATCAACTTTTGAGACGTCATTGTAAACAGTTGCAATTTCTTATTGACACAAATCTAGACAAATTGTTTAAACTTCGTGATGTCAAAACTCGTACAATTTCGAAAAAGAAAATAAAACTTTAAGTCCTAACTCTATTTTATAACAGAAAAGTATCCGCAAAAAACCAAATATTCTCTTCAAAATATATAACAAGTCTTTGTTATATAATTCTTTTCTACGAAGATATAACTGGATTACGACTTCTCATACAAAATATAAAATATCCAGGTTAATTGTAAGAAATCACAATTTATTCTTAAGTCATGTTAATAATTTCCGAAGTTCTTCCAATGTTTTCACAATTTTGCATCTGACCTACTCATTTCGATAAAAGAAAATGCACGAAATCCAGTCTAGCTGTAACAGTCTAAACTTGTCGAAAATCGGAAATACACTAAAGCGTTTAGGTTCCATTCGACAGTTCTTGTAGACCGAGTTCGCCGGTAAATCCGCGGGGAAAATTGCTTGGGATTTTCCATTCATTAGCGTTTCAGTTTCTCGCGAGCGGTCCCTCAGCCAATTTAAAGCCCGAATTTGACAAAGCCCAGATGGATATTCGGCTCCGGCTAATACCGTTTTGAATCCTTTCAGGACAATGTACCGCGCCGCTGGGTATGGAGAATGGCGAAATCCCCGATGAAGACATATCGGCCAGTTCTATGTACGATCCCAGTCTTGGTCCGAAACATGCCAGGTAAGTGAACAATGATATCACGGAATGCTAGGGCTGCAGCCGAGGAAGTCGGCCATTTCGGTTCAACACAGGAGTTTCCGGTTTTCCGCAATGTACACGCTCAATCTCTAGACGATTCCGCTTGATTGCGCAGTCTTAACCGGATTGATACAAATGCGACGGTCTTGTTTAAAACTGGAACTCTTTATCGGCGCGCGGGTGGAAAAGTAGAGGGGCGGACAATGGGACTCGTTAGCAGGAAGTGCCGTTTCCAGTAGAAAATTAGAGTTGGGTATAATTTTTGAAGCCGGCCGTTACTTGCCGCCTATCTGAGTCTCTGGAATAAATGAATTGTAATCTCCCATAGTTTTTAAATGTTTTATTACGCTCAGTGGCTTTTACGTTGCCCGTGAACGTTCTGTCTAAAGTTTTCTACCATTCCGGTGACCTATTTTCATCGTAGATAGTAGATTTCTGTAACTCGTACAGAAATACTTATTTCGATAAAATCGACAGAATTACAGTCGCGTTGGTATTTATGATTCCACATAAAGTTCTGCTATGTATGATCAAAAGTAAAATTAATGACACAAGTGTAAGAGCTTCTTTATTGTATTGACATGTTTATTAAAGTTTAACAAACAGAAGAAAATACATGAAATGTAAACTAATTCCTATACAGACACAAATTATGTAAAGAAGCAGAATGTTTAATATAATTGAAGACGGAAAGTATGTTGATATTGTAATTTAATTTTTTTAGTATGAAGTTTGATATCCTTTGGCTTTAGCTTAATTCGTTCCATTTTTTCTTCTATGTTTCTATAAATTTCGATATTGCATATCTTTCAGTTATAGTTATTCGACGATCTAATTTCTCTAATTCCTAATTGTTAGTTCCAAAAAATTCTTTTGCAACCCTTCAGGCGTGCTTTGGGCCCTTGTCTTGCTAAAAGATGAATAATCTATTTCAACAAATTCTCGTGTAATAATTCAACATGCTTGGAACTTGGATTTTCGAAATATGTGGTTTTTTCCGTGATATAAGACCATGCAAATTGCTCTCATTTGTACAGGAAATTATTTGCGTAATTCTAATGGGCAAATATAAATTTTCTTTCAATTTTCTGACACCGAGAAATGTTTTTTTAACTATTCGAACTGTTTGTCTGTTTCGACGAATGGTTGTGTTCCTCCAAATTTTATGATCTTCCAATAATATTTATTTTTTGAAATATCTGTCTGACACTTTCTCTTGAAATGCTGAACTCCATAGCAATTCTTTTAAAAAAATCGCCATTTTAAATTTGTGCTCATCCTATTGCACTCAATTCTTTAACTTTCGTAATTTTGTAAGAAACTGTTATAACCTATTATAACATAAAATATATACACAAAATATATCATTTAAACTTTTTTAGACATGGGAAACATACAAATAACTAACTACAAACCTAACATTCTAATCAAAAATTAAAATTTAATACATGTCAACGTACTTTGTGGCGGCAGGACAATTCGAGAATTACACTTTTAATTGAAAACTCTAGAATAATATTAACCCTTTGCACTCGAGTGGCGACTCTGAGGGGACACTAAAAATTGGTACAACATTTTTCAAAATATTTGTAATAATATCAGATTCGTTTACGTTAATCTTTATTGAAAGATTGTTAATATTGTAAATACTGCACTTACGAATAGGCTTAATTTCATATGCATAAATCGCAATAAATCCAATAAAATAGAAATCATAAAACATGTTTCTGAGTGCAAAGGGTTAAGAGTTCGGCTTCTCCTATGAAACTGGTGCATCGTTGATGTCGGGGAAACAATAAACGACAAAAGGCAAACGCCGAACTTAAAACAAAAGGAAGATGCACGACAGAGATAAGTAAGAATGCCTCAAAATTAAAGGTGTCGGCATAAATATTTTCAATTGTATATTCTATATGCTCTACAATTTTCACTTTCGTGCTGATGAGACGAAGTAAGAGTAACAAATGAAGTTACGTATTCCTGTAAAACGATAATAGCAAGTTGCAAAACGCGTGCAGGAAAATGGCCAAAGTAATGGTACTATATAACTCATTCATTTTGACTTGTATAATTAAAAACGAGCAGCGTTGCCAGCGAAGCCGGTAGTTAGGCTAGAACGCCTTTAGCTGTTATGTCAGCAGCGCTGGCAGTTGTAATAGAACGCTCCTATTTGTTGTGCCAGCAATGCCGGTAATTGGAGCACAAAGGGTTAACATCTACTTGAGACTAAAATCTTACAGTCGGTGCGAGGGCAGAACCGTTCGGATATAATTTTCAAGTGCCCTACAATCTCCGTAACAAAAACAATCTCCGTGGAAATATCCATCTTATTAATGAGTAACCTTACTACGCAGATTTTATGAAAATTTAATCTTTCCAAATTAAGAAGAATAATTATTCCGAAATTAAAGTCCGTCTATATTAATTGAAAAATCTGACTGACTAGTAATTTTAATATAATTAGAAATTAAAAGTCGACCTGATAAACAGTATTCTGATGAAGTTATTTATTAAATTGATAAAGACTGTCGAATATTTATAAGCAAGAATGCATATTAACTTTTTCGTAACTGGGAAGGATCAGCATGGAAGAACGATTCTTCTGTACACTTATTCTATTTAGACTAGGTTATGTCACTTCGACGGATTCCGAATGTTTTAATTAGGAGTCGCAGTCGCAGCCCTTTTAACTTTAAATGCAGTTTCTCTGATCCACAATATTACCATTTTATATTAATTATTGTGTAGTGCATTTAATAGTTAAAATTTAACAAATGGTTGAACATGTACGAATTTGACGATGTGAACATTATTTTGAAACATGATATATATCTCAGGGTCGCCACACGAGTGCAAAGGTTGTAAAGTACATTTCTAAGAAATTTGTTCTTAAATGAATTTGATACTTGGTACAAATATTACGACAAGAGTCACCAAAAATCAGAATAAATATTCTATCCTTCTATAAACTAACATAAAATTATTGTTGAAAGTATCGCATACAAATGAACAATATAAACGACACGAACAAGGTAACTTCGTAATAGAGAGACTGTTTTGCGAAAGCGGTAATATCGAAAACTGTTTAGCTGTAATCCTCGGAGCAAGACAGGAAACGGCCGATGTAAAAAAGCGAGTGCTTCCATTTTTATAAACCGTACTGGTAATAAACTATCGGTCGGTTGCGCGCTTCAACTTGCCGAGATTTACTTCCTGTGCTGTAACAGAGCGCCTCGCTGACTTTGCGACCGTACAGGTGAGCGCTATGGTTGCTCGGTCGAAAATAAATCTGGGCGTTAGCAGGAGGGCTAAGCTCGATAATTCGACGTTCGCGGCGTCCGGTAAGCTCTCTAATCGCGTCGGAATTCTTTCTATTTCGCAATCTGGGTCGCGTGACGCGAACGAACGTTTCGCCGGCAATCCGCCGGCCGTGTATTAGCGAGTCCACTAGGCGGCTTTCAGTTTATTTCTTATTACAACGCCGAGATTAAAATCTCCAGCCTGCCCGGGGCTGACTTTCTCTCCTTCTCTTTCTCTCTCTCTCTCTCTCTCTCTCTCTCTGTCTTCGTTTTCCCTCGCACCCCCTGCTGTGCCTCGGCCGGCATTAAAGTTTTAAAATGCAAACGGCCTGAAAAGCACGCTTGTAAAATTCTGTTATCGAGTGCCGGAGCGAATATCAGATATTGGGGAACGTGGGGCGGCGAGAATGGAGGCTTGTAAGCTGGTAATACGAAACTAATCGCAACCACGAGAAGCCGAAACCGCGAGAATTAAGACGACGCTTTCGTGGCGAGCCTCCTCTCGGTGTTCCTCACGAAGAACCATTGTTTTAAGACTTCTTCACAGTTAGGTCTGTAATTGGGACATTTGGACCTCTGATAACAATCCTGGGCACTACCCAACCGCTACACGGTCTTTAAATTATCGTTGCACGGCCTGCAAATTCATGCAAATTTTAAATATTGCGTCTTCGCTAGATGCAATGTTCATTTTAACGTACTTCTTCATGACTGTAGTGTTGCGATTCCTCGACATTATCTTTTTATTATATTTTCTAATATAATAGTATACTAAAAATATAATATACTTTTCATATTAATATTAACTTAAATATTTCAGGAAACCAGTGACACGTCGTCTTAAGCGATATTTTTATTTTTTACTTTAGACACCCTCCGTATCGAAATGATTGATTAATAAATATGCAGCATTATAACATTCGCTGGTTAATTACGTAAAATAAAAATTAAATAAATATTTATACTCGTATAGCTGTTCTGTACTTAATAAATGCAATTAATGATAGAGCAGGTGTAATACTTTAAAATGGGATAATCGTTTCGATACGGGGGAAGTATAAATTAAAAAAACAAAAATTTCGTCTAGGATGATGTCTCACTGGTTCCCTAAAATATTTAAGTTAATATTAATGTGAAAAGTGTATTTATATATTTCATAAAAATCAATGTAAAAATTACTTTAATTTATACCCGGCAAGTGAAAGATTCGGGTTTGAATTCCGATCTACTTGTTTGACTCTCCTATGTGGTCAATGTCAGTTTATGTACCGTCAGATTTCTGGTAATTCTGGCACTTGTAGGACACATTTTGCTTGCACTCGAGAGACGAGACTCGAGACAACTCGATAAAGACGTGGCCCATGGGTGATGCATGCCGCGGCACGGAACAATCTAGCATGAGCCACCGGTGGGTCAGACACGCCCCATGGAGCAGACACGCATTGGCCACCAGTGGGTCATGCCGGCGTCAACGTGTCAAACAATTTGCTTTATGATTTAGTTTACAACTAGAACTACTGCTATAAGTAACGTATTAACTGTTTCGTCGGGCTTTATTAGCTACTTGCATTAAGTCTCATTTAAATTTTTATCGAAAATTATAAACATCTCGTCTTTCTCATAGACAGTTTAAATTATCAACTATGTCAGTTTTAAGTAACTGCTAACGAGGAATTTAGCGCGTATAGTAATTAATATGTGCACTAATATTACCTATTTATGGAGAAAAAAATGGAAGAAATTATTTTTAACTGGGGGTCAATATAGACCGGATTTAGAGGAAATTAGGTAGCATCAAAGATTCAAATTTGAGTTTTTCTCACAAATGAATCGATACTTGAAGATGATGAAGTCGGTTACGTTAGCAATAAGCTATTTCTCTGGTGAAGAGTCGGGTACACAGATTAACCTTTATGGACCGGTTGGATCGGGAGTCTATCGTTTGTCAGAAAGAGGAATCGCCTTCCTAAAATTTTTACTAGCGATATTGCGATCCCGATTCGTTGCGAGCGTCGACCGGCTGACAGCCAAATCGATTCGGCGCATTTACGGACTAAGGCAATTTATGAGGGTCACTCGTAACGCGCCGCGGAAAATCACCGGCTGATATCTGTTAATAATGCGTTTCGATATCCGCGTTTCGTGACGGGAAGAGTAACGATGCGACGAAGATAGAGGAGAAGGGAAAAGGCGCGTTTGTATCTTTTCATTCCCGCTTTCCAACGGCGGCCTCGCTGGTCCCCCGGCGAATGCAAACAAAATGCAGCGCGGATAAAACGAAGCTAACCCTCGGTGATCGGCGAGGTCATCGTCAACGTATCGGACTGTGTAAAAGAGACGACGTATCGGAAAAGTGTTTTATTCGCTGCTGGGGGCCCGGCTTTTGTCAAAAGAACAAAAATCGACTGCATGGAACGCGATCGTTTCTAGCACAGGATTAATTTGGGTCCACTTCGTTCAGGTTCAAGCACAGTTCGTCATGTTTACCGAAATGATCTTTGCTGTCCTATTAGACGAGCTAATTGTACCGATTAAGACGCTTCAATTTTACGCAACGTTTACTTCCAAATTGGTCATTTACATAGACAGTGTTCATTTGAAAACTTTAAATCTAAATATCATGAGAATTTATGGAACAAATACAACTACTTTATTTATTGTTTTTATCGCTTTGAACGTTCTTTAGAGGATAACTGTTCGATCGTTAAATAGACTAATCACATGTCCAGCTATTTCATCGAGTTTTGTTTTAAATGCATCATCTGCCAGATCCTCTTTAACTCCTTAAATCGTATTTTCATCAAGGTTAATATAAAGACCGATACAAAAGAGGGCGGAGCTAAATCAAAATGTTATTAACACTTAGCAGATCGATCGGGGAGATCTCCCCATTTTAAAGTAAGTCGGTGCCCGACCGATCAGGTATAATATGTGAATTCGTTAAGCGAAATTGTTGCCGTGAAATATAATTGCTCACATGACTAGTTTTTGGACTTTTTTGAGTTCAAATAGTGAATTTCAGTCCGTGCTACTTCCGAAAAATGCGAGGTGGAAACCGAATAGTTCTCTGTGGCGCGTTCGGTCTGTTATTGTTAATATCATTTCTGACATTTCTCAAACTAATAAATCCTTTATGTCCTTTAACGAAGTTATTTGTCAATAGCATAGCTTGGCAAATTATTCGCTGAATTCCTCTTCTTTGTACACATCGTATAAAAATTTCATATGGCATACACGAGATATCCTGTACACCAGAAAATTGAAACAGCTGTCACGATTGAACTAGTTACTATTTCGAGTCCGAAAAATTAGTAGATATTCTTCAGACATTCTAAAATGAGGATGAGCTATCACGTAGGACAAAAGATTCGGAAAATTCACGCTCCCCGCGACTTGTTCATTCCTTCGAACGCGGCTCGGAGCCTGAGCGTAGCCCTCTCGTTCCGTCGCGTCCCGAAACGAAACAGTGTTCATCTCGCTCACAATTAGCCATAAGATTCTTCTCATACCAAGGGCTGACACCTATTAATTAATAAACGAATGAATAACTAAACTGTTGCAAAGTCGCGTAAGAGAACACGATTGAAGTACACGATATTCTAGCAACTTCTGAAACAAAAGGAAACGCTTTGGACAGTCGAGGGCAAAGGTCGCGCGGAGACTTTTTCGGCTTGCTACAGCTTCGTTTCCGAATATTCATAGTACACAGAACGTACCTGAACAAGTACAACTGGCAGAATATGCTGTTAAAGTTGGGCCAAACATTCTGCGAGAACGCTGTGTGCAGCCGTACACGGGTCCGGTTCGATGTAACGGGGGATGGAATCGAGTGGGTGTCTGGAGGCGGGGCGGCGCGCGGGGGTAAGTGAACTCGACCCCTACAAATTACCTCCAATTTCGTGTAAATTCCTCGTTCCTGCGTCAGCATAATACCTGTATTAGGACGGCCAGCTCCGGCTCTTAGGCGGCAATAAATCTGTATTAGGGTGAGGCGTTACTCCTCCTAGTAAAAGGGGTACCACCCGGTTTCGTGGGAGCGGAAAGAGTGAAAGGGAGACGAGAAAGGGTGAGAACGAGGGAAGGGGAAGAAGGGGTGGAAGCCGGCTAATTTTTCACGACCGCGATCTGTCCGCGAAGGTGTCTGGCGAGATTGGCCTAAATACGATTCGGCCGGCTGAGAAATAATCTCTATCCCCGATATCCCGGCCTCATTCGGCTTCGATCGCGAATAATCGAGATTCTAACCCTCGTCCCTTCGGATCTCCGGCGACGAAGAATCCGTCGCTCGCGGTCGTTAATTAGACCGGGGCGAGGCTTCAGATTGTTCCCGGAGCCGTTAATCCTTCTTCAGAGTTCCCGGAGATATGTTTCAGCTGGAATTTCCACGTGGCACCTGGGGATCTGACGAACGGGGACAGTGTTCGAACCTCGCGACGACCTGTTACCTTTGGCATAATCGGGCCGGCCTGATTATTATAGGAATAAAGAACTATATTTTTCCGTTGATTAGAGTAAAGTCACCTAATACGAAGACCTCTCCTAATATGTGATCCTAGCCTAATTGTAGATGCCCTGAGAGTAATGTCGACACTTCTTTGTTCCGTATTAACTCGTATCTTTCGACGTTCCGTCTGTTGGCGTTCAAATTAGTCTGGCCTCATGGGCGATCATATTTGCAAAACACATTGCAAAAGATTTTGAAAGGAGTTCGATTCCATAAATACTATTCTATAGTGCATTACTGCGGCGCTGATGAAAGAAATTTTACATACGCAACGTGTGAAAAAAAAACAAAAAAAACCAAACTGGGTCTCATATTATTAACTCATTTTGCGAATTTGCGTGCTTTTAGTCATTCGTTTATGTCAAGAGGCGGAAATGCTTGCTTTGTTTTTTTTTATGTGTATCTACTTTTAATAAGGATGTTTTTAATCGGAAATTATGATCTCTGTAGAAAATGGGTCTCCTATCAAGCGCCTTTACCCTACAAATTGAAAATACGAGTTCTTTCAAAGGCGCACGCACACTTTCTCTGTTCTTTCTCTCCGCCTTCCTTTTACATCGCGCGTGCTGAAATCTCAATTTCAGGAGCAACAAAGGAGTCGCGGGCGTATCATAGATCCCGATCTAAGCTCACGTATCCTTAACAAGATCCGAATTCCTTCCGCGGTCAACGACTCGGCATTGCGTTATCTGAATAAGATTCCCGATAACTTGGAACACGTCACGCTAACGCACGATTATAATTATAGATGGAAGATACGTTTCCTTTGCGGAATCGAGTCTTTCATTACTGTCTGGCAGTTGGAGAGAGATATCGTTCGATTAGGGGTTACGCTGTAAATGTAAACGCAATGCCGTGGCGATGTACGTTTTATCTGGACTTCACGCAGAGAAATTACGCCGGAAATTATTGGCTGCGTTGGAAAGTTTCGCGTGGAATTAAACGTGTACTCTAATTGTCTCGATGTAGGATTCAAATGCCTCAGAGTTTATTATTCCCGTTTTCCGTGTAAGCAATCGTATTAAGTAACAAACGGAAATGAACGATATACATTACCGAACAATCTGTCAACGATGTCATTTAACCTCAAATTATAATTTTTTAATTTTTTTTTTAAATTATATTACAGACATTATTGCATTAAACAATTTCTTACTTCATAACAAAGGTGTCGGTTGACATTGTCTCTACCAAGCGATGTCGAAAGGCACTTTTCAAATTTTAACATCAAATTATTCTCTAAGTTTAATTATTTCTGCAGAACTAATTTTCTGACTTTTCGTACAATAGTTGCTAAATTAATTCAGTGATATCATTTTCCTCCAGCTTTATCCTGGGTCTAAAAATGTGTATATGGTATACCAAGTGGTATACTATTGAGAAAACTATAAAATGGCAACGTATTAGTTATTATTCCAGTTGATGACAACTGATCTTGTATCAGTACATTGCAATATTGATTTAAACCATTTATTGCAGAGAGAGAGAGAGAGAGAGAGAGAGAGAGAGAGAATTCAGCAAAATTTCAAGATTATTCCATCCAGGAGTCCTGATTTCCATCCTAAACACTAGGTCTTGTGACAGCTATGTTAATTAGCACTACGTTAGAAAACAACTTTTGCCTAACGCATGTCTTTATACACGAAGCATTTATATTTAGTTGATTATCTATAAAAAAGTCAATATCCTGTATATTTGAATGAAAAACGCCATTTGACTTTTATTATCGTCGATTGTTGTAGTACTTTTCAAGCTATCTGTGCCCTGGAATGAAATGCTGGGAAAGAACAACGCTCATTTACGTTTAACTATTTCGAACGGCTAAATAAAAGTGGGAAAACAATAAGAGACTATGCCTCTTTTGTCATCATAACACCATTCCCGATTAAACCAAGCAGAACTCCAACGTATAAAGGGAACCTCGAGAATCGTCGATTGTTCCGCTTGTATTCTATTCGCGATCCAGTTCAGCCCCATTCACTAGTCAACTCCTATTCATTTGTATTTGTTCCCAATATTAGCTTCTATTACGAGCCGCTACTTTCAGAGGAATACATACGTGGAATTGAAATAATCTGCTTCTAAACTGAATGAGATCGTAATGCACAGTCGAAGGCGATTAAAAATCATTTGCAATTTAATCAAACACGATATAGTTTCACATAACAAGCTATCGAATCTTCGAAAATCGAATTCTATTTAATTGCGGCCTACGCTGATGTAAATTTAAAGAAACATTTTCGCGAAGCGTCAAACGCTTTCAACAAACGCGCCACAAGTTTCTATAGATCATTATACGACAAATATTTTATTCTTTCATTAACCACGCAGCCGAATGCCATATTTCTGAACGATAGCGTTTTCAAACGAGTCAGCTGATAAAGCAATTTTTTAATTAAGTCCACGACCCCGTTTCTCGAGCCGCGGGTTTAATAAAGTTCCGTGAGCCAAGTTGACCAAACATTACAGAAATAATTCGACCGATCGGTCGGTCGAAACGCTTTCGTAATGCAGCATGATTTCCGCGACGGCGAACACCTGCAACTTTAAGCAGCCCGTGCGATGCCTACGTAGCCCGGCTTTTGTCTACCGTAACAAACACTGTCGTGTCTCGTTCGAGCGTTACAGCGCCGACCTATATTCGGCTTAGCGCCCGGGCGCGGGCGTTCTCGATTTTCCTCAGCTTGAAATATGCAGCGCATTTCCATCGCATTGTTGCCGCACAAAGGTCCGGAAGTTTGGTACAGACGGTTTTGTAATCGGCGAGAGAAAAAAAATGTGTATCGTAAGAACGCCAGCGCGAGAAGAGCGTTTGTGGACCACTGGGCGTGTAAACGGCTTTATGCTCGTGCACAGTGCAGCCAGTCAACCAGCGCTGGGAATGACGACATGTCACAGCCACGGAATTCCTCGTTCTCAGTCGATGCAGTCGAGCCATTATTCTTTTTCCATTAAACTTTCATTCATCCTGCAAAAATACAGAAATATTGCGCAACGATAACGGTTCAATTTTTAATTCGAGACTGAAATCGAGAACCACTCGAGCCTGCATTCGTTATCACGGGAAGGAGAAACGGCGAGTTATAGTCAGACACGTCGGACGACACCTATTTCATACCACGCGAATTTTTAACACTAATCCTACAGTGCTTTGAACATGATACGAGCAAAGGATACATACAATAAAAGGAATTTATTTAGATTTGTCGGCTTTTTAGTATAATGTAAGCAATTTGAAAATGAGAAAGCATGGGACCGTTCACTTTGAAGAGCATGGTGGGTTACTGTTAAACTGAATTTTTTCAAATAGCGAGGCTTCCATGAAAGAATTTCATTTATCTTTTCGTATAAGCTGTTTTTAATTTTATTTATTTTTTTAAATAATGAAATAGTTGAACTGTTTTAATTTTATTAAAAAGAATCGTACGATAATAAAATTGAATTTATATTAAAACTGGCAGCTGCTACTTCTAACATACATTATTCATTTCTTTTAGAGATATGTTTACATGATGCAGATATGAGGAAACTGGAGATACTTTTCCTCTTGATAATGCTACAAATTGAAACATCTTTAAAACGTAGAATACACGTAATTATATCTGGCAGCTCCAACAATAATAATTATAATAACAATTGTGATGATAATAGTAGCATAATGCTAGTTATAGGAATATTAATAACAACAGTAGCTATTATTGCAATAGTAATAATAGTAATGATAATGATAATAATAATAAAAATAATAATAATAGTAATAATTATGATAACACTCATAATCGTATCATGATCAATATAATAGCAATCACAACGAGGAGTACACAATAGTAACGAAAAAATATGTAATGATAATCTTAATGATAAGGGAGCAATCTTCGAGTTTAATATTCAATCGCCAAATAAATTTTCCAATTATTTTAGAGAATTTTAAATCATGGTACAAGTCTCTACATCGAGGAGAAACATTTCAGGCAAATATGACTGATGAGTAATGCTCAATAAAGCTGATATACCGACAATGTAATTATAGAATATCTTGGAACAACTTTACAGCTATTCCGGTCGACGTTCATCTCCGACGCTGCGGTTCTTTGTTCTGAGATTCTTCAACTATCTTCGGCGCTGCCCTACATTCGGCTACAAGATATCGGTTTCAATTTAAGATTCAACGATGAAAGTGATATTTTTGTTTGACGATGATGCGATCAGAAGACTGTTCCAGATTATCAATATAGGATTCTTATCGAATGTCAATCAAATAACAGCTTATATAAATAAACCAAATTTTCCGGGCGTTCAATCTTCGCGGACATAAATCTCTGCGACCGAAACCGCTATCACACATCATCAGTTTCTATTTAGTATACAAGTGAACAAGTCCGGGCTATAAATCTAACAATTTTGCGCTATTTATCTATTACTACTGTCTCTATTATTTCCCACCGTCCCACCGTCGATTGTTCCCGCACGTGCGTGGGCACACCTGCAGAACGCAGTGGCACTATATCAAATTTTTCCATAAATCGATGCTCCGAATCATTTTACGCATAAATCGTGGCACGCTGGCCGAGCACTGGGAACTCGAACCATTTACCGAACGCCTAGAAACCCATTTATGTAAAAGCAGGCACGGCACCATTTAAAAAACGAACCACGTGGAACCGCGGTTCCGAGCGCAAACAGTTTCCGCGGCTTGGTTCGGTTATCGCAATAAACCCGGCTGGGAACACCTCCGGCCCGGTTATGGCATTCATTACAGAATACCCTAAAGATACATCCGAACTCTGCGGTTCCGCAACTAATCAAAGGAGTTCGTTTTGCAGTTTCCCGTGTACATAATCGGATCTGCTGCGAGCAGAAGGAGAGAGAGATCATTTCCAGTCCCGTGGAACGTGCCCGTATTACATCGCGCGAGCTTAAAATGCCAGACACGAAGAACATTCGGCCTTGCCTCGCGGCCACGCCGCCGAAAAAAGAAACGAATTCATCGACCGACGGAGACTTCCCGCAAAAAAGGACCGCGCGAGGCTGTGTACGTCATTTGAACGGGAACAAGGCTAAACAGACGCGGAGCGTGTTGCAAGAGCGGGGACGGAATGGGTTAGGCGCGATACGACACATTCGCTGGTAAAAACCTACGATCGATAAGGGCCCGCGAATGGCCACGCGGCGCCGGGAAACTTTTCATTTTCGTGGCCGAGCTGCCGGCCAGTAGCGCTTTTAGAACTGGCAGGGAAAAGGGGCTACGTGGCCGGTCAAGTCGAACACAGCTACCAAGTCAGAATAGTGTAATGAGGGGGCGATGGTTAAAATTCTTTGATTACCACGTCGGATGCATGCTATTAGAGACAAGTTTTTGGACATTAACTGTCTTTATCATTCTTCGCGTATAATAGCATACACAGTAGGGTGGTCCTTATTTTCCGACCATCGAATTTTTGTCGACATGCTCCCTAAGATTATGCCATTAGGTGAACAAATTGCGATATAATTTGTAATATATATTGTTTTCCTTTCTCATTTTTTTATAATATTTTATTATATTCTTCCATAAACTTAACATCACGTTCAGCAGCATCATTGACAACTTTGAATTGTTTCTTAAAAATCCAAGTGGTATACCACATTTTTTAATTTTATTATTATTATCTTTTTTTATTTTCTGATTTTTCATAAGTTATTTTTTCATCTAATAGCACAATTCTAGGGAACGCCTCGGAAAAGATCAAACTGATTTTCACCACGTATAACTAAGGCCCACCCTAATACACAGTTAATATTTAACGATGTTTTACTGCCATAAATGTTTTTCATTTCATCTAATCATTTTTAGGAAAACGTTTCACATTTATTGTATCCTGTTTTAGTCGAATGTTTTTCATTTAATCTAGACATTTTTAGTCAATTGTTTTTCATTGAATCTACATAGTTTTAGTAAAACACGTAAAACGATTTACATTATTTGATTGCGAGATCTTTTGTAAGAAACGTAGGCTGTGTTTGTAAAATCAAGTTTCTAGTGTTTCGCATTCACCACGTTCACTCAAAACTCAATCATCAAATATAAATAATTTCACAATTTCTATATTATACAGTGCATTGTCTGGTATGCAACGAGTCAAAAATACGGAATTTCAACCAAAAGGTTGTTAGTTTTGCCTGCGAAGTCAAAATGAAAAATTTCCGATAACCTCTACGCTTTCAACTTCAAAACCAGTTTACAAAGTTTGATGAAAATCAATTCAATTGTTTTTGAAAATACAGTATCGACATTTGAAGCATTTGATAGTAGTACAAAAAGTGCTTTCAGAATTAAGTTTTGAACTTTGTTCATAACTTCATGAAATATGTAAAAATGAAAATTTTCAAAATACAATATTCTAAAAAATTTGTACTTAAAGAAAATATCAAAACGCAGAAAACTCAAATTCTGTAGTTTCCCTGCAACTATGGACATTGTAATTTCAATTTGGAACACAGTACTTGTATTCTTAATACGCATAAAATGCATGAAAGTAATTTTGTCTGATGAAATGAAAAGACAATACTTCCAGCTGATTAAGATTATTAAAGGACAAAAGAAACTAGCTACTGCTCCTTACAACTGTGTTAGAATGTATATTATAAATACTATTTCGAGCTACAGTCGATGCAGACAATTTCTATTTTCCATAAAATTTCGTAGTTTAATTATTACATAAAAATGGTTGTTGTTTTTATCGAAACTGAAGTAACCCTTAACTGTTGAATAATTTGGTATGAAATATACTACCTTCGAATAAAGTACTCGATTTAAAAAGTACTTCATTATAATTTATTCAGAAAATATCATTAAAAATACCCCTACCTAAGATTGTTAACCCTGCAACCGCGAGCAACGTTGATTTCGCATTCTAAATATTTTCTAAGATTTACTGAAAAGACCTAAATTTAAAAAAATTGAAATTTTAAATTTGAAACAATTCTGTTTACGTTGAAGGACACGTACCGTGTAACTAAATTATAACGAAACTAGAACTAAATTGTAACTAAACTAGAACTAAACTAGAACTAAATTGTAGCTAAACTAGAACCAAACTATAACTAAATCGTAACTAAACTACAACTAAACCAGAACTAAAATGTAACTAAACTGGAACTAAATCGTAACTAAATTATTACTAAATTGTAACTAAACTGCAACTAAACTAGAACTAATTGTAACTAAATTGTGACTAAACTGTAACTAAATTCTAACTGAAGTGTAACTAAATTGTTACTAAACTAAAACTAAACTAAAACTTTTATTTTCGTTTGTTTCTCGTTCGATATTCAATTTAACCGAATTCTCAGGGACGCATCTGCATGGCAAATAAAACTGACCCCCGATTTCATACCGACAAATCAGAGACTCGCCCGCGGTTAGATGATTAATCAGACACGAGTCTCCAAAACCGATCTTAGATGAGAAGAGTTCCTTCGCAGGACCATAAATATCAGGGACATTTTCACTTTCCGTCGTAGGTAACTCGGCCTGTATAGCGGCGAGGATAGGGTAGATAGAAACGAATGGTGGCGAAGGAAAAAATAAGAATAGAAGCCGAGAGCATGACAGACCAAAATCTTCGACGGTCGGGAGAAAGGGCACGGGGGTGAAAAGGCGGAATCACGCAGACATAAAACGTCCTGCGCCGTTACGTGTGCTTTCAGCGAGCGAAGCCAACGAAAAATGGTGGCCATATTCTCCCGACCTTCCAGCCGGGCTATCTTCCACTTTGTTACGATTCGAAAACCCCGCTAGCTCTGCTGCCTCTCTCGTTCCAGTGATTTATAGACCGACAACTCTACATCCCCGCGGCCCTCGCGCCCAATGGTTCGTGTATCCGTTTTTTCCGTCTATTTTCCACAAGTTCGTCGCCGCGTCAACGGGACCAGGTATAGCAGGTGGTACCGCGATCCCGCTGGCACGACGAGTCCCGATGCGTCATATTACGTCTCCAGAAAACCGTGGCCAGGGTTAGCCTCACCTCGCCTCGCGTGACGACGTACCTCCTATAAATCTTGGCCAGGTGCGCGAGCCTTGCCTGTGTATCGATACGAACCACTGAGAGCATTCCCAGCCTAGAATTCAACGAGTGTCCCGAGCTTGTTCTCGGGACCCGAGCCAAGATCGCTCGAGTCTTTTCGCGAACGGAATTTTGGGGTTTGCCGGGGATGTCGCGTCCCATGGGAACCCGAGTCACCCGATAACGATCATTAAACGTGATTCAATGCTTGCCTCTGTGGGCAAACCAAGTGCGAAAACAATTGCTTCACCCTTCAAACATGACGACCGATTCTCTTCTTTCTTCTTCTTGTTGATATAAGCGACATGATGTTGCAGATGTTACTATAATCTATGCGTAATTTAGACTTTCTGGCATTTTTTGTTCCTACGCAGTAGTAGGCAAAAGACCTTTGTAACTTAACCCCCTGCACTACGATTTCTTTGACAGCTAGGATAGAGTAATAAAAATTTTTGTTATCGGTATCAAAAAAAAAATTAAGAAATAGTACAATTCAGGATAAAACACAAAAAAATGTAAAAATCATTACGTATTAGTAGATATCTAACATTACAGTTATTGACTGGAAATTGCACAGTGTTGACAGGTTATATGACAATGATTGATCTTTCTATCAGCACAGCCATAAAAACACTTTACAATCATTTTTGATATACCAAATAGTTTATTTATAAATACAAACTTAAATCTATAGTGAATAACAATATATTTGAACGTAATATTATTTACAGTTAATAATAATATAAAGGTATGCTGTTCTAAACAATAGTGTTATATGTAAACATTCCTTTAGCTGCAGCACCGATAACTTTTTTTGTACTTTCTTCACAGTATTTCTTAATATATTTATCATTTCCCTTTTTACTTTTGACACATTTGACTAGAATAACGCAGCTAAGCTATGAATAAAAGAGATCTACAAATCGCGTGTTTTCAGCTTCCGTTCCAGAATTTTTCTATTTGTTTGACATTGCAATAAGCAGTAGGAAAATTTAAACAGTATTTTAGTCACTGAATAGTTTACTAGCCTCTTTAACATTTAAACAAAATTCGATTCATTTAGTCCAGTTATTTCGTTTTAACAGTTATTTCGTTTTAAAAGGTGTGTGAATACTTTTTGCCAGGGGTTGCACTCTAATTCGCTTTACCAGTTGCTCGAATTCTTACCATCTGTTACACCTTCCAGATCTCTTTGCGCCGCCTATTGCCGAATTATAGACTTCTTATCCAGCTATAAAATAGACACCTCCTTTACGACAGCAGGGGGTATTACAAAGTCGTGGACAGCGCAGATTCGATAACAATGACTACACCATGCTAGGACATTTAAAATCCTCGGCCCGTCACGGTTTATACCCGCCAGTAAAATTTTCATTCTACCGTTGAAGTTTCTCCAAATGATTCTTTGATACGGCTTGCCAAAAGTATCCTCAAATGTAAAGTTTATTGCCACGCGAAATGAGAACGACGTAATCGCCGGACGTAGAAGAAGGTGCCCCGGGATGAGAACATAATTTTAAAGGGAGTTCTTTGTTCGGAGTGCTCGCAAGGATTTACAGTGGAAGTTACTTTTAATAAATTCCGCTCGAACGTTCCCGGAGAATAGGTGACCGAACAAATCTGATAAATGAACGTCCTGCCGGTCTTAAAGTCCTCCCTTGCGCCGCGCTGCTGACTTCGCCACTCGAGGAGAACACCGTTTTAATAGGCGAACTCTATTTTAATAAAGCCGGCCAACGCGGCCGGTCGTTTCACGATCCCGTCCGCTCGACGTCCCGCGGAAATAAAATATACGGCCGCTATATCTCGGAGATCAATCGGTAACTATTAAGTTGCCCGACCCTTAAAAATCCTTTATCCGTAAAAGCTGCCGTCATCTCTGCCGCTTTCAACGTTAATCCCGCACCTCGTCCCTCCAGGGCCTAACCCAGCATCCGATCTCGGATTCTACGTTTCATTGCTCGAGAGCACTCTTTTATCCGACGTGATTCGCTCCGAAAACTCGGTGAAATTTTTATCGTAATTGAGGCCCTCGACATAGATCCGGGTCGCGTCGAAAACATCGCGGTTAAATCCGTCCATCCCGTCCGCCGAAGAAGATTGTAAATAATTGAGAAGCAGTTCTCTCACCGTCTGACACCGGCGACATCGTCCTCGACTATGGAACGCGCGAGCACTAAACGCGATTAGTACAAAAGGCAACTCAAACGGAATCACGACGTCGTAATTATCGAGATGTTGCAGAATTGGTTTTAACACACAATGTTTTAGTGTCGACTGTACAGCCAGCTCGTGCAAATTAATTGTAGGAAACATAACTTGTATGAAACCGTTCTGTGTTTAATAGAAGTTGGAAGTAGTGTAAAAATATTTATAAATTGTTCCAATGGCTTTATAGTTTTGTATTTACAGTTTTACGTACAAACGTTTTGTTAAAGAAGCAATGCACAGGTATGCACTGGGAATGAAATGCAGTAAGAGAAGATTACCCTTTAAGGCTGCAGTTAAAGAATGTAGATACAGGAAAGCTGTAGTATACGTTTGACAACACGTCAGGTCGTCATGACTAGACTACGGATTTCATGTATTTACGACAAAAATGAGTAGGTTAAAAGTAAAGCACGACATCAATGAAGAATTTAAGGACATTGTTACATTATTTCCAAGTTACTGCAATGATTAAAAAGGTAAAGACCATTTCATCTAATTTATGTATTTTATAATTAATTAATTTCGCAGAAAGATCCTCAGAATAGTCATAACATTCATTATAAATAGTATTAACCCTTTGCGGTCGAGTGGCGACTCTAAGGCGCCGCTGAAAATTATCATGCAACGTTTCAAAATAATTTTTATCAAATTTACTTACATTAAAAAAATTGTTAAGTGCTGTTAACTGTTGTACGAGTCGCAACATTCAATTCCATAATGCATAAAATACTCTAGGTTATATAAAATGGAAACAGTATAAGTCTGGGAAAGCATTTTGGATTTCCAGTTAAAATGGCTTCTACTGAAAAGGGTTAACGACCTTTAAGATCAACCTTTAAAGGTTTGAAGATCAACCTTTTTAAATGTTCATGTTTAAGTGAAGGAAAGAAACAAATAAACGTTCCATTTGCTGCAAGAACAAGTCGAAACAAGCCAAACATCTTTTAACGCAGGTCAGTCCACGCAACTTGCGCACCTCTTTTATATCGGAAGAAGTGTAAAAAATCTCCAAATCGTCAAACATGCTTGACAAATGTTTCGTCACTTGCAATCTTCCGAAGGAAGAACACGCGCAATGTAATGCAATGAAATAATTGTAACCAATCAGCAACGGTGTAGAAACATATCTTAAAATCGCGCATCACAGACAGTACCAGTTAAAGCGTTGTTCGTAAGGTTGTTGATCCTCCAAGTGGCTCAATTCACTGTTTTTTCGTATTTGCATGACTCGTGTTCGCTTTTCGATACTAGCAGAATTCATGCGAAATGATTCATTTCGAGGAGGATCGTGCACGTGGACAATCCGTTTGCCAGTCTGACGCATTTCAACTACGACAGTTCTCCCCCCTTTAGCAGTCCGACGACAAGACGAGACTGACAGCCAGGTTCTGACCCGCGTCATATTTGTTTATTCGGACGGCGGGTAATAAATTTTTGTTGAGATTCTACATACACGCTAGAGATATCGTAGACACTGCAATAGACTTGTATATTTCCGTAGAAAGTGCTAAGTCGTGCACGCTAAAAATTTGATTGACTTTTTATGGCGTGTGTAAGGTGCAACCAATTTATTTCGTAATTTATTACATACATTTAAATTACAACTCCTGGAAAACTGTGTATTTTATGTATTTTATGTATTTATAACAGAAATCAGTAGATCAAGTACAAAATAGCAAAATATTTAAACTACAATAGCAATATTGGTTTAAATTGACCCGGTAACCGCGAATTGGGTAGAGAATTAAAATACCTATGTGGTTATCAAATCTTGCCATTGACGATGACAATATTTATTTTCCATAAAAATCCGCAGACTAGTTGTGAATAAATAAATTTAAAAGTAAGATAAAAGTAAATGAAAACTTTTGAAATCTCCCTGGAAATTATTTTTGAGTTGCTAAATGAACCTTCCGATTTACAGCATTGATTACTAAATAATTATTGTTTAAGAACATAATATACAAGCCAGAACCAGAAAAAAAACAAACGTTGCAGAAGTTTGATAAAACGACATAATTCAGATGCAAAGAGCACGGCGCACTGCTCGAAAAATTAACAATGTTCCTTCCATTATAATTCATGTATTGCACACGATATGCACATCTCGCATGCAACTGCATCGATTTGGATTTCGGTGTCATTCTCTTCCCTCAAATATCGACGCGCAGTTCGGAACATTCGGTACCTAGTCGAAACAAACTTCAGCTTCGTCTTGTAAAATTACAGAAAATTCTGGCCGCGACATGTAGGCCAGGCTTGACAATAATAGACGATCGAGGACTGATTTTCCGATAGAACATTGCGCTATGCCGCTGCGACCGTGCATTTCGCTATCTTTAATAATCCCCGAAGAGTACTATAATATCGCGGAACTGCTCCGCCAGGGAGATTAGTGTTCGGCTGCTCGGAGCCCGGAATTAGAATTGAAAATCGGTCGGGAAGGAAATTCCGGCGACATATCGGCGGGTAGGATGTCAGCGGCGTGCTGCATAAAGTTCGCATAAAAGGCGAGTTTCACATACTTTCGGACTGATTTAAGAGCGCTGCGGAACGCGGAACGCGGAACAAGGATCACCGGCCGTTATTGAATATCAATACTCGCAATAAATTGCGACAAAGGAGACAATGTTCATCGGCGACGTCTCATCGAAATCCGATCGATCCGAGCAATAAGACTGTCCGCGGTTTCTTCTCTTTCCTGGGGAAACGTTTGCAAGTATAATGCGCGACTACATAACTCGGTTTGCTCTCGAAATCGAGTGCTCGGACCGCGGTCGCAGAAATTACCTTCGAAATTTCGATGACGGTAATGAATATTGATTGCATATTCAACGGCCGACTCTGTCCAGACGAATCCTTTCTTACGCTGTCTGCGAAACTACGGGATTCGCGGTCGAAGATAAATAAGACTGCTACGGGCTCTGAGACAAAGTAAATCGAATTTTAATACTCGCAATCTTACAATTAGCGCGGGAACGGAGCGAGTTCGCTGTTTAGTGAAATTGTCCATGTTAATTTATGTCGATGGTCTTTAAGAATCCGATTATTTGAACTTAACAAGATTTTTCACCAGTCTTCGATTGTTCCAGCTACAGCGGTCGAAATAATGATAGGTTAAATAATTTTTTGTTATTAGTGGATGATTCGTTACAATGCGCAGCACGTAATTATTTAAATAATATAATTCTTAACTTAATATGACTATAGAAAATAATGGTGGACCAACCAACTATTAAGTTTTCTTCGCTATTAATTAATTTCTAATTGCATTTATGATGATTTTTTAGATAGAAGTAAGAAGAATATTAAGTGAACCTAGAGGGAGTTAAACGAAAGTGGTTCAAGGCTTTAAGGATTTATAGTACGCACCGAGAGGAGTAATAAAATGATCGATCAATATGGGTCCAATGACAATCTCTTCGACATAAAATCGTATTATTATACTAATAACAAACGTGGATTCTTTTATAAATTGAATGCAAACTTTCCTTGTCAAAGTCAATTTTCTGTCGAAAGAATTGGCTTTTGGATCCATTTTAATTAAGAATTTTATTACCCCTTTATGTAAGATTATAAATCCTTAACACTTGAACGACTTCTTTTTAATATACTGCATATTTATTTCTCACAGACTTCCCAAATTTTTATAATATTGATATAATAACCATATTAATAGAAATGATATTATCGTTATATCGTCGTTTGGCATTCTAATTTTTCAGTTTCTATGTTCGATTTTTTGGAGGTACCAATTCCTGAAGTCTCTAAATCGAAAATAGATCATTTCCATAGTGATCGTGCTAAATGTTATCGGTTCAATCTGTAAAATAAAACATATATCATTCCGTTTGACGCACCCTGTTCCACGAAGACAGTAATCGCGGTTTTCCGACTGTGATATTTTTTGATTTAAGGTAACGAGCGAAAACCGTATCACAGTGCCGAGCTTCCGCGAAAGAGTTCGACAGTCGATCCGCCTCGGGCTGTGGCATTATTCCGTCGCGTGGTGGACGCGACAGTGATAACGAAAATCTATTTCGTCGCTTCCGCGTTCCGCTACGAGCGTGTGAATGCGTCTTCGGCTCGTATGCTTGTGTACTGAGAGCGTGTACAGGGTGTCGGGAAACTAATGCTCATCCTTGCTAAGGGCAATTGTCTGTAATGCGCATTTTTAGATTTTCAGCAAGTGTTTCTTACATGATTTCAAAAGATTGTTTTCAACTGTGAAAATCAACGTCGAACTTACATGAACATTTTCAATTATATTTTTTTATGTTTGCAACGTAGAACTGCCATAGACCAAATTCATTGATAACGGATGTCACCAGTTTCCATTTGTTCATGTTCATAGAACACAGTTAATATGTTAATGAAACGCAGTTAACACACCAATAAAACGCAGTTTTTGTGCCAATAAAACGCAGTTAACATATTAATGTTAACATGTTAATTAGAAATCGTTAGTAAAACTCAGTTTGTGCACCGAAATTGATCAGAAACACGTATACCGTAACAATATATGCGACAATTCACAAACAAGCAGCATTTTTATGTGTGCATACTTAAATGTCTATTAAGGAAGACATTATTAAGGTACAAAGCAACATTTCAATTAATAATAAGTTGCATCCAGAAAGAGATTTTATGACCGAAAACCAAATTTTCCCAGTTTTTGTTCTTGATTGCATATAAATACTCTTCAATTATCCCTCAACTTGTAAGAAGAATGGACAATTTTGGAAAAGGAGATACGATTATTCGAGCCTCGCGGCTTGTTTTTGTAGTTGTTGACAATCGACGACTATAAAAACGAGCCACGAGGTTCGAATAACTGTCAATTTTCGTTTACAAGCTGTGTGACAATTCGACAGAAATGACTATACTTGGATATTTTATCAGTGAATGAATAACTTCTTAACATAAGAACATCGTAGCGAAACTGGTTTTTTGTTTAAATTCTTTTACAATTAACACTAAAGCTATCGAGTAGTAGACTAATGAAACCGGATTAGGTATGACATAATTACTTTATCTTTACGAATAAGACACACTAAACTTTTGTATTGAAAAATAAATAAAATAAAAGAATACAAGAATTTAATATGTCTTATTTGATAAATATGAAGTTAATTATGCCCGACAACGATCAAAATGCAATTCATTTAGAATTCGTAAAACTTTGACTACAAAACTTCTTCCAACAGCGTAAGCTATTCATGCAGTTTCCATGAAGGAGTCTCCAAAATTTCTAGAATAGAAATCTTACAATGGTAGATTTTGGGACAAATCGAATGTTATATCGATCACGAGCTTAGTAACCGCAGTTCAGACCACATCGGTGTAAAAGCGAATGTTTAAGCGGTGTAAAAGCGAATTAATCAGTTAACTGTGGCGACCTCTTTGCAAAGCGCCCACCAGTGTGTGTCGCGATGATCAAGCGATGGCAAATGCAAAAAGACGAATCCAACTCAATTATTTATAATTTTCATATGTTTGTTGCATTTCGTCTTGACCTCTAAACATTTTCAACATATTAAAATTTACGAATATAATTTAGTTTTCGCCAGAATTAGAATTTAAATATCAAATTGTAATAAAATTTTACGTATGACGGATATAATCGCCATAACACAAAATTCTGCCACATCTCCGTGACGGATATAATCGTCAAACACACTTAACTGGTTAAATATGATGCGCAGAATCGCGCCTAGCCTCGGCGATTGTTATTTCGTCGCTACCCTGTAGGTGCTCGACGGCAACAAGGACTGCACAGAACGACGTGCACGTTCTCCGATTCGTAGACCCGATTTCAAGCGGTATATCGACTACGTATCGGGCCGGCACGCCGCCGCGTTTCTCTTTATTCTACTTCCTGTCCCCGCGAAACCGTGAGCAACCGAGACGAAATTCTCGTTAGCGATAACGCGAAATTGTATTTGCAATCATCGGTGACGCGCCACGTCTGCCTTATCGAGTTTCGCCACCCTCTTCCGCGAGTTTTCGAACTCCGGGAATTTAGCGTCCTCGAATCTATCTTCTTCAACGGCGGTGTGTACGTTTAGAGAGCTGCCTGTGACGCCCGCTCCGCCGCGTCGTCGACGTCGCCGTCGGCGTCGTCAGCAACGACGTCGACGACGCATCGCGCTGCGCCACGCGTTGATCGAAGATTTGTGTCTGTTCGAAGGAGATATTGAGTTTCGAGCCAGAGTCGATTTTATCGATCCGATCGAAATTTGATTTCGCCGGGAGTGCCTCGCCCGCAAAATTCAAAGCAACGATGACGGCGGGACGCGAATTCTTATCGTGCCAATTTTCAAGCCGACTAGAATTTCAGGCCACTGGATTTACTTTTGTAATGGCAATGAAGCTATTAGCATTATCTAAATTTTTAGAAGTGTATTCATTTGAAAGTATCCTAAGAGGAATGATACGCAGGGACTTATCCAGTCTTTGACCAGAAAAATAATTAAAATATGCTGATATTAAATGAGAAGGAAATGTGAAGATTTTGAACTAAGTTAAGAAATATGAATATTCTGCTTTGGCGATTTATGTATGTATGAAATACGATTCTTCTGTTGCAGATACCTAAACTTTAGAGGAAATAAAGCCCAGCAATATATGCATTTTATTTTTATTTTAATGATTTATAGAAATTTGTAAACAATAATTTAATTTGCAATAATTTAAAAACCATATGGATTGCCCTTAGAATTAGGTCTGCGTACACTGAATTTATACTAGACGCTAAAAGTCTCCACTAAAATTTCGCTTGAAAATAAGCAAATTTTAAAGAAAGAAACAGCGAGATAAAAATACATATAGGGTATATATACCGATTACTGCGGTGTCATGGTTATAATACTGTAATCCACTATCTAAACAACTAAACGTTCTCCCAATAAATATTTCAGTAGGCAATTTTTATTATATTTAGTTTGAAGTAGTTTTTAATTAAGCGCCTTGTAAACTCCTTTTCTCCATTCTTCTCTCTTTCTCTTTTCGTTGTTTAAGCTTCTCATTCTTTTTCCTGTGTATAAATAATATAAACAATCGAGGGCTTAATATTTCTGTTGCGAAGGCAAGCAAATTCTTTTCTAATATTTCTATTGCAACGAAATAGGCATCTAAAAAATAAAAAACTTTCTCGTATTCAATTTAAAGCAGTGATCGAGATAGAAGAAAAATCCTCTTGTATTTATCTTTTAGAAAGAATATTTTTTCAAATCCTCAAAAATATTGTTATAATTGATAATTTTATTTCCTTCAACGAGAATACGTTCTGATTGAACCGCGCAAATTTTTCGAGGTCGACTTCCTGTTAGGTATTCTAATCTTATTAAGAGAAATAACCGCAGGAAAGCTCCGGCGGCAGTAATAGGTAAATACGTTTACCCTAATGCAAATGGTTCAGTTAGTAAATAATTCAGGCCTGGTCTCCTCCATGAGCAGCTTTTAGCGTCGAATGTGGCCGAAAATAAGCGGATCATTTCCGGGGTCCTTATTTCGAGCACGCGCGAGGACGAATCTCGCTTGACGTCATTACTGACCTAGCACGGCCACCCTGTACAACTTTGTTTCACGGGATTGAATTTAGGCTTTGCACGATAACGCGAACTTTAAGTCGGGGTACAACGAGACACACGAAGTTGTTGCAGCAAGTTGTCGTCTCATGAAAGGGGAATCACGTATCTCGACGTACGAGCCACCGGCGAAAGAGTTTCCGGTCGTGACGGGGACGACTTTCGCGGATTGTCGTTCCTAATGTATGACGAGCGGAACTTTGTTCCCGTTTTAGTTTATGGCAGCTTTCATTATCCCTGCGCTTTGTCGAGAGCTTTGTACTTTGGCAATTTCTCTTTGTAAACACGGCCAAGTTTCCGGGAATGGAGCACTCGATTTATCACGACGCCATGAATCTCTGCCGACCTTCTTCCTCTTAATTGATGCTATCGTTTTTCTGATTTTCCACCGTGCATTGCGTTCAGAATTATAGTACCGTTCCTGTTCTGCAAGTAACGTTGTACAAACATTAACTAACGTACAAGCTTCGTTCAAGGATAATGAAAATATGACTGGCAGAAGCTACATTTCCAGAGACGATGCTTGTAAATAATTTCTGGACTATGGATTTCGATCTGAGACAAAAGTTGTTTGCGTTAGTTGTAAAATACGAGAAGTACGTAGATATTCACACCATGATATTCATATCTTGATGTATATAGGGGGAAGTTGCCAATATCGTACTAGTTTCTTAAATCGTACCCCATTTAAAATTCGCTTAAAATTGGATTGTGGCGGCAATTAGCGACATCTCTTAAAAGCTCAGTCAATCATAATAGTTCTTAACATTTTACGATGCGCAAGAACGTGCTTCTGTGCTTTCCCCGAGAATTTTTATAAAATAGGTAAAACTAATGCAAAATTTTAAAATGTTAAATACGCATTATCTATTCGCACAGCCAAAAATATTTTCCTCAGAATAATTTAGTTTTCCCGAAAGCTACCAGAAATCGGTAAAAAGAAAACGCAAAGTCCGACGAAAATGAATTCACCGAGCCCAAGCTAGCTTCGACAAAGATTAATTAGATGAAGCGAACTTTTTCCTATCTGTTTCCATTATCAACCAAACTTCTTGCCGAATAAAGTAAGGAAATGTTCGTTTTTAAAACGGCGAACACCGACGAAGATTAATTAGACGAAGCGAAGCTTGCTCGCAGTCTCGCCGAAAAAATTCGACAAGACTTTTTGCCAATATTTCAAAACAGGAAATCCGCGCCGTAAAAATGCCGGATCCGCGGCGCAGATTCCGCGCGAGATATCCTAGTTTGTCGGCGTTGTAACCGGTTATGCATACATTTGTTTTCATCGACATATTTCGCGTCGTTTTCGGGAAATCCTGCGGGCACGGGAAATCCCTGGCGAGCGAACATCGAGAGCTTTCTATCCTCGATATCGACGGATCGAGTCGCGCCGAAAGCGTAAGTTTCTAACGACGAATTCCGGCGTGTGTACGGAATAGAATAGGCGCGGGTGTCGAAAAAAAAGGTTCCCGACGAAGCGTTTAACGGCGCCCGAGAGGGAAATATTCATCGGGAGCAATCGCCGGGCAAAGTCAACGACGTATTTCGTGAACTGTCCCCGGCTGAAATATGCCCGGCCACGCAATTTTCATCGTTGTTTCCACGGCGGATCCGTTGCCGGTTTTGCCGGAAAGTTTCCGCATTTCCGCGGACGCCGGGCTACCTTTGTTTTCCGGCGAAACTGGAACAGTCGAAGCATCGATTAAACTGCAATTATTCAACGGGCGCGACGCGGAAAGTTTCCTTAAAATTTATTTAAATCGGTCACATAAATTACGGTGAAGCCGCGAGCCATCGCATCGGGCCACCAGCACCGCGAAATTCCATTGCTCAAATTTGCGGGGACAGTTTCGGTATCTCGGTCAGCTGCGCGGATATTTCGCGTTTCGATTGTTCCGTTTCTATTGTCGCGTCACCGCGGTCGTCGTAACCGGTTCGGGTCGCGTTTAAGTGTCACGGATGGGCTCTCCTTAGTCGTTTAGGCCGCTGGGGAAATTACCTCAAGTATTATTAAAAATGTACGACCGTGGTCAATTTAATTCCACGCTCCGAAGAACGAGTGCTTCATTTATACAATTTTCGTGTCTCGCGTTGAAATTAACTGAAAGTCCGTCTTAAGCAAGCTGGTTGTTGCTAATTGTAACATTACGTCGATTTTTAACGTTAAACCTACTGAACGGTCATTTCGACCGATTTCACGTCTCTGCTTTTAAAATTGTACGTCCCTTTCGCAGGTAGTGATTAAATAAACTTCATAACTGAAGCATTAAAATATAATACAAATGACGGGAATTCTAAACAAATTCGGTCTTGCACAGTACAGTATTTATTCTCGAGTCACTTACAACAAGTGATACAAATGTAATTAATTGTAGTATCAATTGGGAACATTGATAAAGGAAATAAAAAAGGAAAACAAAATTTGGAAACAAGTTACTCCGAAGTTACTTGCAAAGATATTTATTTAAGCGTAATGAAAATATATCTATACTATAATGTACATTTGTTAATATTCTTCGCGTATTAGTTGAAGTGAATCGAAATGGTTAATCAGCTGAAATTAATTAAATTAGCGTTCGATGCTACCAGCATGCCACTATGACTAATTATACTGAATTGACGTTATACAATTATAATAGCATTACATGGTTGCAGAATTTAATGTATGAAATCTCTATTTGTCCTGATTCCCTCAAGATTATCTAATAACGTGTGAAATGTTCATGAAATTTCTGGAAATAATATTGTATAAAATGAACGTATGCAAATATCCAATGCACTTTTGCATATGTTATTACAGAGAATATATGCAAACGGTATCAATTATGCAGTGTATTCAAAATCAACAGTTGCTTGAAACTTGACGGAGACAATTTAAACCAGTTAATTAACAATCTCAATTATAAAATTATTATTACACGCATTTTCACACTACCCTTGAATAAGCACGTGATGTGCAGAATTAGTTTTAAAAGAAGAAGTAACGATGAAAAGAAATTTATAAACAGTTCGCACAATAATTATACAGCAAATTTCTATGTAAAATAAAAATTATCTTGATCAATACTTAATATTCCAAATCGAACCCTCTCTCTTACTATATTTATAGTATTAAATTTCACCTATCCGATTTTATTACGAATGCATAAAATCTGCAGTTTAGCAATAATACCACTTGAATTCGCAGAACCAATTTACCGAACGTCAATTTACTGAATAAATTAAATTAGAAAAACATGTCCGCAAATGAAACACTCCTCGACAAATGAACACCGTGACAAACATCTGACACAGCGACTTCCGCTTTCGTTCCCACAAACCGGTACAAAATTCGCAATGAAGCTGCGACTTCGACTGGCGGTCCACTTTCCGCACCTTGGGCTATTAGTTTCCCCGGTTTGGCAGCCTCGGTCGGGGAATCGGCTTACGAATTTTCGCGCGCCAAAAACTCGACAACACAAAGAGAGACACGGTCCGCGAAAGACCAATGAAACACCGAGCTGGAGCCTGCTGAGAGAAGTTTACCCCTGCCCGCATGAAAGGCCCGGCCAGCAAGAGAATGATCAAGCGGCATCGAGACCCTGAAAATAGGAGACCGTCCCATTTGCAGATTGAGTTTGACTTGCGAAACCCCTCCCTCGAGATCAACCCGGATGTGCCGCGCCATCTGCAACTGGCGGCTGGGGTTGGTCCAGGGGGCAGAAGGGCGAGATAAGGTGATGCGGTATTATAAATGTATAAGCCGGCGCATTTTTATTCCGTTTATCGTCCTTAAAGGGAGGACTTCGAAGAAGGGTAGCTGGGTTCAGGAATGACGTTGATATCCCTTTGCCATTGCTATCGCGGTCGGTTTCCAACGGATGCTCAAAGGGCCGAAGGCTGCGAAAAATTGAGTTACATACTTTGAATAGGCTCCCCGAGAAGGTATATGCTCTTCGAAGATAATTCTGGATGTTACATGTGTCCATAATATTTTCTTTGAAGAGATATTCCACCTTCTCGTTACGAACTGTTTATATTTTTTCAAGCAACTATCAAAACTGTGGATTTCATGCATTAATTAAAGGTTTAAATGTACTTACGTTATTTCCAAACTATTAGAACTCTCGAAATGTTGTTAACCACTTGCGTTTGAGATTTATGGACAAACTCCCGTGACGGAGTCTTCTAAAACAATTAATTACAAGATTACCAGTATGTTAAAAATTTTGATTAATACCTATTTACGTTATCCATTCATTTGCTTTGTCTAATTAAAAGCGACGCGTGTGTGTATTATAACTGATAATAATAACTATAACTTTATAGTATAATTAATAATTTTGGTGTCTAGAACTATAATGGTTACAACATAGCATAAATCATTTTACTTTCCACTCTTATCTGATACTTATTATTTAAAAGAAAAACGTTGATTAATGTAGTCACAGACTTATGTTGAAAACGTTCATCTCACCAGAATGAAACTCAAATATTTACAAAATAAATGCTATTGTAAAAGTAAAATTGCTTTTATAATACATAGTATAAAAATATGAAGATACACTATCGTGTGTTATGATAAAATTATCTCTTGACAAACTAGGATTACTTGAACAACTAGAACTAGTCCAGCAATATCACAGTTAACCCTTTGCACTCGAGCGGCGACTCTGAGGCGCCACTAAAAATTGGTATAATATTTTTCAAAATATTTGTAATAATATTAGATTCGTTTATATTAATCTTTATTGAAAGTTTGTTAATATTGTGAATATCGTACTTGCGAATAGGCTAAACTTCATACGCATAAATCGCAATAAATCCTATAAAATAGAAATCATAAAACATGTTTTGGATTTCGAATTAAAATAGCTTCGAGTGCAAAGGGTTAATACCTTCATTGCCTAAAATATCTCGAGACTAAAACCACGACTAGAGGTTCTCGCAATTCCAAACACAGCGACCTTGTACCCGGGTCTTCCTGAATTATTTCCCGGCCTTTATCAAACTCCATTCCGCTACCGCGACGGCACAATATCCCGAGGAACCTCATTTTCCGTTTGTCTGTCAGCGGCCGACTTAAAACGTTTCCATTCCGAGGATCCGCGGCGTCGGCGGGCTCCCATGATTGACACGTCGCAAATTTTCAAGACGCCGCAGGGAAAGGGAAAGGTACAGGGCGCGGGGTGGGAAGAAATGGCTCTATTTATTGACAAGTGTTCAGGTATCAGGGTCCGCGGATCGCTCCCGAATGGAAGCAGAATCAATCCGTGCCGTTCCATCGAGCATCGCTGTCATTCAGTATAAGCTTTAATATCGATGGCAGCTTTTTCCTCGTCGTTCCTCGACCGAGACCGTGCTTTCCACGCTCGGCGTGTGATGGAGGGCGCTCCTGTTTCCGCTCTCTCTCTCTCTCTCCTTCTTTTCTCCCTTCCTCCCTCTCCTTCTCTCTCTCTCTCCCTCTTTTTCTCTCTGTTTACTGCCCTCGTAGCGCTGTTCGGCGCGCGCGCGCGTGCGAGAGGGCAAAAAAGGAGCGATCGGGCTCGCGTAAAATCGCGCTGGAGCAACCGGAATTTTCACGGATCATTTGGCTGATGGCGTATTCGGCGGCAACATTCCCGGCATATTCGATAACCGTTCCCAGCGAGCCTCGCGGGAGAGGAAGCTCGAACGAGGGACAGAGGTCTGCGCTCGCGATTCTGAAAGAACGCTCGTATCCGTTCGCGCGGCACGGAGCGGTCCGCTCGCATCGACACGCCATAACCGATCGTTCCTGTATAAATCCGTGTCGCCGCGTATGCAACCCTCCCACGCCGCTCGATACGCCGTCGAAAATATTCGATCGACCGAGCAAACTGCGAAGACTCGTTGACCTGGGAAACAACCCGCCGCTCCGGCCCAGAGATTGGAAAAGTTAGGGGAACGATGTCGGTTACGGTAATAGGCTGTTTCTCGGCCACCCTTTGTTACAGGCTTCCCTTTTTTGCGATTGAAAGCCGGGGTCGTCGATTTTTGGTGGTTTACGACGATCTTTAGGACCGATGCTTGGAACTAGAGTAACACGTGTCGCGAACGCAGTGTAGTCTCTTGTCGAGCATGCGACTGTGTTGTATCGTAGTGTGGAGCACTTGCCTTGTCAGTGCAATTGAACCGTTTATTTCGAAAGTGGCCTAAATCTATTTAAATTGAAATCCAAATATGCCAGGATTTCGAGTTGTAATACATTTGAAAGTGTGGTAGAAGTATGGTAAGATGGTAGAATGATAGAAAAAAAGGGGTAAAAACATGGAAGTAACATGTTTTCGTGATACTAGATTTTAACTAGTAAATATTAAAGTAGCCAGCTCGATGTTTTTAGAAAATGAACTTATTTTCAAAATAAATGGCTCAACTGTTAGGCTGTGTATTATTTTATATGAAATTTTGAAAGAATATCAAAACGTAAACGTATTAGTTTTAATCTATTAAAATGATTGAGAAATGAATTTGCTGCTTCGTTTCTATTCCTTGCAATTGATGCAAACAATTTCTGTTTTGCATAAAAATTCATAGTTTAGTAATCATTTCTGAATGTCCAGGTAATTTTATACTATGACAACGAATCGAACTCGCGATGAAGATTTCGTATATAAGCTGCTAAATATGAGCGATGTTCGTGTCGTCCAAATTGAAGCAAAAATTTGAATTCTTTTAAAAGTAACAAAAATTGCCTCGTTCAATTAGGGAAATCATCACGGATGAAAAAGTGCTAATCAACTGAAAAAATAATTGGTCGATCATCATCCATGTTTAACACAGCATGGACAAATTTTATTCGGAATGAAAATAAGAAGTATTTTAGATGGTTATTTCATGACAATAGCAGTTTCAAATAATTAATTGTTACGTTATTTTTTAATTTCAAATATTACAAGATAATATGTATTAAAGAGAATTTATTCAAAGGAACCTTTGCACCAATTTGTTTTAAACAAAAGATTCTCTTCACAAAGATACGATCTTTGAAATGATATTTAACAAAAATATTTTACGTAGTCTCTCCAGCGATCTGCTTTGACAAAACCCTTTCATCAAAAAATTCGTCAATTATTCTACGGAAAAATGTTTCTTGTTATTCGATAATGATTTAGCATGGTCAGTTTATTCCTTTTATCCTGCAGAAATATAAATGAGGATGCCGGTATAAACTAGATTCTGAGCTGATAATTAAATCACCATATATAGTTTGCAAAACGAATTTCACGAATATTTGAAATAATTATTTTAAATAATTACGACATAAAATAACGCGTTCTTTAAAATAATGTTTCAAATAATATCATTTTAACAGTGATCACAGACGTGGAATTAATTACGAAATGAAATAAAGTATAAACTTCCGTTAAAAACTCATTTGTACAATTCAATGCAGTGTGTGCTCAGCTTCCATAAAATCATTAGTTTTTATACCAATTTTTCCTTCATATAAATGTTTGCAGTACGATTTTTGTCTGGCAATCAAATAATATCACGTCTCGGTATGATTCGTGAAGTATGATCCCTCGGTATGACTCCTCACTGTGATTCCTCACAATGATTCCTCACAATGATTCCTCATAATGATTCCTCACTAGAATCTAAACTGTGCTTCGCACAGAAATAATCGAGCATAAACACTAGCTGTCGCTATAAACTATAAAATCTGTAAATCAGCCATTCCTTTCATTCGAACGTAGTGCAAGAGATTTTAAAGAATTTTCCAAATCGTTCCACGTTATTTCTAAAACAGAAGAAGGTACGGATAAGAGATCCTAGACTTCGGAATCGGTAAAACTTAAGATTGAGAAACTTAAAGCGGACGAATCTAGGACCGAGAGATTCGAACCAGGCCAACCCAAGCATGGACACGATTCGATCAGGGCTATGAGTCTTGAACCAGAAAAATTCCGCTGGAAAACTGAAAGTGGAATAATCTGAACCATAGAAACTTGAAGCTGTTTTGTCTGGCCCCAACAGATCGTTTAATTAACACGAATCGTTAACACGAGTCATTAAAAATAAGCCGAGGTTTAAAACAAACTGAAATACTCTTACGATCGTAATCTATATCTTTATTATATCTATATATCTATTATACATTATATCTATATATCTATTATATATTATATCTATATATCTATATATCTATTATACATTATATCTATTATATATTATATCTATATATCTA
>CM052161.1:14186396-14210709 GCA_028455555.1 Augochlorella aurata | reverse complement strand
ATACATTATATCTATATATCTATTATATATTATATCTATATATCTATTATACATTATATCTATATATCTATTATATATTATATCTATATATCTAGATATATTCTATATATCTATATTCTATCCATATATCTAGATATATTCTATATACATATAGAATATATACATATATTCTAGTATGCTCTAAGCACAAATCTCCTAAAGGATCTCCAGATCTGAAATACCGTAAAATTAATTAATCATTCTTATTAGGACGATTGTTGGCTTTATTTAGTTCCATGTTACTGTAGTAGATTCAGACTGAGCAATTGTCAATTGGGATGTTGTCAATGAGGATACCTCTAAATCGAAGGTTTCAAGATCTAAGTTACGACTTTGAGCTTGTATCCCCATTTCAGGGTTATCGTAAGGATAATTGATCGTCGGTATTAGCACGACCTTATTTCGATTTGTTTTCAGAACTTCGATCTCTGGTCCAAACATGTCAGGATCTGGGTTACGGTCTTGAGCTTGAATCCCTATTTCTGTGCTGTACCTCGAGATCGATTGATTGTCGATGGCCCTATCTAGGTCTATGGGTTGTGTGTTGGTTAGCTTCGAGTTCCCTAGTCAGAGGAACGCTTTATTTGAATGCCTCGATTGTGTGTTGGTTTTATTCCAAACTATCGATCCAAACTATTGAACTATCCGCCTTGATCGGTCGGTCTCGTAATGGTCTCTCGAATTTGAGTTGATCTTATCTGTGTATCTTAGTCCTGGCCTGATCTCGTTTGAATGCCGAAGACTTCGGTTGACCCCGTTTGACCTTCTCTGTCATTAATCGATCAGATTTTGTTTCCTGACGCCGCTCAGTTTCAGTTTAGAGATCGTTCGGCTCCGTTTATTCTTTATTTCACTTCTCGAGCTTGGAATAGTAACATCGACATTTATTTTGTTTACTCTTTTACATTATCATTCTGTAAGGAGGCAGCATAAAGTAGACTATAAAATGGCACATTTAAACTATAAACGTACTTAAAAGTGATCAAAAGTGTTACGATAAACGAATTAGTATAATGATTATCCACTTTTAAAGTACTTGTAGAAATAAGTATTAAATTAAGAAAAAGCTTGCTATATAGATTTTATTTCTTCGAACTGATGATAATTTTTAATTAGCAGAAAAATCTGCAGTTCATTGGTAGTACAGTAAAATTTCAAGATTGTTCATTCTAAGATTCCCAATTTTCATTCTAAACAATAAGTCTTGCGACATGTATGTCTTCATACATAAAGCATTTATATTTAGTTGGTTATGTATAGTGTTCGCTAAGAGTCGTTGTTAAACGAATGAATTCAACGCTAGCAAATACTCTCTTTCTAATGATATAGAACGCGATCCGCACTTAATCTTCAATAAACTGCAAGATTTCTTTAAACAATTTTCAAACTCCATCTTGTTATTTGCTGGTCAGGTGCGCTTGTTAGCTCGTAATCTATATTTTCGAGCGGAATTTCCGCAACACGAGGCAGTTCGTCTTTCGGAGCTCGCCGCGTAACGTAATCGTCGGTCGTTTCGCGTCTAATTAGCGAGAGCATTAATTCCCGCCAAAATGTTCGCAACGGCGCGGCATAATGTCCTGTAACGTTGCACCGTTTTGCCGACGGGGGTCTCGGCCGACTTTTCAACCGTGCCTCACGATTCCCAGGACAGACCGGCGGCGTTATCATCGAAATTGCCGTATTATGGAAAAATTTAATTAGTTTTTACCGGACCGTGGGCTGCTCGAGGACGCGGGGCGCGCGGCGGTGGGTTCATCGTCGCCGCGATGAGTGGTCGAGCCGCACGTACGCCCGGAGATAATAAAAGAAAGCGGGTGGTCCGCGGGCGTGTCCTGAATATCGGTCCTCCTCAGCGAGGAAGCCGATGAAAGTGACCGTGTCGTCGATTTTCCCCGTTTAAAAAACTGCTGATTGCATTGACCGCACCTAGCGACCGATGAATTTGCTGGTTGATTTTTGCCCGTCCCACGGCTTATGAACATGTTCATTATTCGAGCTATGCCATCCGGACCGTGGATTTTCGCACGAATTCAACGAACCTCCCTCCCGCGTTTTGTAAACCGCTTTCTGGAAAAAACGATGAATGGTGGACTGCGTGCTCCGCCGCTGCGGCTCGCAGATTTGAAAACTTTCAAGGAAGCGGTGATACATATTGTTAGTTTATGGGGCTCTCTTTCCAGGACACGGGGTCGCGCCGTTTAATTCGCGTGCGTACGCGACTGAACGCGTCTGGGTAATTTGAATTTAAAATTGGGTGCATTGTATCGTGATGCAAAGGAATTAGACGCGAAAGAGAAAATCATGTATGTGCATTTATCGATGAAATTGCGTTAGGAAATTTGCATTAAAGTGAAATGTTTGCGAGAACTGTGTATACTATTTCAAATAATATTTAGAATAATTTTCCTGGCAATTTTAATCACCTCGGATTTTTAACATTAATGTTTTCTAGTTTTTAAAGAAGAATCAATGATCTTTATCATTGATATCATTTACTTTAATAAATGTATGACTGACTACCTTGTTTGGGCTGTTTGTGGTTTTATCCAACATAAAGAGCCGCAGTCTAAGATCTAGACGATTACTCGATAAATATTCCGAAATATTCGAAAAACTGAAATCGCGATCTTGAACTTAGCCGAACGAGCGCCGCGCGTTACCGAGCCACCGAGCTTAATCATCTTGATGCACCGTGCTGACGGTTTCTAGGCCCATTGTCATCGGGAAGATTATTGTAGCAGCCTGGGCTGATACTTTCACGGACACGGAGCGGCGCGACGGCCTATTTTCGAATAGCAAACGCGCCGTAGATGCAGCGCACGGCCGAAGATGGTTGCTACGGCGTGTGCCGGTAATGATCGCAGGTCATTAGCAATGCTAATGCACCTTTCGACTGATGAGGCACCGTAATGCCGGGCTGGTCGGCCGAGCTTCCACTTTGCCGCATTTCTCGGCGAGGCTACTTTGGAGCGGCGAACACATAAGGCTTGGTTGCTCGGTGGCGCTTGCTACCGCACATTTCGTCGGGACTATTGGCTTCCTATTAGGATCGAAGTCCGTAACTAATTCCCAAGAAATTAGAATTCCCCGATAACGAAATTCACCGTGAAACAGAAGAGCTGCTCCTAATTGCGCGTGAAACCGACGCCGCGCCGCCGTCGACGACGGAAACTTTCGCAAGTAGATATCGAGTGTCCCGTCGATGCTTCGTCAAAGATGGATGCGCGTAATTGGTGCTGCTTGTTACTCCGATTTCTCTGTTGACAGAAAAAGATTGTGTATCGAAAACTTCTACTTTCCGACCGCTTCGCTCCTTTAGTTACTTTAAATGCCGACATGTTTCCCGCGGAGTAACATCAAAAAAGAAAAATTACTGCGAAAGGAGGAAATAAGAGAAATGAAGCTAAAGAACGAAAACGAGAACAGCAATAATTACGAGAGATAGAAAATTGTTAATTGTGAAACCAAACAGGAAATTATAAAGTACATGTCCGTAATGTGAGTTCTGTATTAAATAAAATTAAATTCTGCATTAAATGTTCTATATTTATTTTGATTCAAATTTTTCCTATTAATAAGAATGTACAATATTTTTCTCCTTTTTGGTAACAAATTTCACCTTCTTATTTTATATTTTTATCGTTCGCTTAATATATAAGTTAAATATAAAGCTTTTGTCGTTACACTTTATAATTTGTTCACTTTGCGTCTTAGTTCGATCAAATAATTGAATAATAAATGCGTGCAGTATCATCTTTAATCATTAAGTGTACAATAACTGGGATATGCATATACAGGGTGTCCCAAAAGTTTCCCAAATTTGGGAAATGAGGGATCTCGGCTCTCATTGGTCAGTGTTTTTCGTTAATAACTCGTAAACAAATCCGCTGTTTATATTTGCGCTATGGAAAAAGCTTTTCAAATGATCTCGGGGACCCCTCGGGGACCCCAAAATTCCCGATTTTGAGTAAATTTTGGGACATTCTGTATATCTATCCAATCACTGAGCCATCGAAGGGGTCTCAAATTTTGTACACTTAAAAGATGCCACTGTATAAAAATGTTTCTTTTGATACACATTTTTAAAAATAGACGCTCCACCCTTCCTGGTAGAGGCGTCCACATATACAGGTAACTCCTTTTAGTTTAAAGTGAGTTATAACTTCTTCTCTCAATAGTTCAATCACATTTTAAAAATTTAACATCGACGCAGACAATATTCCTTTTGCATATCTATTTATAACATTAATTTTTGTTTCAAATCCAAAATATCGTTTCCGAAACCATGGCGACGACCAATGCAATCTTCCATTATTAAGCGACACCGAAACATTTTATTCAATGGCGCGGAAGCATGATGAAGTTTCGCTTAGTCGTTACGGTTACAGTTTACGGGGGCTTGTAAAAGTTTATGATTAAAAACGCGTGGCGGGTTCGGCGGGATCTTAAGCAGTACGTTTCGAACTTCTTTTATGTGTTTCCGCGGCGGAACGAGGCGATTCCGGCGTTTCCGGCGCTACAAATTTTTCCGGTTCGAGGAAGGCACGTAAGGGAATTCCTGCGATTCCTCGAGCGCCATTTTCTTTTGTTATTACGACCAACTTACGGGGCATCCGCCCCGCGTTGATGGCGCTATTAACGAAAGGAACTGCTGTTACACAGCCGGTATCATGCTAGACACTTCAAACTTGTTTGCTCGACCATGATCCGATTACGTAAACGCGACCGAACCTGCTCCTTAAGAAACGATTACAGTTTTCGCCCTCTGTGCACCTTATGTTTTCGCAATTACTACCTAATAAAACGATTCTCCTAACAGACCGCAAACAAACCCATTTCGTAGTACGAAAAATTAGGGGACCGTTGGTAAATACGATCGTCGTGCAGAATCAGATCTTCTATGTAAAACAACCTTTTTGCTCCTGTAATGCTCCGGATCAACAATGCGATTACGGGGGCCAGCAAATGCGATTCTGCGGTCGTGTCATTGGCTGGTTGCTTGATTCCGTCTTGATCCCACCACTAGGATCGTCATTATCATTCCCTGTGGTTGGAAACAACACGATTGCTAATCACGCTGAGAATTTCATGCGTTTGGCTAAGATTGTAATTAGCACTACAGAAACGAAAATACAATGTTTACTCGTTTCTCTAAAGAAATTAAACTAACAACACGTGCATGGGAAACGAAGATTTGCGGTGTTAATAATAGACCTTCTCTATAGTTTAGAAATGTCAATAGTCTACAAAGACCATTTTTATGATTTTTTTTTAATGAAAGGCCAAAGGAAATACGAGTTTACAAAGAAGCATTGGAAACTATTATTAAATAAATAAAAATACACAGATATATTTATCGAAAACCTGAGCAGTGACAAATGACAAATTCATCACCCGGCCCGTAAAACATTTTCTTCTCGTTAAACATTTGCGATTCTGTAGACGTACTGTAGGTGTTCGTGATGAATAATATTTTATTAATGTATTTATATGGTAACAAGGTTACGTTAATGTTATAAAATTAATGTGATTATGTTAACGTTATTAAGATTATAGCGTTATTTACGTATGAATACGCGAAGAACATAATTTTGCACTGATTGCATCGTTGAGGGGTTAAATCCGTGTCATATTTGACGAAACCGGTGTCCACGGAATTTAGGATAAATCTTGCCGAGCTATTAAGGAGATTTCTGGCGGAAAAGGTGGCTGAAATTCCGGGCCCGATCATGTGTTAACCGGCGGCGGTGAACGAGTGTCGTCGAAATTTTCCCCGAGCGTCCTGTCGCGGCTAATTTCCTAGTTCGCGTAATTGGCCCGCAGGAACGACAGACAATTAGCGACCTCAAGGCGATCACGGAATCAGTCGGGGAAGGAGGGTCGGTGATAACTTTATTCCGGCAAAATCCTGACCGAGACTTTGCCGCGTTGCGGGGAATTTCGGCAGCGCGACATAGAGTCTGTGGATAGACGAAAAGGGGTTGAAGAGGAGAGCAGGGATGAAGCCAGGACATTGTTAACAGCATTGCTGCCTAATTAACCGCAAACGCTTTCAGTGGGTTTCGCTTGGTCTATTGTTTACATGCGGGCATGCCGCCTGTATGATAGTGCTCGACGACCGAACCAGCTGAAATATTTCCATGGAGATTCTCTGTCGCTTTGTGTCGCGCATGCACGCATCTATCTAGATCGGAGTAGTGGATCCTGCAGAATGGGCACGCTAGAAGTTACGTTCACTCGTGGGAGATGCCTCGCTTTTGTTGCAAGTTCCCTCTGATCGATATTGGTCTCTCCGTAGCGTCGCGGAAATTTATTCCGACTCCGCGAAACACGCCGCTCGAGTTTCTCGTTAAGAAAGAAACACCGTTATACGTTCTTACCCCTTTTCTTAACTTTCACCAGACACGACGGATTCACGGATTACTTTCTACTTCGTAATTAACCCCGTGTCACGACATTCTAATGAACTAAGTAGAAAGAATGTTATTTATTCCTTTCGAGCCGTAATAAAATACTATTTGTTCGTTACTCCCTTCAAGCCGGAACGAAATTCTATTGTCAATTTTTGAACATTGTGGCAAAGTTAACGTACCTATGAAGAGAATAGTGTCTGGGATTAACGATGTTTGACCATGATATGACCTGTTCTGGAACGCGTGAACATTCATATTGCATCTTCTAATAAAATTCTCTAATTATGTAATTATAATTTTTATTTACAACCTTGACGAATGTGGAATTTTAACGTACAACGATAAATGATTTCGAATTTTTTGTAAGCTCAGTGTTTGACAAATAAAATATCCTATTCTAAAACAGTGTTTTTGACAAATAAAAAGTCACTGTAATGCATGAAGCAATCATCAGTTCTAGCATACATATTCATCTTTCTTATAAAAGCCATATTACTCATATTTTTTCATGAAAAAGATAAGAGTTATCTCTTAGTTGAAACAGTGGATAAAAAAACGTAACAAATAAAGATCGCACAGTTTCAAGACCCATCCAGCACGGTGGAAATATTTTCCTAAAATGGAAATATCCTGTCGCGTTATCAGGAGTTCAACGGACTCGTCGCGAAAGAATACGGACCGCTAACATCACGGCGGAATAACAAATAACTGGTCCGTCTCGCTGAAAACGGAACAAAGAATTACAATCTGTCAGAGCCAGGATCTGCCGGCGGCTCATCGTGTCGGGTCAGGATTCATTAATTTTAATTGACGAAGGGAATCCGCGCAATATCGAGGAGAGGGAAAAAATAGTTCTCGGGGCGTAGAATTTCATTTCGAAGCGATTACGTTGATAACGAGCTTTGAAAATCAAGAAAATTGTATCAGGCCGGGCGGGTTACTCGGCGGCCTTCTTCCTCGTCGTCAGTAACTTAGCCGCGCTAGTGATAATAAGCCACTCGGAGCGAGCTGGTACCCGCTCACCGATATCCTTAATTCCGAAAGCTCGTTGCACGGTAAATAGAGCTTAAAATTAAACTCAGCCGGCTTTCTTATCGTCCGGAGGATCTCCGAGCTGTACATAATGCGATCTTGTTATCGGCCCGCGCTATTTTTAGCCGGAATTACACGTGCACACGTACACAATAATCCGTGTCTACGGAACGTGCACAGGTGGCAAGACTGTAGCCGTCAGTAAGTATCCCGTATGCATCTGGGCCACGATCATTCCCTTGGGTAAATTAAAAACCCTTTCCGTGGCCGAAATTATGGGCCACCAGCTCGTCGGTCCCAGAAGACGCTCTACGTAGTAACGGCGACGAGACGTGGACAAAACAGGCGTATTAATATGCAACAGAACAACAGACGGTATCGGATTAACACTTTACCGACCGGTAGACTATAAATCGGCTTTTTCCCCCGACCGGAAGCCTGTGAATCGGTTATTATGACAATCAACAATTTGTTATATATCTATTATTGAGATAAAATTGTTAGATTGTCCTAAAGTAAACTCCAATATTATTATGTAATTCTTTAAAGATTAGATGCATTTTGCGACTAATAAAATAAGTAAAATAAAGGTAGAAACTAAAATTCAATAAAATATTATTTATTTATAAAATAATAACAAAATAGATAAAATAGATAAAATAAATATTGTTTAATGTTAATGTTATGAAAATATAAAAAAGTTAGTGGATTTAATTATTCTATAATGACAGAAATGTTTACGGCCGAATGACCGTTCGGTAAAGTGTAGCCATTATATATTCATATTCACATTATTATAAATATTATAACCTGTAACTATTATAATGTTTCGAATTGTCTAGATTTTGGTACGATGAATGTTGACATTCTTAGAATGTAATTTAGAATGTAATTTAGAATGTAATTTAGAATGAAATTTAGAATGTAATGTAGCTAATTTTGCTAAAAAATAATATTTGTGGCACTTTTTCTTACATGTAGTCATAATGACCCTCCCATAAGCAAAATTAGCTAAATTACATTCTAAATTACATGTTTAAAATGTGGACATTTTGTGACTCTCCGTTATGCACGTGCAGAGTTAATGCTGTGAGAAATTGAATTTTTCTCTATCGGTTTCGAAGACTGCGTTCTTCGCGAACGTTTCCGAAAAGATTTCATACAAATGTTCGTATAATTACGAATATTATAAAATTGAACGTAGTGCTGACATTTTCGAAGAAATCCTTTTAACCGTGTCCTCTAAAAGTCGGAACAAGTGTCGCTTGTCCTTGGTTAACCGAATCAGAATACAGGAAACTGCTTCGAGTGAAACATATTCGTCAAAAGCTGTAGAAAGACAATAAATATTTGATTTCAAGAAGGCCTCTTTCGCCACCTTAGACCCTGAACAATCCATTGCAAAACCCGCATTGACTTCGGAGAAAACGGCTGGTACCACTTTAATCGTCCAACCGCGCGCAATCACGCTCTCCCTCCTTAAGATCGCATCTGATCCCGCCACAGCATTAGCATCCATCAACAGACGTGGCCACCAGAGTCTCCGAGAGCAAAAGAAAACGGAATTTCGCTCACACTGCTTCCTAGAATAATCTTGTTAGCAGCTCTCGTAGAGAACGAACGCTGCGACTTCGCCGAGCAGAGATTTCAGTTCCGAGCAATTTGTTCGCAGAAGCACATATTAATCAAGCCGAGAGAGTGGAAACTGTTTTGCGTTCAGAAGTACATATTGGGTTTGATTTCGCGATCAGTGTCTGGAACGCGTTGGCCGTTGAATGACGCTTTTGAAACGGCGTCGCGGCGCTTCCTCGCGAGAAATCGATACCGTCGGAGGCTCGTTGAAACCTTGCACGCGCGACTCCGCGGGACGAGTGATCCCCGGAGAATTTTTTCAGCTTGGAAACACTCGACGCAGATTGAACGCGTTATGCTCGTCAGGCTGCACAGGTGTACGGAGTGGAACATCCATAATAATGCTGTTCCGGGTGCGGCGATGCAGTCTGCAATCGAAACTGCTTTCCTGCTGTTCTCGGTGACGATGTAAATGGGTCAGAACCGTGCGCAATGATTAAATACCGATTGCTCCACCCTCTATCTCCCGCCTCCCCCCTCTCACTCTCTTTTTCTCTCTCTCGCTGCGCGTGTCTATATCGTTCTTTCGCCCGCTTCCCTTTTTCCCGCGACGTCCGCGTTGAAAGCCATTATAGCAAAAAGCTGTTCGATACATATAAATGATTATAAATAACTCAAAATCGATACTGAAAAAACCGCCGGTTAAACGGTTGCTCGTAAATCAATCCAAGCGTCATTAATTAATGCACGAACACCCGTCGATCCCAGTGTGGAACCAGAGCGCAGAAAATGTGAAAGAGGGAAAAAAGACAGAGACCATTAATTACTTTTTTTTCTGCGCCGATCTCGTATCGGACAAAAGAATATGGTTAGGGGGGTGTATGGTTTTCCGTAATTAGGAGTAGCATTCGTTACACGATTCTACGTGGTAGAGAATGTTCACTCGCGATGTTGGGTATCGCAAATTGAAGATCGCTGAATGAGGCTTCAAGAAGCAAATAATTAATGGGCTGCGAGTATTTGATTCTCGAATAACTCGCTTGTTAAAAATAATATCATTATTTTAACGTAACGTAATGGTGTCTGCGGAATATTCTATTATAAAAAGATGCGATTCTTATTTAATTTTGGTATACATTTTCTCTTCGATGTGTTCATATCAAAAACAAACTGCGGTACAAATAAAATTGAGATGGCATTTCCTGGCTTTGCTTAATGAAAAGAATCCGGATGCATTTTACCTTGCACACTCGGATGGTAACTCTGAGACACCAAACAAGTGTAATTTACTCTAATTTTAAACAAAGTTTATTTTACTGTATTCGTTTCTATTTAATAAACTGCTAAAAATCAAAGTGTAAGTGTTCAGTATTACGGGCGAAAAAAGAAAAATCTAGGAAGTTCAAATGAAGACAAGGGTGAAGGGTTAACGATTCTACAAATATAAACGGTTAGCTCCATTTAGGTTCATCTTGATCACATTCAATTGTCTTCAGTCGAGATTAATCACCACGAGCTAAACGTGTTATGTATAATACCAACACAACTAAAAGTGTATCAACAAATTACGAAACGATATAAATAAAATAAAAAGTATATATTCTTTTTATTAACACGCGTTACTCTGCATCACATTTTAAGTCGCCAGTAAAAGTGTCCAAATAGTACCGAGCGCCAGTGTACATGACTATAAAAGTCACTCGCAATCGGGAAATAAGAGATTCCTGAAGTCATTAGAAACAACTTTTTCCTTAGCGAAAATGCAATCCGCGGCTTTGTTTACGAGTTATTAACAAAAAACAGTGACCAATGAGAGGGGAGCTCGGCTGGCGCGAGGACGAAGCCCAGTTCCGCCGATTGGCTCGGTCGCCTCGCGCCAGCCGAGCTCGCTTCTCATTGGTCAGTGTTCTCAGTTAATAACTCTTTAACGACGCAATGGAGAAAATTTTTGTAAAGGAAAAAGTTACTCCAAATCACCTCAGGAACCTCTCACTACCCAATTACAAGTGATTCTTGGGACAGTTTGTATATGCGATGCACTTGGTTCCCTCGTAAATGCGGAATACGTCCGTGCGCGAGAATATTTTCTGAGACTCGAGTGCAGTTGTAATAATTCTCGCTGTAATTCCTCGGTTTCTCAGGCTGAGGCAGGATAAGGGCGGCGGCGCATGGTGTCCGAAAAATATGGTGACCAAGGAGGGGAAGGAGTACCTCGAGGTGAACCTGAACAGTTCGCGGGTGCTGACGTCCACCAGGACCCAAGGCAGGTTCGGAAACGGCCACGGCGTCGAGTACACCGAGGAGTACTTCGTTGAGTATTGGCGGCCGGGGTTCAACAAGTGGGTGCGATGGAGGAATCGACGTGGCATGGAGGTACGTACACACCGTCTGACTGCTGGCCGCCGACGATCGATTCGCGTCGGACCATTTTTTCAGCCTGTTTGCCGGGCTCGCACAGACTGCCACTCCTGACTGTCTGCCACTTTTACATTCGTTGTGAATGCGACGCACGAGGAATTCGCGGTGACGCCCGACTCGCTTGGGCCGGCTCCGATCGATCGTTGGAGCCACGTGCACCTACCACTATGAACTAACAGTGACCCCCGCACGAGACTGCTCTGTTGGGATAACTCTATTGGAAAAATTGTTTCGAGACATTGTTGTGATAAACAGGGATCGCTATCTAGCCTGTTGTACAAACAATAGACGCGATAAAAAGAAACAATCAACTTCACAATGCGTAATTTGGCACTGTAGTTTTCAAGCAACTTCTGCTCATTTCTGAGAGATCTAGGGAATCTATAATATTTTTATTTAAGCGTACGTAGTATGTTTCGCTCGGCGGACTTCTCCTCAGCAAGGGGCGGCAATTAATTTTTTTCCATCAATTTTATTTCTTGCAGAAAATGTTCCTATTCTTTTGTCTAAAAAATTCGAGGTCGTTTTGTATGTATAGAACAAGTCTCTAACATTTCAACAGTAAACGTACCCTGTCGGTCAAAATAACCGGTCTCCCATTGCCTTCTGGTTTTTATGAAGCATATTTAGTACTCCGACTTATAAGAAAAATATAATTTTATATCGAAAATCGAATCTTTAACATCTGGCTGTATACGAATACAGTACATTTTCTCTCAGCTCAAAAGCAGAAATGAACAATTTGGTAAGAGGAGGTACGGTCGTTTTTATAATTGTTGACAATCGGCGACTGTTCTCCTCTTCCCAAATTGTCCATTTTCGTTTACAAGCTGAATGACAATTGTAGAAAATTTACTGTATTTGTATGTTAAAGATTCGATTTTCCGAACACGCAAATAAGATTTCATACAAAATCTGTCCTTAGAAATTATACTTTTCTCACAAGTCAGAGTACTAAATGTACCACATAACTGAACTATCGAAACAGAAATAACGAAATCAATCTAGGTGACCAATTGCTCTGTCTTTGGTTTATATTCATCGAATAAGGCACGTTAAACTTTTTGATTAAAGAGTAAACAATATGAAAGACAAGAGTAAACCCAGAGTAAACGGCGCCGCCAACCTATTATTAAGAGCAATGATCGAGTCTAAGCGTCTTACCCTTGCACGCAGTTTCGCAGGAGGACGTCGTTTCCGAACAAGCAAATGAAATTTAGTGAGCTGTGTCAATCGAAAGCTCCCGTTCGTTCGTTCTTCTCGTTTGTTCCGATTTTTCGCAGCGACGTTCACGGACTGCCGCTCCCTGCAGATTGTTAGACGAACCAATTGCAAAGCAATCTCCGCGGAGAAACCCGAACCGGTAGAATTAATGCGCCGCCACTCTTTATAATTGTCCTCGTCAAGGAAATCGGATTACAGATTTAGTCGGGCCTCGCCGCCGGGACAAAGCGTCGCTGCTGTAATGCCATTCTTTTGAACGGGGAAATCTGCGCGTATCGCGCGCGGAAGCTTCGTCCCCGATAGCCCCGAGGCCGTCCACCATTTGAATTCCCCGGTCGGTGTGTTCCACTACCTCCGCACACACATCCCCGCCGTCAACCCTCCTGAAACGTCCAACAACCGGCCCAGTGTCCCATCCCTTTCGCGAACGATGGTGGACGGCGTAACCGTACACTGCGAGCCAGGAACCCGTGACCAGTGTAAGCGGCCGTTACAACGGGCGACGTGTTAATTAACGTCTCTTTAGCATGATAATCTGTACGCGATATCCATTAGCTCGTCAAAATACATCATGCACGGTAAAGCGATTTACCGGCGCCGATGAAATTACGGGGAACAGGCTCTTGGTCGCGTCGCCTTAAATTATTATCCCCAACACGACCCCGCAACCTCGACGGCCAGGATGCGACCGAGACGGTCACTCGCGATAATGACGCGGCTGAAATTCATCTTTCCCAACGGCCGCCAGCTGCATTTGCTCCATTAAAGTTTATCCGGTACCGAGGGTCGTCGGGAAATCAGCCGTGAAATCAGACTAGGACTTTCTGTCGGTAAATATTTACGAAAGGCTGCTGTTCTTTGACCTCCATCGTTCCTGTACCTGTTTATTGATCTGACATCGTCCGTCCGGTTGATATCCGGTTGATACCGTTCGTTTCATTTTATAGCCAGGTATTATGAAAAGATTATGGTATTACAGGTCGTCGAGTTCAGTTTAACACGTTAGCGACGGGGTGTACCACCGGTGGTACATTCTTGTCTGTCCTATGGGACGGGATGAGCCGTCTGTGGTACATACAGAAGACATAACCTCAGAACAAAGATATTATATAAATTGTTAAAGCACAATATTTATTTTTTATACTGCGTGGATGAATAATAATAATTGAGTACAGTTCTGATAGAAATAACATGTGTAGGCAATGTTATTTAGTAGGCAACTGACATATAATTATTAACTTCGAATCAGCGCCGCCAGATGGGAGAAAGTACCAAAAACAACACCGTCCCATGACGCGGACAGTAAATTCAGGATCCGTCGTGAACGTGTTAATTTTCTCTATTAGATAATAGCAGATTTATAGTTTCGTCTAAAAAATGCGGCCAAAACAAACTTTTTTCTTTGCTACAATATTTATCCTTTGCAATCTTAACCTCTTGCCGTACTACTGTTTTCATAACGATGGTTAGAACTATTTTTCATAATTTCTCAGACGATGAAGAAATTTTATACTTATTGCGTGCCTGCATTTGTTATTTATTATTATTGCCTTAAACCATGTGAGGCTTATACAGCAGACTACAATTTCGTATATTACATACTTATGTTACATTTTATATTACATATATTTTACATATATTTTATATTACACTTATGTTACATTTTATTATAAAGTTATATATATATAATTTTAATGCCTTTAATGTCAGGTTCAGCTAGGAAGGAGCTAAGAGGAAATGGTGTGTAGTATTTATGCTTACGGAATTGATTTAGTGGAATTGTACGCTGTTCTCCATATTCTGGACACTGTTAGATTATATTTCAGATATTAGTTATTAGATTATGTATCAGATTATAGTTCAGATCTTCAAATTCTGCTCCACAGAAACATGCACAATTCGTAACGAAATTAACTCTTGCTAATGCTTAAATATTGACGACAATTATTTAAATATTGATGACAATTACTGCTGGAATACTTGCTAGAATAGAATTCTTGTATACGGGACTGTCATAAATAACGAATGAGATTTTTTAGATGCTCGTGCTAGATAGTCTTAGCTTTCACCCAGAATAAAAGAAAAAGGTTATTAAACAGAAAAATGATGAATATATGGACGATCTTTATTTTTCCGCAGTTGTAGCATATAATGAATCATTAACGTGCTTAAGCATTAAGCACGTTATCATTTAAACTTCTTTTGTTATTATTTCTGTCCTCGTATTGATGAAACAAATGTTTATTACAACAATATTTAATTCACGTTATTGAAGATAAAATATTAAACGTACTAGATTTTGGTAGTGGTATGCTAAATATTGTGTCGTCTTCCAAGTAATGCAGTCTTTTATCCATTGTAACAATTAGCCAACCGAATGGGGAGATCTCCCCGTTATAAACGAAGTCGTTCGATGACTGAATGGAGAAATCTTTACGGTAATCAACATTATAATGTCTCAATTTCATTAAGATTTCCACGGAGTATTTTTCATGTAATAGAATAAAATACTGTAATTTCATGAAATTTTTTAGGTTTTTGGCGCGGTCATGAAAGTGTTAAGGAACTACCAAAAATTATATTACTTGTGATTTGATCCAACATTAACATCATTGACAGGAACATGACTATAAACGATGCAAAACTGAGAAATCCGCAATCATGCAATTAATCTTTCACACTCGAAGCTATTCGATGTCATAGTTTTCTTTTCGTCTCCATGAAATTAAACACATTTATTTATATCACGTTTAAGGTTTTAGTAATTTATTAAGCATAAATGGTTTAGAAATGTAAACGTTACTGTGAATTATAGCAAGGTTAGGTTATATCAACCTTAGGGTGGTGATGTACACCCAATTGACGTCAAATTGACTCTGTATGAATTAATAATGACTGGAATTAAATTTGATTTTCTCTATTAGACAGCAGAAAGTATATAGTTTCGTTTAAGAGATGTGGCCAAAACAAAATGTTTTGTTCGCCAGAATATTTTTCTCTTGTAACCTTAACCTCGCTAGTGGTACCGTTATTGATATGGAGACAGTTTAACGTCAAGTTATCATTATTGACAGGAAGTCTATTATTACGTCAAGTCCCTATTACTAATACGGAGCCAATTTGACATCACGTCACCATTATTGACGCGCAGTCAATTTGACGTGGCATTACCACTAGTAATATTAAAGCAGTAGTCACCACTTGAAGTTTAAATGGCGCCTTACAATCGTTACCCAATTGCAAAAGGTTAACCCTCCGCTGTCACATTGGGTGTCACATCCAAAGTGGTCTAGATTTTCTGTTTCGGAACACTGAAATTATCAATTAATTCAATATACTTGAAAGTGAGATATCAAGTTCTAATGAAAGAGACGATGTTCTAGAATGTTCCAATTATATTCTCTTGGGTCACGCTAGCATCGTTAGTTTTTGAGTGACAGTTGTTTGAAAATTGTATGACATACAGTGGGGAGCAAAATTGAGTCAACACTATTGAAATGGTATAACTTTTTTAAAACTGTTCTAGGTGACTTGAATTTTTCTGTAAATGTTAGAGGGACTATTGTATAATGACTCAAATACTTTTTTTATAATTTCACTGTTACTTGAAATTAAAAAAATCTAAAAAACTTTTGTTTTTTCACTTTTTTATCTGAGCCTATAATGCAAAATTAAGAAATGCATTCGGTACTTCTCGGTAGCATGTATGCATGTCGAAAATTTCATTGAGATCGGTTGCATATAAGGAAGAACTTGTATCCAAAATGCATATAAGTTACGAAAAAGTACCAAATTTTCATTATAGCCTCACGAGTGACAAGACAACAGTTTCTAGATTTTTTTATTCCAAGTAACAGTCAAATTTAAAACAAAGTACTTCAGAAAGTAGTGTCTCTAACGTTTGCAAAAAAATTCCAGTCATTTGGAACAGTTTTAAAAAAGTTACACCACTTTAAAAGTATTGACTGAATTTTGCTCCCCACTGTATCCGCTACGCATAGGAAGTGGGGAGGGTAAATAAAGTAAAAAAGAGCTGAGAACTGCATAATCTTTCACGAAACATGCAAACTACCAAAACCGTCGTGCCACAATGCCTCTGGCACGCAACATTATGCAGACTAACAACACGACCACGTAAAAAACTGATTTCGAAGGTAGGACTCATCAGCGGCAGGCGTCCGGGCGTAGAATTGGAATCCTAGCGTCGCGGTTCACTATTAATCCATCAGAACCGGAGCCGCTCGCCAAAGAAAACCACCGTGGTGCAAAAGTAATTCCGAACTCGGTGCCAAGAGCTCTATCACCGGATTCTCGTTATTCAACGGGGGTGCCCGTTGTCATCGGGATGCGTCTGATATTCTCTGCGGCGCCTGTGATCCCCCTGCCCCCTGTCGTTGTCCTTCTTAAGCACGCCAAGTCGTACAGAGAGCGAGAGATCCGAGTGTGCACACATAACGCATGCACCCTGGCACAGCCTTCATGCCCAGACATTCCACCATTTTCACGCAGATTTGCTCAAAGCGGTGAGCAGGCGAAGAGCGAGGAAATGGAGGTGTGGGAGGACGACGAAGAAGACTGTCGACTGGCGACGGAGGGGGTTTTAAGAGGAAACGGAAGTTGGCGGAGGATAAGAGAGAACACGACCGTTTACCCTGCAGCCTCAATCTGGCCGGCATGTGATCTTTGTGCACGCGCTCTTTTCCTTTGCTTCTTGCGCTTTGAATACCACCAGGACGAACGAAAGAGCCAGTCGACACGGTCGAGAGAAAGGGGCCAGAGGGCCGTGAGGGCCGTGAGGCCGCGACGGAGAGGTCGAACGAGGGGAAAAAGCAAAACGATTGTGTTATCGCCCCGCTGTACGTGACCCCAGGCATTTTTCCACGCCAGACGTAGTCGCCACCGCCGCTGGCGAAAAGGAACAAGGGGGTGGCACTGGGCGAAACGTTCTCCACGCTCGCGATCGACCGTGCATGGAAATTTCGAGCCTGCCACGGACTCGTCTCGCGAAATATATTAGATAAGATGAAGGAACTGCTGTGGAGAGGTTACCACGCTGGCGAGGCACAGTATCTGAGATGATACTGGTATACGATATTATCATTTGTGGTACCTGCTTTTGTAAAATTTGCCTCACTTTTGTGAGACTTCTACACTGTCTACGAAAAGGTTTGTAAAATCGTTCGCTTCTTATGTGAATCATTTTTGTGTACAATACATTGTGCACGAGTTTAGAATAGATTGAAACTGGTTATTTACTCAGAATTTGTATTGTAACGAGTAAATCGTTTATAATAAAAATGAATACATCGGATACAAAACCGGAGACACGTGTAAAGAATTTAGGGTTACTGTTGAATTACTTTCAACTCACGAAAATATTTGACAAATCGAGTATATGTTATAATTTTAGTTATAATTTTATGACTCTGAACTTGATTGATATCATTCAATCACTCCGATTTTGTGGGATATTTTCAAGTAATACTTGACCAGTCAGCGTGTCTGTCATTTAATTAGATATTAATTAAACAGTATTGTATAAGAGCGGAACAATTTTCAAAGCTAAATAGGCAATTGTATAATGAACTTAAATTTTTATAAAATTAGAGAAATTCATTTTACATTATATTTCATTTTACACAGATAGAGGTATAAATACAAATAAAGCAGATCTGGACAAGTCATTCCGGCCACGAGCCACAAGCTCCCACCACCAATCCCTCTCTTTCCTATTATGTACTTGGGTTCCGTAAACACTACTACTACTCCGCGCCATAAGCGATGGTGTCGCGTGAGTGTGCGAGGAATGCCTGAAGGTGTTTAGTGGGGACGAGTCACAGAGCACGTAAGAGGGGGAAGAGCCACATTTGGTTTACGAATCGTGACTCGTCCAGGCCTGATATAAAGGATAGTATGAAGGGGAAAAATTGTGCACAGAATATTTCCGTCGATAGTTATACCGAACCAGTTTTCTATAATTTCGTCGAAGTATAAAGATTTGACGGAGGCTCAGAAGTTCGAAGGATTAATCCTTTAGGCACGACGCGCCACTATAGTGACTTTCGCGAATGTTTCGTGCTTTACTTAATTGCATTATTAGTTATTAACCAGTTGAGCGTGTTTGACGACTATATCCGTCATGGAGATGTGGCAGAATTTTGTGTCATGATGATTATATTCGTCATATGTAAAATTTTGTTACAATTTGATATTTAAATTGTAATTCCGGCGAAAACTAAATTATATCTGTAAATTTTAATATGTTTAAAATGTTTAGAGGTCAAGACGAAATGAAACAAACAAATGAAAATTCTAAATAATTTGAGTTGGATTCGTCTTTTTGGATTCGTCATCGCTTGATTATCGCGACACACACTGGTGGGCGCTTTGAAAAGAGATCGCCACAGTTAACTGGTTAAAGTAAATGATTAAAGTGAAAGTATATGTATCGTATCGTTAAGAAAAGTGATAATTTAATCATGGAAACTTGATTCGAATGTGCTCGTGTAGAAGACAGCATTGTCCTTCGTATATTAGAGTACAATTCGTAATTCGCGTCGAATTCTGCCATACAGAGAAATAGCCCCGCGTAAAATTCAGCCGTGCCTAAGAGGTGAACGTGCTATTACTTTTGAACATTTCAAAGGCCGGTATCTTTATACAATCTGATTGAACACAGAAAAAGGAATGCATCGAGAATTCACGGTCGAGAGATGCGAAAGAATTAAATCGAAAAGAAAGGTCTCATTTGGATTCAGAGGGGAATAGTGAAAGATCTGAACTGACGACCGTATATAGATGCATTCTAATGGAAACGGGACGAAACAGGGCAGTCCGGCTGGATACCGGCTCTTCCTTCTGCGTTAGGGTGCTCGTTGTCGTGGCTGCGGTGGGACAATTGCCAACGGTGGACGTGTTTCATTAACGTCGGCGTACCGTCGCCAACAACGGAACTCCGTGAACCGCCTTCATTTGCGGCATCTTTCCACTTACCTTCATTATAAAATGACTATCGAGAAATTGAATTATCCCCGGGGAAAAATGTTTCCAGAAAATGATCGCCGGTGGAATAAGCAGAAGCGTCTCTCCCTGTGGATAAATTTAGAACGTACAAGATTCTACAATAACGTAGAAATTACTCGACGTTATCGCTAGACTGTGGATGGTTTATGCATTTATAGCACACGTGAATTTTTAAAATTCAAGAAAATATGTAAAGTAACGAAAACTAATTATATTTCTCTTTTAATTTTACAGTAAGGAATATTTAGAACGTATAAATTCAGAGGAACTAGTAGTATTATTGTTTTAATTTTTCAATAGCGAATATTTTAGTAGACAATTTTTCTGTATTTTAATTATTATAAAATAACGAATGAAATAGGAATTTGCATAAAGATTGATAGTCAATTCACATTGGTTTTAGGCTAACGTAACTCAACAATTCGAGCCTGTTTAATACAGAGACCAGAGCTCATATTTTGAGTAATGTATTAATTATGAATCTAATGGTCTTACTTTCCAGATTCACAAATTCTGTTAATGAGCTGATGGATGTTCGCAAGATTGTCTGAAATTGAACATTTTCTTACCCAACCGGTTCGCAAGATCTGAAAGCTAGAAGTCCATTATTTTATATAACATGAAAAGTTCGCTATGATCGGGCAGCCCGGCTCTTTCCATCTATTTTCGTCATTCATCAATTATTCTCTACTGATTCATTTACCACATATTGGTACCGGAAGAGAATTTTCGTTTGAAATATGGATCCGCTCCAAAGTATTGACTTCGTATAATCCGATAAATCGATATTCCGAAAAAAGTTCTCATTCATTATGAAGCAGCGAATATTACGTGGTTCTGACGATCGATCTCGGCCTTCTAAAACTGTGATGGTCTACGGGTCGCATGTGGCCCATCCGCTGTTTACCTGGGGCCCATCAACGCCGCGCTCCCGTTCAAAAACGATTGGCAAGCGGCCCACGTTTGGTATTAGATTTTCAATTGTAGCTTACTGCAGGTAAAAAGTTGCTCGTCACTGTTCGCAAACAATATCTCAATTATCGGAATAAACTTGAGGAACGCATTTTATTAATTGACATAACCTTGACATGACCTTGACATTATTTACTAAAATCTTGAGATTGCGAATACTATAGCTAATAATATAGTATAACATAGTATAATAATATAATTAATAATTGTCAAAATACAAATTCTTGTTTTATCACATCACAGTAAATTGTCTTGCGTGACAAAATCGACGAAAAATGTAATTTCTTTGTAACGTTCTTACGCATGAAACGTGTCACGTGTATAAAGATACTGGAAGAGCACACTGTATTATACTTCGTTGATCGACCGTACCATTTGAATGCGCGTATTATTCTCCCCGCGGCAATTTATCAATTCCCGTCCCCAAGAATAGCTTGCTACAGGCAAACGAGCTTTCAAATAAACATGCCTATAGTACGGTAATTTTCGTGCACGGAATTTATCGGCCGCGCAGCCGGGATTCTACCGAGGACACTACACGCGAGAAACAAGACACGGTTGCTCCCCAATGATAACATTCCCAGAGGTGCGTCGCGATAAATCCGCAGGTGAAAGTCAACATGTACGAGTGTTCTCCGCGCGTGCTAAAATACAGACACACTGCATCCGTGTTCCTCGAGACCGGGAACAGAGTCGTCTCGCAGCCTTACAACATCTGTCGACTCGGTTTCGCGCTACTCGAATTTCATTCGCACCGCTGCACTACATTTTTCCGTACCGGCTTCATTAACTGTTCCAATTTGTCACTCTTCTATACACCGAATTAATACTGTATGCCAATCTAGTAACCTACATAATTGACGGAGTGTGAAATTCGACTCTGTTTGTAACGTGCGAGTGCTTCGAACAGGACTCAAAAATGGTCTGCGTTCTCGCAGTTATTCCAATTTCACACGTTTCTCGTATACAGTCGGCGTAAAAAGTGTTGGTACAGCTTTTGAAATCGAATAATTGTTTTATAATTGGACCAGGCGTTCTAAGATTTTTTAGAACGTTAGAGGAATCAGTTTACTAGGAAATGACTACGAAATTGCAATTGGTGGGATGGGAGAAAAGTTATGGAATGATATTTTCCCAACTTTTTTAGCTGAAAGTTTAAATGATGCTGTTTGTTTCCCGATAACTTACATGCGCACTGAAAATTTCATTGAAATCCTTCGTTGAAATATATATTGGGTAGTTCTGGAAATTGTTTCGTTCTTTTCTTTTTTAAAGTAGGACGATCTTTTAACCTGTAGATTAAAAAAGAACTTTCTGACATATTTCTGGCAACTTTAAAATTTTATGCTGCTTTTTATTGGCAACATACTGAATCAAGTATAGTTCTCACGCGACAAGAAGGCACCTACGTGTTTACATTCCCCCTCTTACTAGCTGTCCCACTGTCGCAACTGGTAAGCCGCAACTGCTGTGGTGGTGGGGCAGCTAGTAAGAGAAGTTATGTAAGTGTGTTTGACGACTATATCTGTCATGCGTGAAATTTTGTTACAATTTGATATTTAAATTGTAATTCTGGCGAAAACTAAATTATATTCGTAAATTTTAATATGTTTAAAATGTTTAGAGGTCAAGACGGAATGAAACAAACAAATGAAAATTATAAATAATTTCAGTTGAATTCGTCTTTTTGGATTTGTCATCGCTTGAATATCGCGACACACACTGGTGGGCGCTTTGCAAAGAGATCGCCACAGTTAACTGGTTATCTTCCTTACAAAACGAACTTTTTAAAAAAGACGGCACAACTTTCGAAACGACCAATACAACAATATCAAAACGCAATATTCAAAATTCTTTCATCGCTTTCGCAGACAAGCATACAGAAAAGTTTGGAAAGCGGAAAATTCAACTTAATCTCTTACCTGCGGACGACGCGTATACACGCTATAAGGAAGTGGCAATTTTATATGTTACAACAAAAATACTTCTACGATTCAGATTAAAATGCTCGTGAAATATACTCGTAAATCTCATATAAATTAGAACAATTCTAGATCAACTTCTCAAAAGAAACAGCACCCAGTGTGATCGATAAAACGCGTACAATAGTAATTTGAAAAACAGATCGACGCAGCTAAGTGGTTCATTAAGTTTTTCCTTAGAACGTTTCATACGTTAATGTTAACGAATACAAAATCAACTTCCTTGAGTTATAAACTGATACAGAGATTTAAGATTGTTCACGTGGAAACTACGCAGTCTAACGACTACGCTGTTATCGAAGAACGCGTCGCGGCGTCGAAATTTCGGGTACCGTCATCAAATCTGGCACACGCGATAAGAATGAACGAGGCAGTATGGGAATAAGGGAGGCAGCACACGGGAATAATATATGTATAACACTGTGGAAACGTTATTGCCGCGTCCAATAACGTCGTGAAGCGTGCGTTCATCCGTGGATGACGAGTCCCCGACTTTTGTTTGACTTGACGACCGACCGCTTAAGTCCACAGATACCGCCGGTAATTTCCATCGAAATTTCAATCTCGTTTATCCGTAAAGTAACTTCCATGATCCACCGTCCGTCGCAGTGATCCCTCGCACCATCGGTTTCCGCCCCCTCAGGCGATCGTCGCGAGGGGGAGCGAAAGGTGGGCAAGAAGGGGGATAGCGCGGTGCGGCACGTATCGAATTTTAATCAATCACCGATAGGGACAGCCAATTCCAAAGCCAATTAACATATTCATTCCGCGGGACTCGCCACCATTTTTCCACTGATTTCAGCGGAATTCAAATTGCAATATGGCGAGAGCCACCATTACGAAGCCTAGGGAGGCCGCGCGGTCATTACGCGGCAGTCATTACTGGGCGCGTTCGTTCGCGGTAATATTGCTCGAGTCTGCGGAATTAAAAAAGACAAAAACTGGCGACACAGGGAAGAAAAAATCGGGGGGGAACGGAAGAGCGAACGAGAGCGGGCGGCGTGACGAAACCGAATGAAAAAGAACGCGGCCGGACGAAGAGAATCGGTGAAAACGTAGCTTCTATTGCAGCCGGAGAGAGTTCATCGGTTAAACTCACCTGACGAAGTGAATTTTGATAGTATCGCGTTATTAAAACGGTTCTCAAACTGGCGCGGCTCCGCCCGCTCGGCTCGGCTACGCTCGACTCGGCTACGCTCGACTCGGCTCGGAAGCTCCGTTTAAACTCCTCCAGTTTCCAGGAGTCCTCAAATTCCTATGACCGTTTACGCTCGCGTTTAATCCCGCGTAAAATTCGCCCGCCGGGAATCTTGGCTTTCGAGTGGCAATTAAAATATGGAATTCCATTCGAAAAAATCGGAGCCTGAACTGCGAGAACAACGGTGTGGTTCGCGCAATTTCGAACTCCAACAAGAAAACTTTGAGAACCATCGCACTGCGCCGGGTACGTTTCACCTTCTAACGAGGTGCAGCCGAGCAGGGGAAGGTGGCGAGAGTAATTGCCGAAACGAGGATTTAATGCGCAAAAATAAGCAACCGTATCGGTGGCTCGATATCATAAATGGAAATTCAATGGGATCGCGGTTCGCGCAGACCGGCTGATCGAACCGGTGCTATATCATCGTCAGTAGTTAAGGT
>CM052161.1:14173533-14186296 GCA_028455555.1 Augochlorella aurata | reverse complement strand
TTTTCAAAAATATCGTAGTCTGTGGAATTACTAAATTTATTTTAAAAAACACCTTTATAATATGCTAGTAACAAGGTTAATAAATATGGTTAATAAGTATTTGTTCTTAATTTCTAATCGCCGAGAAATCGCCGGTCTTAGAGTAAGCCCAATAAGCACTGGACGTATTAAAGACGTCCATTTTAGGTCTGAACGTCTTATGTCTTTAACACGTTTTAAAGACATACCAAATAGACGTCTTAAAGACGGCTTAAAGACGTCCCGAATTGGACATTGTTTTAATATCTTTAAGACGTCTCGAATATCCTACACGAAACGTTTTTCAGACGTCTTAAAGACGTTTTTCTGCTATCTGGGAGCCAACGGGAAATAATATGCCGTCATTTAAGTATTACTGTCACGTCTAATAAAAAATGTTTCTAAAATCTCGTCATGTTGTGTGACAAACATCGGCTCACGTTTAAATTCTTCCTCAAAGTTCTCTCATCGCAGGAACTTAAGATTCAGTAGGCTCATTTCATAGAACACGCCCAATATAAAATTATATGTATAAAATTTCCTCTTTTAATTATACACCGATTATGCTACACATTTTTCATGCAATATCTCGATAATTGTAGTTCCCTAGACAATTCAATGTGTATCTACGAATTCGAAGGTGTTCCGGTGGTCTCGTGTTTCTAGGACGAGCTGTACAAGGTAGGCGGTTCGTTCAGGTTCGGATTCGTCGTTCGAGGTTTGATTCTCGACCTGGACGTTCATATTTCAGCCAGAACCCCCTTATCCTTCGCGAGGCAACGATGTGGTTCTACTCTGCGGCCATCGATCGGATGAGAGACAGGGGGCCGTGGAGGAAACGAACGACGACCGCTGCTTCCATCCAGATTTAACGCTGGCATTTACATTTAGAAGAGCTCCTCGCCGAGCTGTTGTTTACTAATCGGATCCGGAAAATGGTGCTCGGGAGCCGTGAGATTCGTTCTTAACGCTGTAAACACGATCCAATGACCACCCGATGCTCCGTCTATGGCTGGGCTTAACCGAGCCACCGTCTGCGCCACCGCTGTTGTCTCTCGTTTCGTCGTCAAACATCCTTCATCCTTTTTCCTACGTTGTTTTACACTTGGACGGCTGTTTGGGAAGAGACCGATATCGTTGTTCTCGATTTATCTTTGAATCTTGCTTGGCGTTTTTAGAGAAGTTTGTCGGCACAGAAAACGTCGCTCAGTGTCTTCGATGGCAGTTTGTTTAATTGATTGATCGTGGTCTTTCGAAAATTATAAGGAATTTACGTTTACGAAGATAGTTTCTTATTTTGGGGAAAAATCTAGGGTCGGACTCTGATTAATAATTATTAGACTGCGGATTTTATCTGCTTGCGACATATGTGAGTATTTATGATGTCAAACAGTAGAAAGATTAAAAACATTTAATAATGTCAATATGTTACTTCCGACGTGCTAAAATTATTAAGGAAGGATGCAACTTTTAAGTTACTTCTATTTTTTGCTACAGATGCAGACAATTTTTATTTTGCACAAAGACCTGCACTCTAGTAATTACGGAACATTCTTAATCCTTTGAAAGCTGACGTTTCTGTTAGCTTCGCATGCAGTTGGTGCTTTAAAATACTTAATAGATGAATTTGGTATAGAAACATCTGCATTTCAAATTGATGAACAACAATTGAATAGATAACTATTTCGGTAATGAAGCAAAATTATCGTATACTGTACTCCAAATTGTAATTTACTCGAATTAAATTTTGATACTTGTTGCGTATTAATATTCCAAAAGCCCTTTTCTAACAACATAAACAGACAAAAAGAAAGCAGTGCAATAGAAACGTAATATAATTTTTGGCAACGAACTGATTTAATATTCAATTTGCCGAATGTAAATAGTTACATCCGTGCACACAGTTATACAGTTTACAGAGCATGCCACTTAAATTCCAGTTAGTTTACCGCGATGGTGATCGACACATTTCCGTCGCAGCAATGCACAATATTTCCCTGCGAGTAAATTCAAACACGGGAGCGAACATATTTGTACACACTGTCAACAGACATTTATTTTATCGGCGGAAGTGTAAATATGACCCGCGATAAAACAGACGACAATTTCTTGTTTTGCAGCTTCTGGCGGGAAACAATAATCCGTACACGGAGAAGGAGCAGGTCTTCGATCCGGCCATCGTGGCGACGAAAGTCCGTTTCATCCCGTATACCTCCCATATGCGGATGGTATGCATACGAGTGGAGCTTTATGGCTGTCCATGGACCGGTGAGTAAAATTTAAAGCCACTTCTCTTTCCACCCGCTATCTCCGCGTCTCTGCACTTATTCGCGACAAACCGTCCGTAGAGAAGGATTGAAAACTACGACTAGATAGTTTTCGCACATTTTCATCGCTGTTGCAACATTTCTGCGCTTCCTACAATCAAAAAATTCCTCGTGGCGAAGTACACATTTTTCTTACATTTATGACGGCTTCGCTTCCGTCATATTGTTTATTGTAGAACGCCTTTCAAAACTTAATGTAGAAAACAGAAAACGTTTATGTCTTTAATATTTTTTAAGCATGTCTTTCGAGTACAATCTTTTTAGACTTCTTACTGGTATTTTTTTATAAAATGAATGGATTGCTGATTTTATGCGTTCGTACCAAAGATGAGTGCAGTGAACGATAGAGATATACAGGGTGCTACAAAATTATTGTAACTCCGGGAAATGAGGGGTTCCAGAGGTCACTTGAAGTAACTTTTTCCTTAGCGAAAATGCAATCTGCAGCTTTGTTTACGAGTTATTAACGAAAAACTGTGGCCAACGAGAGGCGAGCGAGAGAATTTTCAACGAAGTCGAGCAGTGAGTGCCCTGCTTCGCTCCGGGGCACGACGGAAGGAAAGGGATACAATGAAGAAGTCCCGGAGCTTGGCTCCTTGGGTTTTGGCTCCGCCCTTTGGAGCTTGGCCACGCCCTCTTAGAGCTTGGACACGCTCTTTTAGAGTCTGGCCACGCCCTCTTAGAGCTTGGACACGCTCTGTCAGAGTTTGGCCACGCCCTCTTAGAGCTTGGCCCCGCCCCTTGGGGTTTTGGCTCCACCCTCTCGGCGCTTAGCACTTTAAAGTTTTTAAATTTGTTAAAGAATAAAATACATTCCTGAGTAACTATTATTTTTTGCAATGGATCTGGACAATTTTTATCTTATACAGAAATTTCTAGTCGGATACAATAAAAGATATTGGGACAAAAATTCAACTGTTTCTAACATTCCGAAAGAAAGCGTCTGTTACTACCAAAAAATGATTAGAAACAGAGAGAAGTACATTTTGACAACATCATTTGAATTAACAATTAACCAAAAGCCTGTAAAAAGATTGCAGCCGTTGTTAAAAAATTGATAACATTTATTCCTTATTTCAAGCTTATTGCATCCCGCTTAAAGTTTCAACAATAGAATTTGTATCAGATTCTGATACAATGAATATTCAATTAAATCACAGTTTCCGCTATTTTTCATTTGCGAACTCAGTTAAATAAGCTCCATTGAAGCTCACTGGATACGATAACTAGTTAAAAACACAGCCAGCGTTAAGTGGATTTTCTACTCGGCGTCGGCTGCATTCGTATTCTTAAACTTCGATCGAATAGCAACAACTTCGCCGGCTCGAATCCGGCATTAACGCAGATTTAGTAGCGGCCACGATTCAAAGAGAGTACAGGTGTGCTTGCGTTAATCCGACCCCGAAACGATTTGGCGAGCCGAGTGCCGGTATGCGCGTAGTCGTTGCTCGAAATCACGGTTATAAGTATCGATATTACGGCGGGTATCGACGCTGCTTCCAATTGCTTACATGGCAAAAGGTATTTACACGGAATACTCATTTATACTAAAATAGTGATAGACTTTATCGCTGCTTGCGGTTATTAAATCTTTCGAAGAGAAAATCGTAGTAAACTGCCTAATCGATTTTAACGGACTCGAAGCATGTCAAATATTTTACGTTCTTTAACTTTAAAGTCACGTATTTATTTTTCACATTTTACAAGTTTTATTTCGCTATTTTCTCAAAATTACACTAAACATTATGCTTAAACTATAAGAAATTGTGACAATTCCTACCAAGATTTTCTTGACCTTTTCGAATTGAGTAACACGGATTACAAATGTTCAATATAATTAATTTGTGTACTGTAAAATATATTTTGTAATATATATTTTGGAATAATTAGGAAAATTTCAGTGGAAAAGTTATTGGAAGAAATTTACAAATGTATACTTCGTTAATTACAGAACAAAGAACGTTTCCAAAAGTAATGTCTTTTAATTTTGATACGATGGAAATTATTTTCACTTGAAAAATAGCTAAGATATTTCTTCCTGCATATAGTATTTTGATTTCGCATTATGTTTGTATTGCATTCATATAAAATTGACCTCAATTAATCGTGAAATAGCTTTAGTTTCGGATATAAGCTAATTTAATGTTTCTTCTTAAATACAAATGTGAATTGAAAGATCCATAGAAAGATACTAATGCTGAAGAAGTTGAATGGGGGTTCAGCCAAGGCAAAGTTCTCAAAAGCATCTTCCAGACAAGGATTCAGCATGATCCACTGTTCGAATTCTATCCATAAACCATCGAACGAATTAATATTAAGTAAACGGAATATTTTCATTCGGTCGTTGTCGCGTCGTATTATACAATAGCATGAGCGTAAACGACTGCGGTATTATATATTCAATTCCGGCATCGAGCAATTACCGTAACAAAACGAAAATATTTTCCATATGGTGGTCTCTCTGCCGGTGATTCCAGTTGAAATTACTGGATATTACCGTGCGTGCGACACAGAACGGCACGGCACACGTGGCCGGCATACATTTCTTGGCGCATTTTTTCTCCCCCCCCCCCCCCACGGTTCCCCGCTGCGTACGCAGCGAATAACACCATGATAAATACGGAGATGGCGTTTTTACGGCGCATGAAATTTATCGTTTATACTGCTATCGGGAAAAGGGGCCACCGAGAAGTGAATTGGCCGCGCCATTTGGAAAACGCGCGCCTGTTGTTCACCCGCAATTGGGTATTTCGAACTCCTTACGGCGGCCATTCCTGTGAACCGATTAATTGAACCTATTGTGTTCGAATAGAAACTGAAGGCATTCACTTATCTGCTTATTGTGATAATTTTTCAAATTAGTATTATTAAATAAGTTGGATCACTCAATATTCAATTACTTGAGAAAATAATTTATTGGAACCATTTGACATTAACGTCAAATAATTTCACTAGGTTTTGAAATTGATTTTTATTGTAATATATTGAACAAAGTAAATGTTACTAGGATTACTAGACTGTAAAAAAGTTGAACTACTATTTTCTGTGGTAAATTTTGACTTTCTAGTTTCGCTTTAATTAATTAAATGATTTTGATATTGTGGTAATGTTTGATATTCGATAGTTAATGTGTTAATAAATTAGGTTAAGAAGGTAGAAGTATTATCGATACGAATCAATGTGCTACATTATATTTTTTTTCTTTAGCGGTATCATGTTGTAACAAAAGAATTTTCTCTACTAATTCCTCCTCGATGATAAATCATTAGTGTTTTCAAATAGTATATTACTTTTGGTATAACAAGATATTATTTTAAACTTTTCAAAATCGTATTTTCTAGTTATATTCTTTTGCGCAGGTGCAAAGAAATTTTTAGCTGCCGTCAGTTTGTAATTAGAATCGAATAACACTTCTTGCTAAGAGCAATCAAATTTTATTATTAACAGGTTTCATCTCTGACTTCCGATTATGTTCGTTACCTTCATCCGTGTAGTAATAGAGATGCAGCCAACTGATTCCGGATATTCACCCAAGGAAAGTGTTGAAACTTGCACGGCGGACGTCTTTAGCAAAGTCTGCCACTTCTCTCAGCTATCGTTTCGACGTCCAATAAATCATTTCTCGTTGGTCCTATGGGAAAAAGCCAGGCAGAAACGGTACCTTTTTATTGGCTGCGATTCTGGCATTGATGAAGATGTATAAAGATTAAATTACGAACGGTTTCCCTGTCTTTTTGCTACACTCGGAAATAACTCTTATACAATCATTGTATCCAATAATCATTTAAATCGTCAAAAATATCCTGTTGATAGCTGAGCTTCAAGGTTTACCGAAGTTAACATTGTTATTAAGTTGTCGAATTTAAAAGTGAATGTACTGCGTTTAGTTTCGTTTAAAAAATTTCAAGTCAATCTAAAATATTTGAGAAAATTATAAGGTACCAGGTAAATGGTGGAAATATTATATTTCTACGCACGTAACCACGGAGCTGATTGATCGACGGTACCTGGGTCCACTTCGACCCACCTGTGGAAGCCCTCATCTAACTTTTTAGCTTCTGTCGATTAACTTAATCTGTAATTTATTCGCAAGAAGTTCGCGAACTAGGTCGACTTTTTCGTAGAAAGTGTGATGAAAGATACATATAGGATAATGTATAAAAAATCGCATGGACCTAAAATATTACCACTATCGTCTGCATTTAGAATTACGAACAGCTTGTGATAATTTCTTTGCAGCGTTCAAACGCTTTATCGATTTTTTACAACGTTTCGTGTTGCAGCCTGCATTCTTAAAAGGCCTAGACTACTATGGGCGTCCAGATGTGCTTTGAAAATTTGCGCATGATTTACTGCCGGCGCAAATGTTTGGCGCTCATAAACGACGGGCTAATTTTACCAGATATTATTATAATTATTATTAATGAACGTATACCACACGTTTCAGTGCTTCGACCACTTCAAAGTAAATTTATTAAATTTCATTTTTACGTTAAAACTGAAACGTTGCACGGTAAGGGAAAAAAGAAGAAAATGTAGTGTGAACATTTATTAAGCTTGAAAATGTATGTTTAAATTATCTATGTACAGTAGGATTTTTTAAAACGACATATTATACATCATTTCCCGTTGGTTTTGACACGCAGATTTCTACTCCGATCGTAAAATTTACTATCACTTCAGGATTTTGAAACAATCGGCGGATTATCGAATCATTTCAACAACAAAATCACGATTTCGTTAAATTTTTCGTTTAAATCGATTTTCCTTCAAAATCTTAAAGTGGTAAATAATTCTTGCGACCAGTTTTGAAAGCAACATATCAGAGTCTGTGGACAATAATGCATAGCATACCATTCAAAAACTCCAACTGTACATGGTGTTAGAGAAATCATAATTTCGTTGAAGTATTTCAATCTTAACTTAAATTTTTAAAGTCAAACAACGTTCATACTACATTCCCTCTATATTTTCCTATTTCTATAGCATATTAGCTCTAACGTAAAAAAGAGACTGCTTCATCTCATTTCTATCAAAGGTTCTTTGATTTTTACACAACTTGGTTACTTTGTTCCACTGTGCGTCGTTCCTAGCATAAGTTTTGGTCGAATTATACTGCGAACGACGTACAGTGTAGCAAAGTAACCAAGTTGCGTAAAAATCAAAGAATATTTGATAAAGATGAAATCTTTTCAACCACTGAACCCCATTCTCAACCCTCATTTCCCGATTGCGAGCGACTTTTGGGACACCTTGTATATGAAAATGTGCCGTAGCCGAAAGGTTATAAAGTCTAGCGTAAAGAACCGTAGATTTCCGAAGCTCCGTACAAGCGTCTCCCCGCGCTTATCCAGCCGGAATCTTATCACGTATTGTCGGAAATAAAATGTCGGTAGCATTGCCACATGCCGTCACGATGATGCATAGTTTCGGAGCATGCCGGCTCGCGGATATCTGGGTAACGTGACGCGCCTTTTGCTTTTGTTGCAGAGGGCCTGGTGTCGTACTCCATGCCCCAAGGAATTAAGAGGGGCTCGGAGGTTGACCTTTCCGACAGAACGTACGACGGTCGGGAAGAAGGAGGTTACCTCTCCGGGGGACTCGGTCAACTTGTCGACGGGCAAAAGGGTCGTGACAACTTCAGATTGGACGTCGGCGGTAACGGGAAAGGTGAGCTGCTTCGTGCTGGAATGAGATTAGCGTTAGAGCCTGATCGTGTCTAGATTAGCGTGATAGAGCCGTCACGGCTACACTCGCGAGTTACCCGTTCGTTGGCAGACTTATGTTGTTCTATCCTCTCTTCCCTCGTTCTCCAACTGTTCCTTTTTATCCGCATGAATTCCCGGTCTCTACCGATGATTGGATGCCCAGCCGATGATGCTTTAATTGAACCAACTTTTCATCGCGTTTCATTCGCGAGAATTTCACGCCACGGAGACTAGCTCGATTCGGAAATGAACAAGGCCAGACTCATCTATGCTTGTACATCAAACGTGACAGCAACTCGGAAAGTTATATGATCGTATCTGTAGACGTCATGTTAACGGTTTGATTTCCGCGTCACCCATTTCCATTCGTGACGGAAATATTTGCTGAGATTTGATAATTAATTTTTACGAGGATCTATTAGATTTTTGCTAATTTGATCAGGATCAGCGAAACGTAAGAATGCTGGAAGGTAATTGCTGTCATAGACCGTAACTTTTTAATTTAGATTTGGTTAAATGAAATATATTATTCATTTTGGGAATTTATTCAGGTTGTTGGCGTGGCTTTGTCAAAGTGGTAAAGGACGAATAAAATTATACCGGAATTCAAACTGAAGTTATTTAGGTGTTTAAGTTTAACCATAAATTCGTTAGGTCAGTCTCCCATTTCTTAGTTTCATATTGTTGCGTTTATGAAGATCCTATTTTAATCGTTTGACTCCCAAGCAGCGCGATCGCGCTATTGAGATTTTATGTCGAGAAAACCCAGTACATTTCGAACATTGTGGACAACTGACGGTGCGCTACCGATTGCTGAAGTCGCGCGCTCAGATTTACTGAAGCAAGTACATGACACAGCTCCTTTTAATAGATTTTCTGTTTTGATTCATTCTACCTTTTTGGGGATATACCAAATTTAAAAATGTTAGACAGTAAATCATTTTGAAACACACAATTATTAACAATGAGAAACACATACGCAAGAAAACGTCCGATCGCTTTGCAAACTGCAATAGATGTGACGGAGCGATGAGAAAAAAACGAGAATCGCGTTACCTAATGAATACAAGAAGCGCTATCGCGTCGCTTGGTATTTTTCGACATAAAATAAAACAAGCGCTATCGCGCTGCTTGGGTCTTTTCGTACTCATTTAGAGAAAGCACGGTTGCGCTATTTGGAATTCTTCGACAGTGTTTTTTCAATAGCCCCTGGGACTCACACTGTTACCTCCCAGGAGGGGAGTGTGGCCTATTGGCCAGGAGGCTTGGCTTATTGGCCATTGGGGTACTTTTAGGATAGTTTTGGGGCAGTTTTAATGTAGTTTTAGTATATATTTGGGGCAGTTTTAGGGTAGTTTTCGGGTACTTTTGGGATAGCTTGGGGTAGTTTTAGGGTAGCTTTGGGTACTCTTGGGATACTTTTGGGATAGTTTTGGGGCAGTTTTAGGGTAGTTTTAGCGAATCTCAGGGCAGTTTTAGGGTACTTCTAGCGAAATTTTAGGACAGTTTTGGGATACTTTTGGGATAGTTTTGGGGCAGTCTTAGGGTAGTTTTACTGTAATTTTATGACAGTTTTGTGAAGTTTTGGGGTACCTTTAGGATAATATTTGAGCAGCTTTAGGGCAGATTAAGGGCAGCTTTGAGGTACTTTTGGGGCAATTTATGGGTAGTTTGAGGATAGCTTTGTGGTATTTTTGGGGTACTTTCGGGATAGCTTGAGGGCTGTTTTATGGTATTTCTAGTGTAATTTTAGGACAGATTTGACCAGATAAAAAATTATCTACATAAAATATTATCTAGATAAAAAGTTATGTAGTTAAAAAATTGTTTAGATAAAAAATTATCTAGATAAAGAACTATCTAAATAAAGAAGTTACTAGATAAAAAGTACTATGTGTAAAGTTACTAAATAAAAAGTTACTACATAAGAAGTTAACAGGTAGACTATCAACTTAATACATACTATATAAATGCTAACTATACAGTATTAACTAACATACTATATAATATTTCGTTAATATTTTGTAACATACTCTATTATATTATATATACTATATAATACACAGCTATACAAATTAATATAACTCGAGTATAGTTCAGGATGTATCTAAGAACCACATAAAATTTCGCGTCGCTATCTCCGACAGTATCCCGCAAGAAATTCCAAAATGGTATCTACTTTGAACCGTTTAAAGTTTGAACTTAATCTCGATCCGATTTAAGAGAACTAAAGCACCAGGAATACAGTGAACTATACGGTTAATCAGTGTGCAGCGGGAATCCCCAGTAAGACTGCGCAATGAGTTGGCACTGGTATGTTAAAGCCAAGCCCGAAAAATTGTGTTGGAAGTTTAGGGTGCAGGGAAATCATGGAACTTCTTGAACCAACGCCAGATAATCTACAGAGCGTTCGGACGGCCGGTCAGCGTTGAACTCGCAGGGGTGGATTCGTCGTGGCGTCTCCCGAGCTCGTAGTTTCAAGCGAAAATAAAATTTGCCTTCGCGTCGAATCCAGGTGTGTAGGCCAGCCCGGAGATAAGAGAATCGTCGGAGGAACCGTCGCGCTGGTGGACTGAGAGATCGGACCCTCGGAGGCAAACGTGTTCCATGCCGTACTCGAATCTGTTCCAATTTACATTTATATTGAACCGCGGGCTAGACTGCGAGCCACACGGCTGTTTACCGGCTCCCAGGATACATTTGTGTCTTTCCATTTACGCGGCCGGGACAGGCCGGCCCGCTACCCGACTACCTACTCCAGCTTCTTAAACTTTTAAACCCAGTCGCGTCGAGACTGCGTGCAGCTTCTCTCGACTCTCTTTACACCGAGCCACGGCATCTCTTCCTTTTCCTTCGCACCGAGAGAGCCCCAACGTTCCGCCGACTGAATTTGATTCCCCTCTAAACTGCCATTGACTACGTTACCTAATGATAATTCCCAGGTTGGTCGTGCTATGTGACATTAATGCAATTTATTCTTTCTAACAGTGCACGTAACTTTGCTGGACAAGTAGGTCAAAAGGCAATTTTTTAAGTATGCTACAGGAAAAAGCTGCTATAGTACGAGTATTACATATGTATATCATGATCAGATAGTAACAGGAAACACTGTTTGAAATTTTCGATTTTCTCGCCTGGCGACTCGCGAGGCAACTGATTTGAGGTATCTGAAATATATTTAAGTTAATAGACCTGTAAATCTGGGTAGCACCAACTTTTCACGACTTTTAAAAATTCATTTTCATCGCAACGTATCCGAACAAACTGAATTCGTCTAGGATGTTTCGGATGCGAAAGAGTTTCTAATGTCATCCACTAAGATAAATTTTAATTTTCTAGTTTCGGTTTAATTAATTAAATTGTTAAAGAGGATTAATTAAATTAATTAAACGTGTTGAAGAGGAGGAAGCGCTAATTAAGGAAATCATAGGGGGTTGCGTGAACAGGAGAACGGTGGGTCGAGAGGAGCATAGCAGCGCGAACAGACACATTCACGACGAGCGAAAAGTAGTCTAAAATCACGCTGTTGCTTCGAAATCGCCGGAATTCAGTGGAATCTGACCGGGCAAGTGACAACGCGAGGAATCGACGGCGCGCAACCCTCTTTACGAGCGCCATTCGCTCGGTCGTATAGTTCCAGGGCGGTTTAAGTGAGAAAATCATCAGGCTGCGAGTTCCAGCGACGATATACGCGCGCCGGTGTTTATCTTACGACCCTTCTGAATGTTCGGAATTGATGGTAGATAGCGGCCGAAGGCGGCGTCGGCGGCGACAGGAAACTGGAAACTATTTACTCGAGGGACGATATTAAGGGTGGGGCTTATATGAAAGCGGATAGATCAGACCGATATAATGCTGCGGTGCACACGGGTCTCGAACATTGTTGAGGGTACCGGAAAGGACTGTGTCACAGGAAAATCCGAAGCCAAAGGGGTAGAGCGCGGATACCGAATTGAAACGGAACGATTCAGACCCTCCTAAGTTTTAATAAGTTCGATGGTCCCTCGCCGCGACTGCTGCAACAGCCCAGAGCAGCCCGTTCCTTCGATTCCCTTACGACAATGTCGAAATGGAGCCGGCCTGTCCCAGCGTGCTCACGAAACCCTCGTTTCTTTTCCAACCCCTTTCCTTCTTTCGGCCGGCCGCCCCTGCTGCCACCCTTCCCTTGGAGAATTCGTCGAGAACGAGAGATAAAAGTGTGCAGGATTTATAGCGTAAAGGACGGATCCTTGTGATCCAGCGCAACGATGGTGTACTGTGCATTAACTTCTCACTATCTTATGAACCGACGCGCAATGGTCCGGTTTGAAGAATTTAGTGACATTTAACAAAAAAGTCGATTCTTCCTAATCGATAATTGTTCAATTTGTCTTGCTTTAGAAAGGTCTATGGACCTCAGAAAGCGAATAAATATTTTAGTTACTATGAACATTTAAGGTGGAGTGTTTTGAGAGTAGAATATTTCGCCTTCTTCGAAATGTCCTGCTCATTGTGTTCCATATTTTCGCTCAGTCTTTTTATATTATAAATATCATACCTTCCTAATAATAAATCATATATTTTTCTAGTCAATACTGACAATAAAATATAAAAACAGTAACACTGGTTGATATGTGACATATGTAAAAAGTTTCCTATATTCAACAGAGGATAACTTTTGAACTGCAACAGCTTCCGTGTTCTGGCTAAGAAGAATATTTTCTATACAAT
>CM052161.1:14142376-14173433 GCA_028455555.1 Augochlorella aurata | reverse complement strand
CTTTACTCCGACAGCGTCGAAGCTTCTTAATAATTTTGTGGAGTAGAGATGTTTAAATGAACCGAAAATCTTGAGTTAGACGATTGATTGAAATCGGTAGCGTCTGTAACGTCCTGCTGTCATTACACTTGCGAATTCCAAGATAGTAGGAGCAATCATCCGTAACTCGTGTGTTGGCGGGCACGAACGAAAAACACAGCTGTCAGCGTGCTGACGTTTCGCGCGCTGCAGCTCCGCCATCCAGACTTAACTAAACTTCCGGCGGTTCATCCCGGGAATGCGAGGCAACCGTAGTATTCCCGAATTCGCGCATGCGGCCGAAAGTTTGGCCAGGAAACCGCAGCCACCGTCTAGTTTAAAGGCGGAAATTCAAAGCGGACCGCGAAAAGTAACGGAGAACTGCTTCGGAAAAACGCGTAACTCGCGGCGCCGCTTCGCGCTGACTTTTTAGGGTTATTGCAGTCCATTTTCAATCCGCTCGCTGCCGCGGGACGGGTGCACCGGTGCATCTACCTGAATTCCGTGTAATCCAATGGCAGAATGCGTCGAATAACTGCCGTCGTGGATCGCTGCCACAGGACTCTTTCGGTCGTCGAAGCGTGTTTCGTTACTCTTGCTGCACTGACAGCAAAATCAAACAGTTTGGGAGATCGGGAGACATGTCTGATAATGCGTAATCAAAGATCACGTGACGATGTCATTATGTTGGACCTGCGTTATGCGAACAGAACGGAGCATAGGAGCACAATCTACAGGGCTATCCAAAAGTAGAATGCTGAATGAGTATATCTGTCAAACACTATGTTTCTTATCACTTTCTTTTTATTCCAACATACAATGATAGACAATTTTAATAATCAAGTCATATACGATTGAAGAGCGTATTAAAGTTATTCAAAATTTTAAAAATCAGTGTTCAATGAAAAATACGACAGAAATTATTTTTAAATAGTTTATTGTTCCATTAATTCTCTTGCAGAATCAAATACAATCACTTCTCCTGTATAATGTACAGAAACCGGTTTTCTCAGCTTGATTTATTCCTAGACGTCGATCTGATATAATGATAAACGCTTTATGTCATAGAAAAGTAAAACAGTAGAACCTCGGTTATCCGAACAATCAAATAAGACTCTTGGTTAGAATCTTAGGCTAAATTTGCATTGGATCATATATCGGGTCTAGTAATAGTTAATATCGTTTTCTAATACATTTTCAAAACTAATTTATTTAAACAAAACACAACAATTTAATGAATGATATAGTCGCCGTTGTTTTCAACTACTTGTGCCCAACCCTCAGGTAGTTTCTTAATCCCTCTATTGTAAAGTTCTTGTGATCTTGATTCAAAAAATTCGGTCAAGGTTGTAGTTTTTGAGACACTCTTCATTATTGAAATGATTTCCAAGAAGAAAGTTTTGCAAGGAACGAAACAAATGATAATCGGTGAAATTAAATAGTTTTTTACAAGTAAAGTTTTTTGTAAGTAAAATATGTAAATAATACGAAATGTTTAAGAACGTATATATAACAGTTTTTGAGCGGGTTACTGTGCCTATGAAAAGATGAGAAGTTAGTTACTGCGCGTCAGTTACTTACATAATTCTATAACAAAAATGTAAAAACGTCAGAAATTCCGCTATGAACAATTTAGTCTAATTTTATTATTTATGTTTGCTTATATCCGTATTTTCATTTTTGCATTCCTTTATACGTTTAGCCTAATTTATTATTCATGTTTCTGTATTCACTCATGAGCAGCTTTTACCTCCAGCGCAGTGAAAATAAAAACGTACCCCAATACAGTTTTCGAACAGTTTTTTTCGCCGATCATCGAGATTTTCGAGATTTTACCGGAACGTCGGCTAGTGCCCGACGCGATTCGCAAATGTGAGAGTCGAATGAAAATTGATTTCCCGCGTTGAAGCATTAAAATGCAGGCAACATTGCATTTAATTTCTCTTTATATTTTATTGCCTTTTTATGATTTGCAATATAAATGCAGAAATATTCGCAATTTAATGAATACTTAATGACGATCGCCCCGAATTCAGAATTTCATCGGGGAATTCGCGAAAAAATTTATCTCATTTATTCACAAGTTTATCGAGGATGAAACGGTGCTTTATTAATTTCGAATCGACCTCCGCTCTTTTTTATTTCGACGCGATACGCGTGCTTGTTTGTGTTCGTCATAAATGTACGGATTCTACGATTTAATCCCGAAACGACCCCCTTCGATTGTACGACATAAGTAACGCTGTCGAATGGCCTTGATAATTAAAGTACTATTTACTATCTTCAAGATATAAAAAAACACGAACTCAATGCAAACTTGTAAAAAAGTTTCTTCTTATTCCTTAGGAAAGTACGGTATCTGTTAGGAGGGTCAGAAAAGCCTCAATGTTTAATTATTTATTGATACGTTTGCAGACAAATTAAAAGTTTGCTCGACAGTGTTTCTAGGGTTAATTATGACAGTGCCATAGTAAATGAGCGCAACGTTTAAATAAAAGCAATAAAACGAATTCTTCGTTGGTGTTGCTAGGGTTTTGTTATCCGGCTATTACTTTGCTGCGTAGTAATTCGATCCTATTATATTGAACTGACAGTGCTACACATTTGGGTGAATGTCTCCCGTTACCTTGGGTAATTAAACTTTTGCCGCACTATCGTAAAGTTGCAGCGCTCCGTGACGCTGGATAGAGTCAGCAACTTGAATTACTAACCATCTAGAAACTGCGCTCTACTATTAACATGTCGACAGTTCGAACCAAACAGAAGACTATAATATTCATCGATCTCGTAAGGGGTACGAACTCGTACGTTGAACTACCCAGACATTCTGTATTAAATCTTAAACCAGCGTACTTCGAGTAGTCAGAAGCTTTACTATACCAATCCCCATCTGTCAGTGAGATGGATTAGTTGAAACGATCTCTTGCTGGTTATAGTTAAATGCAGTTAAAATAGTCATTAATCTTATTGAAACATCGCAATCGTAAATCGATCCTTTTTTTAAAATTTGTTTATTTAATGTCGCATATGCTTAATAGCAATTAGCGACCACTTATGGGATTACAGTTGTAGAGTTACATATAGATAAAATATATACAATAGTTTTTGCTCAAATTGTTATCAAACAACTTGGTTTCTTCTAACTATAACATAACTTTTGCTGTTTTTAACGGTACTTTTGCAATGCAATTGTGAGGATTTTCTGATTAAAATAAGACCAAACGCGATATAATTTTAATAACATTACATTGATTCTTATGAAAAATGTAAATATACTTGTAATATTAATATTAACTTAAATATCTAAGAAAATCAGTGAAACGACATCCTAGACGAAATTTTCGTTTTTTCCTAGTTTATACTTCCCTACAGCCCGAAATTATTGTTCTATTTTAAAGAGTAATGTTTTATACCTGTTCCATCATTAATTTCGAGACGTAAGCATAATTTATTAAATATGATACAGCTATGCGAGTATAAAGTATTTATTTAACTATTGTTTTAACTAATGAACCGATGCATGTTATTTTGCTGTAAATTTATAACTCGGACAATTATTTCGACATGGAGAAACTATTAACCCTCCAACCACGAGCAACGTGGAATTCGCATTGTAAATATTTTGCAAAACTTACCATTGTGATTTTTATAAAGAAGAAAATTGAATATTTGAATATTTTTGCATCAATAAATATTGATAAATAGTCGATAAATATTGTCTGTGAAGTTGATAAATATTGTCTGTGAAGTGCTATCCCTAATCTTGGAAATTTTGGAACGTATAATTGATTCTGATAGTGATAGCGACGGAGTACTTTCATTGTAATCACGGTGTAGTGAAAAAACTATCAATATCTTTTGCTATTTCTTGTTAAATGAAATAGTCACATTTTCTGAAAATGTAACACAATATTAATAAACGTTTCTTTTTCTTAGAATGTACGGTATTTTTTGTAAGTGAGAGCATTCATAGTAGTCATAGTTATAGCGAGAAGATCGTTCTATTATTAGTACAACTATATTCAATTATATTAGCTGTTCCAATCATGTAAAGTATTGTCTGAATTAATACAATTAAAACATATTCATGATAGCATTTGTTTAAATTCTATTATGTTTCAGAAATATTGTAAGAAAACGGAGACAATTCTCTATCACAATGCAAAATCGTCTTGAGCTAATCATTATGCCCAATGGGAATAACATTGTGTAGTCCAGTAATTGCACACACTCGGGTACACTCCACCTGTTGGTTGATTTGTCTTAAAATTGAGTACTGGCACCTGACGCGCATCAAATCAACGTACATCGAGAGAATATTGTACTGATTGTGCGCCCGCAACTGAGACTCGAGGAACTTACCCTCTCAGTAATGTATTCATTACAAATACAGTTATGCAGTTTGCGAGAAACTCCGAAGAGAATGAGAGAGAGAGAGAGAGAGAGAGAGAGAGAGAGAGTATGAAACAGATACAGAGAGGAGAGAAACAGAATCGGGAGAATGCCGGAATGGATGACCTCTATTTTTTCCTTCATTTGTAGAGAAAGCTCCAGAATTCAATGCAGTCACAGATTGCGCGAAACGCCTACTATTTCGCATTCAGCTGGCAATTAATTAAGGTAACATTCAAAGACCAGCTGTCGTTCGGGCGAAAATAGGTTGCGCGCCGGAACTTTCTGCTAAAAGAGCCTCGTGCAATTTGCAACAAATGCTACCCTGTTGAAACAATTTGTTCGTTTGATGCGAACGCTTCCCGCGCTGTTCGTGCCACGCGCAAACAAATTTCGCGTCACGCGCGGACCACGTGGATTATTTATGTTGCAGATTTTATTGTTCCGTTTATCGAACGGCAGCACGGCACGGCCGTCAATGGACAAAGTTTGAAAAAGTCATTGCTTCGTATCTACTTAAAACTATTTGTATCATGTAATAATATAATAATAATAGTACTTTGTAATATAATAACAGTTGTGACTAGTATTCAAGCTAAATAATGATTCAAGATAAATTGATCTTAAATGATACAGTAAACACCTTGTTTGTGTTTTAAAGGCTATATAGAACCTTTCGGAATAGTCTTCCGGAAGTAACTGAGTAATGAAGCAACTCCAAATGAGAGCATTAACAAATTACTAAAATTACTAAAAGCAAGAGAATAGTGAAAAATTGGAATGCGATCAAAAAGCAGCAATTTCTCTGTTTGCATAACTCCTGTTAATTTCCAAATATTCAATTTGATAGCTTTCAAGCACCCAACTCTATAGTAGGATTCCTCCTCTCGAACTCGTGTATCGACCGGTGAAGGAAATGCATGCAAATTGTTTTCGTGTACTTTACACGTATACAGAATTGCATCAAAATTGGTGGGAATCCAATAATACTCCTTGTCAGTCGGCATTGACACGTGATAGTGGATAATGTTCAAGTGTGCTCTAGACCGATGGCTTGAAACATTTCGCAGATTCGTATTTCGTGCAAACATGAACAATTTATAAATAATCTGTCGTTTTCTTCCTGTTCTAGGGTACGAATGGGTCGGTTGGAGAAACGACACGCCCAACATGCTCGGACGACCTGTAGAAATCACCTTCGAATTCGATTATTCGCGTAACTTCACTGCCATACACCTGCACACGAACAACTACTTCACGAAAGACGTACAGGTATGCTGTATTCCTTTTCAATGTCTATTAAATTATACATAAGCGGCTGAGAAAAGACGAATATCTTCTTTACTCCGTGTTAAGTACGAATAAAAATGTTTCTAATGCAAATAGTAACAAAAATGATGTACCATTTCTATTTCAAAAGCGATCCTCCATATTGAACTCGTGCACCATTTCCTGTCGGAACGTTTAAAAAAGTGTTCGCGTTTCATTGTTTCGAAAATTTGCTCACCGAGAATTATTGTGAAATTTCATGGAATATAAACTCCGTTTAAATGTGTTAGAATTCATCGAGAATTCGACTACGTACAAAAAATCGCAACACAGCGGCCGCAATTGTTATTTTTTCTCCCACAGAAGATCGATTCAATGGCGCTCGTTTTCCATCCACTGTTATACTTTTACAGCAGAAAATAATTCAATACGCAGTTTGCATTTTTCTGCGCGCTGTGACTTTCGCGCGTGTTCTCGCAGTTCGCATGCCGCCGCGCGATCGTCGTCACGCATTCCAAATATTTGGTCGATACAAAAGAAGCCGAAAGTAGTGGACCGGATGGTAAGCGGTGGCGGCGGCGTCATTAACTATCCAGGGCCACAGGAAAACTCTAAATCGAGGCGCGCGCTGTGATTTGAATGTTTAAAGAACACCAAGTCCAACCAGCGGTTGAATCATTTAAATCAAAAAATCATGTTCCGCTTTCGAGTACAAGGTCCACGAGAAATTCATCCTATCGCCGGGACACGGTTTATTTATCGAGGGAAAAACGTGTCGTAGAATCTGGAGCGACTCTATCGCCAAGGGATTAAATTTTTAATTCGATCGACGGGGACACGGGCGTTTCTCGCGCGCCTTCACAGGAGACGAGATTACCGAGAGTAGCCAATAGTTAATGCTCTATTCCGTGCACATATCTCGCGACGACGAAGTAGAAGACGAAGCGATTCCATCACGCCCGACGATTTCCTCCCTGTTTACCGATCGCTTCATCCCGGTGGTGCATGTCGTTGCGCAACTTACTCAGGCTGGAGATTAACGCTGGAACTACCAAACTGCTCAAAATCACTGGTTTCTAATTTTTTCTTCTACAATTCCTGATTATTAGAATTATATGGAAATAACTTTGATACTTTCACTACTTGGTCGTTCTATTAAAACTTTTATTAATTTAAGAAAGGTATAAAATATGTCTTCTCGGTAAAAACAACAACGATCAGAAAAGACAAAATAAATTATCGCATGCCTTCACGATAAAATCATAACAAGTGGTAAATAAAAAAACTATTTGCTAGATTGATTTTTGTATTCAACACGTTCTTTAAAGTTTAATACTGATATAAAAATGTTTTGCATGAGAAATTTTCAGATAATCGTTTTTATTCCAGCATATATTATAATAGACATTGTACAATGCTTAAATAAATCCAATTTTGGCAATATTATAAAACAATATTCATAAGTCCTGTTTAGAGTTCGGTAGTTCTAGTGTTGAAATGTCTTTCACTTTTTCCTGTAATTGGAACAAATTTCTACCGAATATTTAGTCTAATATTTATTCCAATAATTATTCTGAATATTTATTCTAACAGAGCATATTAACCGATTTTTCTTAGCCCATTTTCACTTGTCAAAATTTTGGATCTTGGTAATATGGTCGCTACTCTGTTCTATGTAATTAAAAGAAAATGTTAAAGCGGTTGACCCCTTGCCCTACGATTTCTTTCACAGCTATTCTAACCGCCCTTAATACCGTTCTTATTAATATTCTTAGTGGATCGAGCCAGTTTTTGTTTGTTTATGTCTCAATTTACTTCCATTTACAGAGTTTGATAACAGAAGAACCAATTTTTGATTACTCGTTGTTTAACCGTTCTTGATTTCTTCAATTTTGATTACGAGACTGACACGTTCTTATAGTGCAAGGTATTAAATCAGTAATAATTTAGAAAGAAAAAAAAGATTTACAGAAAAATGAACGCTGCCTAGTATAAGCAAAAGCTTCAAGCTTCGAAAAGAGTCAAGATTTATTGTTGTACGATACTCTTTTGCGAAGATATAACAGTTCAAATATTGACATTTTGTAAAAAATTCGATTATTATATTATTATATTATATTATATTATATTATTAATTGGATTAATTATACAGTTAAAGTAAAAAGCTATCGATGCTAATGGATAAAGAATCGATCGAGGGATTTACAATCAAATCCATAGCAATTTCGTCGCTGCGTGTTCCCGACTAATTTCGGCTATGGAATCATCCCCAGTAGGACGACCACGTGCAGTCAGCCGTCGCGTCGATGTGTACATAATCCCGAGCACACTGACTGAGAGCACACACGTGATTTCTCGACAGGTCTTTTGGTACGCGAAGGTTTATCTTGGTGCCGGCGGGAATCAGTTCAACGGAGAGCCGGTCCAGTTCTCCTACATACCAGACCTGGTGTTAGAGCAGGCACGTGACGTTACCATAAAGCTCCATTCCCGCGCCGGTCGGTTCCTGAAACTGCAGCTGTATTTCGCAGCCCGTTGGATCATGCTCAGCGAAGTAATCTTCGAATCAGGTAAGCCGTTCCACAGCACGCAACAACAAGAGGCCGTGGTAAATATACAGGGTGTCCCAAAAATGTCTAACAATCCGGAAATGGGGAATACGCGAGGTCATTTCAAGCAACATTTTCCTTAACAAAAGCGTTCTCCGAGGCGTCGTTAACGAATTATTCACCAGTTATTTACTAAGTTATTCACTTAGATTCCTAAGGTCATTTGAAGCAACTTTTTCCTCAGCGAAAATGCAATCCGCCGCTTTGTTTACGAGTTATGAACGAAACACAGTGACCAATGAGAGGCGAGCTTGGCTCAGCCGCCTCGCGCCAACGGAGTTCGCCTCTCATTGGTCACTGTGTTTCGTTAATAACTCGTAAACAAAGCGGCGGATTGCATTTTCGCTGAGGAAAGAGTTGCTTCAAATGACCTTAGGAATCTCTCATTTCACAATTGCGAGTGACTTTTGGGTCACCCTGTATATTCCGCCGTTTTAAGCCGGGTTACGCATAGACGTAAATTCTGCCAATATATACAAAAAATGATACACTATTTCCGAAGAAGTGTGTGAGGAAGCAACTAGTACAAAGTTATAAATGGTTGCCAATTTTTAGAAGGAGATGCCGCTTTTCGTCGCTCATTCATAACTATATAATGCTCTCGGAAAAATTAGACGAATTCTCGGTCACGTACAACTGTCTCAGACTTGAGCTCGTAAAAACTGCGTCGCTATTGCCGGTATAAAAGAGAGCGAGAGAGAGAGAGAGAGAGAGAGAGAGAGAGAAGTTAGGTTTACGTGAGAAATGGGGAAGGGCGCGAAGGTAGAAGGGAACGCGGAGATATCACGAACGAAATAACTTCTCGCGGATTTCGAAGCTGCTGGAGCAACTTGCTCGTGTGTCTACCACCAGCCGTAGAAAGTCCCGCGGACTCGGGATCAGGGAACGGATGAGTTTCGGAGTCCTCTTTCTTCGGGATCCCGGCAGATTCGATTTCCAATTTTCGGTGACACGCTCCTGTCGTTCCGCCGTCGAAACGATAGAATTATTGGGGAAGATGAAGGATAATCAGGCACCGCTGCGCCGAAGCCGATACGTCAGATCCGGAACAATGGATTCCTTGACGCTCCGAACAAGATGGAATTTTTCCAACGCGATCGTTAAGTGGAAAATGCTTAGCTCGAACGTCCGAAACCGTCGAATCACTGTGTTGCTGTCGATAGAGCGACGAGTGATTTCTGAACGCGGATGGTTTTCAGCTGGAAATGTTCTTGACCCGACTTGTAATTTTTTTCGCTCTTCGTTTTGCGATTGCGGCTTCGAGAGATCTGATCTTATTTTATTAAAATTCCTTCGGCATTTTGACGGCTGCTCCGATTCGAAAATTAATTCGTACCGTAGCCTATTATATTTTTCCAGTTTTATTAGGATTTTCAAAACGTAGGAATGTTGAAATAGTAATTTCTGTCGTACAACTTGACTTTCCAATTTGAATTTCATGGAATAAGATACATTAAATTTTGTTGTTGGCATGGCAGTGAATGTGTTCAGCGAACATTCCTCATAAAGTGCTCTGTTACCGCATTTTCGTTTCCCCACGAGTAAAACGTAATTCGAGAAAAGAAACCTTAGCGAAATATGACTTAGCGGAGATTTAATTTTAATAATTATGAACAACCTTCCTGTATGAGATGCGTGTAGTTATTTAAAGCCACGAGTGAAATGAAATATCAAATTTCAGTTTTCCAATTTTACAATTATCGAAAACGTAAAAATGCTTTTGGGCGAGTACAATAACACGATCATTCCTTTGACATATCACCAGCATTTGTCAAAGTATAAAATAATATATCGCTTATAAAATTTTCCGACGAAGATTTTCTGACTTTCAAGTCGAAATATAATTCCGTTCTCTTGTCACCAATATTCAAGCATTCCACTAAACGCAATTTTCGTTTCTTAGAAATTATTGCAATCGGAAAACTTCCAATCATTGTAACTGTGAAGAAAATGGTGCGGCAAAGGGTGAAAGAAGCCAATAGCAAACACCAGAAATCCAAAAACTGTTTATAAAGCGTGAAGTGGAAGAAAACAAAATTAAAGAAGAAATGAGAATTCAGTTTTTCCATATTTCTCATGAAATGAGGTATAAAAACAAAAGAAGTTGATATCCTCCGACAGATCGCATTTCGTTCGAAATATGTTTCACTTTTCATTGGCCCAGATTAAACACGGCACGGGCAAAAGAATAACTCGGCGGGAAGTTAAATAAAAATCCACGGGGGCGATTCGCGCCACGTTCGCGGGAAAGCGAACGTGAATTATATGGTGCCCGGATGGCGTGGAATTCCAACCACTTCGGCGCTAAGCAATCGAAGTTATCTTTCGCGGAATGAGAAAACACCGGCACACTGAGGGAATGATTAACGATGGTTCCGCTCTATCGGCGTGCTCTCGGGCCCGTGCCGACTTCGCCGTGCGAAAACTTTTTCAGGGTGTGTGCTTCCACGAGTAAGTTTCGTTCCTGGTTCGCGACCACGTGCTCTCGTTCGAACAACGTGCGGCGGATACTTGCGATCTCCGACCAATCGCCATCTTTACGATCACGAAACGTCCTCGGAATATACTGCTGGTCAAATTTATAAGACACGATGGAATTTACCGAACAAAGATGTCTGTGATATACACAGCTACCTTAAACAGTATCGTATACTTTGAAAAACCTTATTTTGAATTAGTATCTTTATCAGATACCGAAAAATTGCATTTAATTTTCAATTTAAACGATAACAATTGATTTTCGCTTGAGAAATATCACGAGACACTGTCATTTTAAATGAACGAATGCTTATAATTAAATGAAACTATTACATTTACTTTTAATATTAGCGATGTGTCAGCCCCCCTTTTCTTTTGTACTACCTTGATCTTTTTTATAATTCTTTTTACGCAATTTTGAGGCAAATCTCTCCAAGCAGACGCGATTATTGTTTTGATTTCCTGAAACCTCAAGCTGTTACTGGCAACGTCGAATCGAAAAGTAGTTGTTGGACGCTGTTTCGCTTTTCACATTTGGCCGAAACGTTTTTCAAGTCGATTCAAAATTGCATTAGTCGTTGCATACCGAATCGTGGCCTTACGAAGTCAGAACTCTGATCACGGAGCGGGATGATCCGAGTCGATCATAAATGGAGCAGGCAGATTCCCGATCGTAAAATGCACACACGACCGATACAAATTCCGCGCGCAAAACCGTCGAATCGTCGAGTCCATTCTCACGATGGATCGGTAACATGCACGTTCCTGCGGTTCCTGTGAAACGAACCGGAACGAAACTTCCTTCTGCGGTCCTCGAAGCGGGAACCCTCGAAAAGTTCGGCACCGGTTCGTTGCACCGGCCAAGAGACCGAGACCGTCGTTAATCATTCGACAGTGGCCCGTGGTCTCTTGCTACGAGCGTTAACTTCCATCGACCGGTAACAGACGCTGCCGCACACTGATCCGGATCGAAAGATTTAGTGACACTTTGCCAAAAAAGCCACTTTATCCTGTCGATTTCTATTCTGCTTTTACTGCTCGATAACCTGAACAGTGAACCAATTAGAAGTTAACAGTTTACCGAACGGTAGGCTGTGAATCGGTTATCGTGGCAACCAGTAATTTGTTATCTATTATTGAGGTAAAATTGTTCGATTCTACTACTGTAAGCTCCCATATTATAATATAATTTAAATAAAAATAAATAGATAAAATAAAAATGAAATAAATAAAATAGATAAAATAAATATTGTTTAATGCTAATATTATTAAAATATAAAAATGTTGGTAGATTTAATTAACTTGTAATGACATAAATGTTTACAGCTGAATGACAGGTCGATAAAGTGTTAATGCAAAATCGTGTAGCGATAATAGTTAATTTGTCAGAAAGAATGTAATATCTTGTATTAATTGTTTGTAGTAATTGTTTCTATGATATTTTTCTAGTAATTGATACAAAAAATATTTATTTTCCGTAAAAATCTGCAGTCTAGTCATTTATGAAAACAATTAATACGCGAAGTACACGAAATATACTGGTATATGTTTATCAACGCTTTAGCAGAAGAAGAAACTAATTTCTATCATATATTACGAAATTACAAATGAGTAAAAAATGAATTTCTAACAACCGATAAAGACAATGTTATTTTCCATAAAGATTCGCAATCCGATTATCAGTCTCAGCTAAGTAATACTTATATGAATGATAAAGTTTCGTAAATAATTGAAGAATTCGGTATGTAATCACTAGACTGCAGATTTTATGCAATTATGGCAAAAATGAGTAGATCAAATACAGAACAGTGGTAACATTTAAAGAATTTGAAAATACTATTGCATTACTTTCAACTCGATAAAATGATTAAAAAATAAAAGAAATGCCTATGCAGCTTCTGTATCTTGCATTTAACGCAAGATATTTATTTTGCATAAAAATCCGCAGCCTGTTAATTACGCAATATGTGAAAGCAGCGTCGGGAAAATAGGTTTCAGTGGAAGTTCCGATCGAGTGTCTTTCGTGGCTAGAAAGTTCCGTCAAAATGTCACTAAATCGTTCGATCCGGGTCATTTGCGCGCCGCAGGCTTTTCGTCGCCGGCTTAGCTCGTATTTACGGTGCGAACGGGGCCCGTCATCGATAGGAAAATATATCGGTCCGGCTCCTCGCCGCGAGAAGAAAATTGTCGACAGCAATTTCGCGTGCCGTAATTAATGTCTACACTTAACAGGCGAGCCGAGGCGCAATTAACAATTCTCGAACCGGTGTGCTGTGCTCTTTTCAAGCTCGACGCTCATTGAACTGACCGTAAATTAAATGTTCGCCCCCGATGTACTCGGCGCGAGACTTCACGGCGTGGCTCCGGCTACGCTGGCAAATTTATCGCAATGAGGTGAAAGTTTGAAATACGAGTATTTTGCATCGTGAAATTGCTCGTTCCGCGAATTCTTTCGGATGGCCCCGTGAAATTCATTTTCCATCTTTTCTCTCCTTCCTCGGCGCTCTTATTATTTTTGTATCCGGTATTATTGACACTACCGGCGGAGGTGATAACTTGAATAGCGGCTTTTCAACTTCCCGGACCCGATTTACTTTTAATTAGAAAGATGAAACGGTTCTTTGAGCTTACGATGAAGCCCGCATGGACCTTAAGCGTCTTTTAATTGTCTAGCCTCGGGTTTTTCAGCTTCGCGTAATTTATATTTACCTTGCCAGGGATTTCTAGATTGCGGCTACAAACTTGCCGAGTTTATTTCAAGAGTATAATTCGCGAATCGTGTATTCCGATGCGTCGATAAAGAGGTGGATTCCGAATCGAAAATGCAATACGGAAAGCATATTTGAATAATGTATTGACCCGCTAAAACGTTAAGAGATCTGTCGATAAAGTTACAAATATGCAGTTACTCCAAAAAGTATTCGGATACTAGTATAATTTTGACTTCTACACTATCTATTTAAATAAATATAGATTGAAAAGAAAAAATCTTTTACGGTATATTAAAGTAGAGTACCTAATAGAAACAAATATAAAAAAGCAACGAATGTTCACGTCATTTTCACGAAGTATTCCGACGATTTATAAAGTTAAGTGGAAAAGTTATACACGTAAATTTTTTTCAAATTTTTATTATAATATTACTAGTTTTATACTTCTATCGTTTAGCAATATATTTCAAGAAGTCTGAAATTTTTAAAATTATTATTTATTTACGATCGATGTCGTTTTATGTCTGTATTTTACAAGATTTTAGGGTTTGTTTATAGTATGTATTTTTTTTTGCAAATATAACTTGTTATCTTAACAATAAAAGTATGAAACTAGTTACAAAAAATTGAGAAATATTTATTTTTACAACTTTTGAACTTAATTTTATAAGTTGTCCAAATATTTATGTGGCGTGAAAATTCGATGCTTTTTTATATTTTTTCAATTATGTAGGTTATGTTTTATACTAAATTTTTTTCTCTTCAATGTATATTTATTTAAATATATGCCATTGAAATCAAAGTTATACTAGTGTCCGAATACTTTTGGGAGTCACTGTAACTGTTTCCAAAGTTTAACATGTTTCCAACGAGACATCTCTACTATTTGTAAATTATTTTTGCTTGCATGACAATAAACGAGAATTTTCGATTGAACTTTCAGTCACGCGAACGATCGAATACGATTGTTCCAATACTGCTATCTGTTATACGACTACGGAAACATTGATCTTTATTCCAATGTTTTCGTCAATTTAATTTTATCATCATCAGTTTAATACTTCGATCGACATCATTATTTCTGCGTACAAACATCAATTTTAATTAAGAAATCCTTCATCTGTAACCAGTTACATAGGTTTTCGCAAGGACTGTACAAATCCTAGCATACCTTCGACGTAGGATTCAATTCAAATTATTATTCACGTATCTACGATCGAATTTATTTTCCCATGATCTGAGAAGAAACAACAATCTTCCATTTTATTGAAATCTGTTTAACCAGTCAACTGTGGCGATCTTTTTGCAAAGCGCCCACCAGTGTATGTCGCGATAATCAAGCGATGACGAATCCAAAAAGACAAATACAACTCAAATTATTTATAACATTCATTTCTTTGTTTCATTTCGTCTTGACCTCTAAACATTTTAAACATATTAAAATTTACGAATATAATTTAGTTTTCGTCAGAATTACAATTTAAATATCAAATTGTAACAAACTGTTACGTATGACGGATATAATCGCCATAACACAAAATTCTGCCACATCTCCATGACAGATATAGTCGTCAAACACACTTAACTGGTTAAAAAGGTGCTCAGATCATAAAATCAGATAACACAAGATTGCAATATCCGAGACGGAAGCTTCTTTTGCAACGATTGCATTCAGGAAATAGAGCTTTCATTTTGTTGAGAAAAATGTATAGAAAATGGAATTTTCTGACTGCAACCATTGTAAAAGAAACGACTGCCTCAGATGTTAAAACTTTACATTCGATCAAACTGCTTCCAGTAATTCCGTATAATCACCGCGCTGAATCTTATAGCCCTCGAGTTTTTTCATCAGATAAATTACGCTGGTTTCATAGAACAGTCATCGCCGCGGCAGCGAGCGCGTTAAAGAATCTTCAGAGGGCCGGCGCGTAGCGATTTAAAAAGCGAGCAAGGCTCAGTCCGCGCGAAGCTAAAGGAGCCGTACACAAAGTTAGCACTGATGGAACGGCGCAAACGATACGACGGCTGTATTAATTTGTCGTCTCATTAATGCGATATGGCGCGTTTAAAAGATTCAGCCGGCAGCGACGCGGCGCGACCGGTTTCTTTTGCCGACCAGAAATTTCATTAGTCTTTATCCGTGATGCGCAGTAATCTCCGAATGGAACAACACCGAGGACGAGGAGCCGAGGAACAAGAGCGGCATTGTATTGGCAACTGGCAGCCCCTATCAGAATAACGAGGGTCCACTGCAGAGAGACGAAGTGAAGGCCACTTTTAATAAGGAGGAAAACAACGATAATGCTCGTAAGTCTGCCTCGCCTGGTTTCTGGTATTGTTACATCGAAGGGTTCCCTTCGTAATTTTCCGCACAATTTCCACTCTTCTTTATCCCCCCCCCCCCCCCCCACCACTACCCTCGCTCCTACGCCCCTATTTTCCCGGTCGACCTTTTCTGTGCCTTGATGCTGCACGAAAATTGAATGCCGATCACGAACAGTCCCTTTTTTCCGTCGTTTTTTTCCTTGTTTCCCGTCGCTCTTTCTCCTTTTTTTTCGCGTTGTTTCTCCTGTGTTCACATGTACGTACAATGTTGATTGGGTAGAACGGCGATGAAAGGGAGCGTATAACGAGATTTTGAAAAAAACATTTGATTCCCGGTTTCCCCATTATTGTTCGGCCGCTTTTGAACCGAACGGATCCGAGCGATTAATAACGAATACTTTAATTACATTTCGCAAAATTTTTGTTTATACTCCGCATCGAAAATTGGCGCGATCTTTTCACTCGTTTTTTATAGTCTGTGTGTAAACACGCGTTTGACGCGAGTTTAGATACCACGAGCTCTGTATGCATGATTGGTAGGTTTATGTGTGATTTCATGCTTTTTCCTCTGGGTAATTTTTTTATGAATCTCTGTCGCATTCGTAAAATCTTTGATGAGAACAATTAACCGATATGTATGTGACAATTTAATAAGGTGCAATATTAACAAATTAAAACGAATCTCTCATTTTATGCAATTAAAATCGCATTCTAAAGTACGTCAAATTATTGCAGACTATTTAGGTGCACTGTTTCGTGGATTTTTTTTACACGACGTATCGAAGTTTTTGCTCCTCGAACAGGTAAAATTGTTTGCTCTTATTCGTTTAACGCGTTGACTGCCAGGCGCATTTTCCATGGTTTGCCCAAGGCGCCAACGTGAATTTATTATTATGCGATGCATACTATGTCGAAATATTATTTACAGCAAATAAAGTGAGTTATAAAATCATGCTTGAAGCATTTTTCGTGCTGGAGGTCACCGGTGACCTCCACGGCGCTGTAGACAATTTTTGCGATTGCCCTTTATCCATATTTACCCTAATTATGTACTTTTATTATTTGCTGCGTCGCCGGTCACCGGTGGCCCCCATGGCGTCACTGCCATGTCACCGGTGACCTCCATGTCAGTCAACGTGTTAATGATGTATTGGACACTGGATTTATTTCAACCGCTCTTACGTTCATCTTCAGTAGTCGCCGACTTTTTCCGACTCATTTCTAATTAATATTATGCAGACCAAGTTTCAAACTAAAATACACCCGTCCATTAATTTAAGCAAATATCCGTTTCACGTGGATTTGATGTACGTGAATAAAAGACGTGTAAATTGAATCTGCCAGTATGAAACGAAACATATCCGGAATAAAAGCTACTAAAAGTTTTATAAATACATGTGTTATATACATGTGAAATACAGAAAGACATTTCAGACAACAGAACTATGTAAGTTTCATTCGATGTCACTATCGTTACTTTAATTCAAACAATAAGCTCTTTCTTTTTAATTGGCATAAACTGTTCATTTTCATCGCTTGAAATATTTGGAAGTTTGTCTTCATTTTTATTGCAAATGTTAATTTTTTCGGACGAGTTTTTCTCAATATTTTCTACTACCAAGTTTCCATAAGTTTGCTGATATTTGTTACAAGCTTTCATTAAATTCTGACGAAATTTTAAGGCTCATTGAACGTTTGGATCAACGTCTATAATGGCATATTCGAATTTTTTGACCAGCTTATGAGCTTTATAAAGATTTTCGCGTAAGGTCGCGTATATCAATTCCGCGTGTAAAAAGTACCGCGTAGATTGGGGTAAATTTAGGTAAATTGAAGTAATTTTTGATTCTATGGTATGGAATAATTCATTTTCAATCTGGGAAGGCAATGTAAACCAAGCAAAACAGCCGTTGTTAAACATGGTAGAAATATTTTTGCGAAGATTAAAATTGAAATGTTTTCTTTATTGATTACTCAATTTTGTTGAAATTTTGGTACGTTATACATGTGACCGTCTGCAGTAAACAATTTACTGCAAAACCTTAAACGCATCACTTTATTCCAACATATTATTTTATAGAAAGTGAACGTACAAATACTTATAGAACTGACTATATTTACGAAAAAATTCTCAATCCATCAACAATATTACTTGCTTTTCCTGGAAGTGTCTTCAACCTTAACCTTTTTAGTGCCGGAGGCTGATATATCGGCCCCCGCTGCACTCGCGAAAAGTGCCAGAGTATTGTTTGTAGCAGTTTATTATTCGCATTGCGAGAGATCTCTATCTGAAAATAAATTTATAATACGTTATAAATAGTCTAATTTCATTACGAGAGAATTAAAATAAATAATTTTTCGGTTTAACTTTCCCTTATATTCTATGCCAGTTGATGTTGAGACTGCTTATTTATACAATATCTAGATATAAATATTTATGTTATTATAATGAATGTGCAAAATTGTATCACAAATATATTTATTATAACATAATTTTGTTTCAGCAATGTTATATTACTTATAACAATTACTTGTTTTGGATGAGATATACTTTGCAATAAACGGTCTATATAAAGTTATGATAAAAAGATGACTTTTTATGACTTTATGTAATTTTCAATGAATATAGAAAAATTAGCGTCACTGTTTTATTCTCTATTTTGCCCTTAATACACTGCTTTTTGAATTATGTAAATATTGCTTTTCGTTTGGTTTTCATGAGCCTTTTTCCAAATCCTAGTAAAATCGTCAAATTCGGCCGGTTATCTTCGCATAAGCACCTCTTTCTCTCCCGGCACTAAAAGGATTAAAATGAAAGATTTCTATCGAACCAGGAAAGTCTTTATGCTCTTTAGTATTTGGTCCGTATCATTTTTACAGCTTATTCCGCGATACTGTATAATAGTTTCTGGCGGTCCTCGAAAATTCCCAGATCAAACGGAACCGGAAAGACCGATCCTATAAATCGATAATGTACCGGTGTCGTTCTTTTCTTTCAGCTCCGTCGAGAAGAAAGCAAAATCTAATTAATTTCCTTTCTTCCGGCTCTGTCCTCCGGAGAGCACTTCACTTTGAGTGGAAGTGTTAAGAGAAGTAAATCTAAAGCACTACTGACCGACGTTTCCGCGTCGTCGTATCGCCCGATAAACGGTCTAATTGTTATCCAGCACTTTTTCCCCGCTTCTTCTTCTTCTTTCGAGTCGTTCAGGCGATATTCACTGTAATCGAACGGTTTTATGGCCGAGTTTCCCGGCCACTTGTTTTACTTTCTGTAATGCAAATAGCTTGAATTTATTGAATTCTTCCGCTTTGTGTGTCAACAGCCATGCCGCTCGACCTTTTTTCAAAGTTTCATGAAGATACAGTGCGTCGCATTCAAGAGCATGTTACTTCCTGTTTGCTTCTTTTCATTGTTTTACAAGTATGCCGCGAAGAGATATATGAAATACCCACAGAAAAAAAAACAGAAAAAAACTAGAGAAAGTGATAAACAGAAAGAATTTTATATGCAGCGTGCTCAAAGCAGCAAGATGTTTTATAACAATTTTGTTCGAATTTATGAGTCGAAGTTCAAGCATTCAAACAGTTTAAAAATTTGGGAAGAGGCAGGTATGGCAACAAGTAGAAAGATGTAACTGCATTATTTTAGACCTCGCTGTGTACCACAATATTCCAAATAATTTCTGTCCAATGATCTTTAGTTTGCAAGAAAGACGAAACAGGAATGGAGCAAGCAGCGTTGCCGAATGTAACGCCGTCTGGTTGTCTCTGCTCTAGTCGACTCGCGTTGGCCGAAGTGTGTTCGCGTGAAGCGTTACGACACGCGTTCGAACAGAAACGGAATGAGACCGGTTCATAGCGATCTCAAGTGAAGCGCGAAACAGCTCGAAATTGCGGGAAACTTTCTTTCGGGAAAGGAAACAGCAGGAACAACGATAGAACGACGCTTCTTCGAACGCGAAAGTAACTACAGTTGAACTTCTCTTATCCGAACTATTAAATGAACGTACGATAAAAGCGTTTCCACGCGAGAATAAAAATTTCATTTAACTTCCGTGGTGAAGTGAAATCTTTTATGGTAGAAGTAAAAATGCAACTAAAGAGTCGCTTAAATTGCATTGTATAGTATTAATCTTGGATCGATCTTGGAGCGAATATTTAAATAAGAAGAACTAGAGTTATTTAAATAAGGGTTACCGAACCCTTTGCAGTCGGAGCCATTTTAACTGGAGATCCAAAATATTTTTTCAGACTTATAATGCTTCCATTTTATATAACCTGCAGCATTTTATACATTATGGAATTCAGTTTTGTGACTTGCGCAACAGTTAACAGCTCTTAACAATTTTTTGAGTATAAGTAAATTTAATTAAAATTATTTTGAGACGTGGCATGATAATTCTAGCGGCGCCTTAGAGTCGCCACTCGATCGCAAAGGGTTAAACTCACAATCCAAATACGAGTTTAATATAAAACTGCAATGAACAAAATTTCTTTTACTCAAGCAGGTATCAAGAAAAGGAACGGTTTACATGTTTCTTTAGATCGAGATCAGGAATCTATTAAATATTCTTATCCGCTCCTAGTATCTGACACATTTTTCTCGTGCCACGGTACACGTTGCGATAAACTTAAAAGTGGTCTTCCACTTCATTTCATTATTTATCAATAACGCGTTTCCTCTGTGCTCGAACTGAAATTAAGAGACATAAATAACAACATAAGTGTATATATAATAAACATAATACTTTTTTATTTTAATATACATTGATGCTAAAAATTTTAAAAACATAAATAACAACACATATATTGCTATCCTAGATCGAATAGTTCCAATTTAGCATAGTAGAATGATTAAAAGAATTTCAAAGTGCCAATATGTTATTTTTCTGTCTATTAAAATTATTGAAAAACGAAAGATCTTTTTATTTAGTTGCTATTTATTGAAACTGGTACAAATAGTTTATATTTTACATAAAAGTCCACAGTCTACCGATCATCAACGAAATGTGTAACTCAATGATCTCAATCGATCACCTTATTTTAATATGCTCAAAGTGCATTGCATTACAGATACAATGAGGGTATAAATTCAATCCCTACAAAATAGGGTATAAAAATACGAAAGACAAAATGCAAAATTTACTCAAATTTATTAAGAATTATTAAATATTAAAACAGTTGATGCGACGTAAAACGCTATATAAAATAAATAAATAAATAAATTGGTACTCCGACTGACCGAGGCTAGCTCCCATATTTTTAATTCGTTATAATATTTTTTAATTCTTTTTTTTCGGAGATTTGACAGATTGAGTCAACGCGAGATTACAATGATCGAGTCGATCGACGAATAAGAGCAACTGATCGATAAAGGTGATCGACGGTGATCCAATTATGACCAGCATGATGAACGCAATCATCATTATCGCCCCATCGTGCATTATGCGAGGCCTGCCTTCACGATAATATCCACCGTGATAGGTCATCTACATTGGTGTATCCGGTGGCCTGGATGGTAGACACTGGAGACGTGTATACGTGCATGTCTCGGATCACGTACGATTGTTCATGGTGCCTCAAACGCACGTCCGAATTGAACCAGGAGACCGTCGTTTCACTCTTCGTCACCTCTACTAATTGGATGCTATTGAGCGGCGTTACTGTGGAATTCGGTAACTTCCCGAGCAACATAGAAAAACTGCTGCGAATCTCTGATTGGTCCAGGCAGCGACCGTTTCGTTGTTAGTCAGCTTATGGGTTCGATTACTGTGATTTCGATTTTTAACACGTTGACTGCCATAGAGGTCACCGGTGACCGGCGCTCGACTTGGCTACAACGCCGTCGGGGCCACCGGTGACCGGCGACGTATCAAATAATAAGAGTACATAATTAGAGTAAATATGGATAAAGGACAATCGCAAAAATTGTCTAGAGCGCCGTATTGGACACCGGTGACCTCCAGCACGAAAAATGCTTTAAGCATGATTTTATAACTCACTTTATTTGTTATAAATAATATTTCGACATAATATGCATCGCATAATGATAAATTCACGTTGGCGCCTTGGGCAAACCATGGAAAATGCGCCTGGCAGTCAACGTGTTAAGCAGAAACTAATGAAGATAATTTTTAATAAAGTCTTTCTATTTTGATACTTCAATTTACCAAATGATCCTATGGGATTAATTGTGAATGTATTAGGATATTAAAACTTACTGGCCGATCGATGTGACCGATATCACACTTTTCTGTTTAAAATGATTGAAATTATAAAGATTCGTTGATAGGAAATGATCGAATAGATTTATAAACACACATGATACTACAATAAAAATGAGAAATGGTCTAAATATATTCAGTTTTATTATTTTTATAAAGGAATACAAGTTTTTCAGTCTTCGTGCCCGTTGGGTTCAATGCTGAACAGAAAAATTTATTGCGTCTATATTTACGGCAGACTTTTCATTATAGTTTCTATAAGTTTCGTTTCTCCATATAAACACGTTGATGCCGGCTCCAATATTTATATTTTTTTCTGTGTGGCGGCGTTCGAATTCGTGCTGCGTCTCGTGCCTCTTGCCTCTCATTGGTCGCTGTTTTTCGTTAATAACTCGTAAACAAAACAGCGGATTGCATTTGCGCTAAGGGAAAAATTACTTCAAATGATCTCAGGAATAACTCACTTTCCGGAAGTACCATAATTTTGGGACACCCTGTATTGTGTTCAAAATATTGTTACCTTTGTTCGAGAGTGCTGCGAAATTAGACTAAAGTGAATTTGCCGAAATGAACAAGTACTGCCATAGATAACTGTACCTTACTCCTATTAGTTCCAGAGAAGAGCAAGGAGCCCGAATCGAAGCAGTTCGTCGGCCTGGTGATTGGGAACCTAACAACGGTGATAGTGATCCTGCTGGCAGCCATCATGTTCATCTTCTACAGGAATAGAAGACTGAAAGCAGCCCTCGCGCCGTCCACATTCTACGATCAGCCCGGCGATCTCAAGGTAAAACGACAAACATTATTCGTTAAACGCAAATACATTAAACATTATTATACTTTGCTATACCTTTGGCAAAGATAGACTCGACTCGGTTAATCGACTTCGTACAATTCAATTAGGAAACGGATTTTTCAATTTTTGAATCTCGATAATTTAAATTTGTTTATTTATTCATTTAATGTTGCATCAATTTCATAGCAATTAGCGACCACACGTGGAATTGCAATAATCTAGATCGATTAAAATTTCTCTAAGCAATTTGGTTTCTTTTCAATGTGACATAACTTTTGCTGTATGCTTATTGTTGTCCAAATATTCTCTGATGCTAGTGGGCATTTTTTCTGATATTGTTATACGACGGACATTTTATTAGATGGTGTTTAACTATAAACCGAATGTCACAGTTTTTACAAAGTAGTTTATCAGTCTTTAAGAGTGATCAATTTTAGTGCGGCCTATCTTTAGTTGAATTAGTATAATTTCTTTCCTTATTGTAAAATATACAGCGGGGTTGGTAGAAAATATAAGGTGTTCCAAAAGTAACTCAGGATCGTGAAACGAGGGGTTCCGGAAGTCATTTGAAGTAACTTTTTTCTTAGCGTAAATGCAATCCACGGCTTTGTTTTCGTGTTATTAACGAAAAACAGCGACCAATGAGAGGCAAGATCAGCTGACGCGAGGCGACCGAGCCAATTAACAGAACAGAGCTTCGTCCGGTTGTTCGCTGAGCCGCCTCGCGCCAGCCGAGCTCGCCTCTCATTGGTCAATGTTTTTCGTTAACAACTCGTAAACAAAGTTGCAGATTGCATTTGCGCTAAGGAAAAAGTTTCCTCAAATAACCTCAGAAACACCTCCCGATTTGGAGTAACCTTTGGGACACCCTGTATACGTTCTCCGAGTTCGTGTAAGAGTGAGTAATTTGAATGAACCCGCTCACGCCAAATATATTTTGTCAAGAGTTTCTGAGGATCCTAGACCACATTTGCTTCGTCGTTGTTTACTAGAATTTCAATGTTGTCAAGGCTAAATTCGCAGGGGATTATACTTCGGTGTCTGCATAACTCGTTAAACAAATTTATATCCTTTAAAACAGCAGTAATCAATTCTTGATGCAGCGTTCAATACGCTCGACTTGACATCTTCAATTTGCAGGTAACATTTTCGTGCAGTGGATATAAATCAACATGAAATTGCCCAAAGCGTTCTGTTTGCGACTGACACTGTAAAATATAAAATATAAATTAATTATTAAGCGGTAATTGATAGCGATGCAGCGGAACGTAAGCCAGTTTTAAACGAATGTTACGGAGCATCGCATTGCTGTATTAATCATGTACGTTGTTTAAATTACTTTCCTGGTTTTTATTTTCTGTTATTTTCTCGGCTTTAGAAATATAATCCAGTAGCATGACACATTTGATGCTACGTCGCTCCCTGATATCCCGAGCATATTGGATTATCGAAATTCTACTACATTATGTATACGAACATACTCCTTCACTTTCGTGCCCGTAAATTTCTTTTGTCTGGCTAAAATAATTTATTAGCGAAACCTATATGTTCGTTACGCATTCAGGGCGAGCATCATTAGTAATGGAACGAAACGAATGCGCTTGACACTTTGATACTTCGTAACGAAATCGAATATTTCCTTCGCTCAGCCTCAAGAAAATTTTCTCAAATATTTCACAGTCCCGTGCTTCTATACTTTTGCTGGATTAAATGACAACGGACACCAATGACATCGTTGGAACGCTGCTTTTATTCCTACTTCTCAATCTTAGTTGATTTAAAGGACTCGCCGTCCGCGCGATTTAAACGAAATTGCAACATCAACATACGGAACCTAAATAAAAGGTGAACAAACAGCAGGGGTCGTAGAATTTTCCCTGGAATTCAATCAGCCAGTGGAATCCATCGTTTAAAACTTTCGAATTACCTTCGTTGCTGAAGTTTACATTGCTCAGGGTCTCATTTAAAATCCTCTAACCGACTGCATTTATTTGAAGCCGGTTCACCGTCCCATGCTTCATTCTCGATCTTTCCTCCACGAATCATCCGTCGAAGAAATTACTATTATTATCATTGCTGATCTATTATTCAAACTTTACTCGCTAGAACCATTTTCCAATAAGAATAATAGAACACACGCTGATTTATATTCAAACACGATTTAAATTTAAGTGCAGGCTGATTTATTGTATATTTACCGCCACCCATTTCCCACGGAAAAACGGCCCCCATTCTCTAATTCTGATAGAGTAGCGTATACTGTGATCGGTCGTTTAAGCACGAGTGTTACACAAACAATAGAAAAGAACAATTTATTGCTAAAATCGAATAATAAAAATTGTTCTTATCGCCATAAAAAGACTTAAGAAATAATACACAAATTTAGAATTTCTGTATAACACAAGAATTTAAAAATCATTAATTATTAGTAAATAGGACATATTAGTATATAGGCCTATTAGGACAGTCTAGTAAACAATCCATAATCATTTCTGACATACAAAATAGTTTACTTATCAATAAAATCAAGCCAAAAGGGGCGGAGTCAAGTCAAAAGGGGAAGAGTCAAGCCAAAAGGGACTAGGCTAATACAAAAGGGGTAGGGGTCAAACCAGAATGGGGAGAGACCAACACGAAAGCAGGGGCCAGTCCAAAAATAGGAGGGGTAATACCAATGAGGAGGGGCTAATGAAAAGGGGTGGGTCTAATACAAAGGACGGGGGACTAACGAAAAGGGGAGGGGCTAATACAAAGAGGCCAATGGTCGTATACAGATCAGCTGTGCCAGTTTTCATACATTGTACAAGGTCAATGCCCCGAGCATGGCTTGGATTTGCAACGAAGTGGTGAGTTGTTTTATTAATAACATTTCTGACATTTCTCAAACTAATAAATACTTTACGTCTTTTAACAGGATTATTTATCAATAACATAGATTCGCGAAGTATTCACTGAATTCTTTTCAGACACGGTATTATTTAAATTACGAGTATTACAATAATTTTGAAACATCCTGTATAGGTCATAACTGTACATGCTACTCTATTTGAATTCTCGATTATCGGTGCATGATTTATTAAAAATTAATTTAATTAATTTAATTAAAAATTAATTAATTTAATTAATTTAATTAATAATTTACAAATCAATGAAAATTGCTAATCTATTATTCAAACCTTACTCACTATAACCATTCTCTGAAAAGTGTCACAGAACATATGCTAATGGTATCAACATAATACTATCAATAATGTAAAAGGTATCAGTAGTATGCAAAAATCAAGACGAATGCAGGAAAAATGTTATTATTAAAAAGATTCCTTATAGTTTACATTAATATTTGTTTTTACATTTTGCAAACCGGTACTGATCTCTTCTCTTTCTTACCAAATACTATCAGGTCTAGTAATAATTAGTGTCGCTTGTGGATCAGGAAGCACTTCAGGCTCTTCCAGTTAGAAATCCTCAAATAACGCAACAAGAACTAGCGACAGCTTTCAATTGTTCGCAAAAAACTATTTGCAATCAATTACAGTCACTTGGTAAGGTCCAAAAGTTTGGAAAGTGGGTCCCACATGAATTAACCGAAAACAACCGTAATCAAAGAGTCACAATCTGCAGTGCTTCTCTCTCGTCAAAACCGATTGCCGTTTTTAGAGCAAATTGTTACCGGAGATGAAAAATGGGTGCTTTATGTTAATCTGAAGAGACGGCCACAATGGTTGGACTAAAGCAAAGCGCCGTAGCCCACGCCAAAGCCTGACTTGCATGCGAAAAAGGTGATGGTGTGTGTCTGGTGGAATTTTAAAGGAATTCTTCATTATGAACTCTTACCAACCAACCAAATCATTACAAGTGAAGTGTATAGTGCACAACTGGAAAGGTTAGACTGAGCTTTGAGAGGGAAAGAACCCGCGCTGATTAATCGGGAGGGCGTAACTCTTCATCACGATAACGCACGACCGCATATGCAAGAATCACGGCGGAAAAACTACGCCAGTTTGGATGGGAAGTTCTCCCACAACCTGCATATTCTCCAGATATTGCCCCATCCGATTGTCATTTGTTTCGTTCCTTGCAAAATTTTCTTCTTGGAAAACATTTCAATAACGAAGAGTGCCTCAAAAACACCTTGACCGAATTTTTTGAATCAGAATCACAAGAATTTTACAATAGAGGGATTAACAAACTACCTGAGTATTGGGCACAAGTAGTTGAAAACAACGGCGACTATATCGTTGATTAAATTGTTTCGTTTTGTTTAAATAAATTAGTTTTAAAAATATATTGGAAAACGACATTAATTATTACTAGACCTGATACATCTGAAAATTTGTGTAAAGAACCGCGATCCAATAGACAGTGTGAATGATAGTAGTTCCGAGGATGGATTCTAGGGATTTCCGAAATTGTCAGCGACGCGTTTTGCTCGATTCGTAACAAGCCAAGAGCTCGCGGTCGGAAACCGAAGCGTTGAATGCCGCCTCGTTACCAGCGGAGCTAATGCTTTAACTCCGACGCTGCCAATTTGGTAAATGACGACGATCTTGTTTCCCTTCGCTTCAGCCGAGTGGGACGCGATTTTTCTCGGGCCCGGGACTCGATGTCGGCTCTCTCGCCAGCGTGATTCGTTTTGTCCCTAATAAACCCCCGAACCGATGGGGTGGGCGCCACCTATTTGCCCTCCGAGGCTTTTGAGCAATCATGGAAAACGTCTTAGCCGTGTTCGACACGGTGGCTTGGATGCCGGCCATGAAAGTCGGAGCCAGGATGGGAACTGATCAAATATTTTCCTTCATACTGCTAAAGGACGGGCGAGATCGCACGAAACGAGGATTTGGAAAATGTAGGACGTCCACTTGGAAATCAGGTATTACAAGGAACAATCGTTCATAGAATAAAGGGTCTCGGCTATTTTTATAGTTTATCGATGAAGGCGAACATGATTTAAGACGAAAGTCACGAGTGTAGGGTGAACAAGGTTCGTAAGTGTATAGTATTTAAGCTGAACTGTTTTTATTTAAACTGAACTGAATTTATTATATAGTCAGCCTGAAAAGTATTCCTACACAAACGAATGAACTTTTTCTCTAATTGGCCAAAGCGATCTAAATTTTATTAAGTTGTCAATACGATTAATTTGCTAGAAAATGACTGAAAAATTGTTTTCAAACATTGCAATTGGTTGGGGTGATGCAAAAATTAAAGAATTATGTTTTTTAATCTTAATGTGTTGTAGCTGTGACTGTGGCTTGATTATGCCTCAACCTGTTTATGTATGTGTGTCATTGAGAGAATTCGTATTCTCAATTTGTTAATAATATAGTTGTTTTGTCAAGGTTATGTCAAGGTTATATTGTTTCAACATTTGTTTCTCTTTTTTGTTTTTTTTTGCAAAACGTCCTAGGAAAAGGGAACAATTACTGTGCTCGTCAAAGTGACGAACGGAGTTTTCAACAAATTAAATAGTTTTTCTGTTTTGGAAAGTCTTTTAACAAGATCAAAGCAAAAATACATTAAACAATTACCAGAAATTTAAAAAGTTAGTTTCCGCCCTAGTAAACACTGGACGTCTTAAAGACATCCATTTTACATTCATTTTAGGTTTGAACGTCTTACACCCTAAAATGAACGTCTTTACGATGTCTTATTTCAGACGTTAAAGGGACGTCCAATTTGTGTCGTCTTACAACAGACGTCTTTCAGACATCTTAAAGACGTATTTGTGCTATTTGGGGCATTTAATAGGTTTCGATTTGGTTATAAAAATTACAAATCAAATTTTATTTAAATGATTCACTATCTTCAATTTAATAATGTTGTTTTTAAATATAAACAAAATCATTACGAGGGTACATAGTAACTGACACACGTGCCCTATTCGTACTTCAATTCCTTATTCCTACGCTAAACCTTATCGCAACAGAAAATCACGCAAGCAATATCGTTAAAACGCAAAACTGCTCGCGAAAGAAACGTTTCTCTTGACATATTAACTGAAGTAGTTGTCTTGCCTTTTGCCGCGTAATTTCCTGGTAAGGACAGGTCAGCAAATATTGAGGTGGTTAGTTTCCGGGCGGCGATACCCACGCCGCAAAGGAATTGTTGAAAGCGGAGTCAGTCGCATTCGGCGTTTCGTTTCGAAAGAGGAATGCCTAGGCTGCTCGTAAAGTCGGGCTCCGACGGAATTATTAAAGTTTTATATTTGTTGACAACCGTGAGACCGGTGTCCGAGCCGTGCCCCGTTGACCACCGCCGAAAAGGCCGCCGTGCTGCTCTCTGTACACACGGGGCCCCGGGTCTGGTAATGAGAGCCGCGTGCTTCAAGACGAAAAATTAATTACCGCTGTTAGCGCAGCGGACAGCGTTGAAACGCAGGGCTCCGCGCCGCATCCGCGTCCGAGAGAAAAAAACGAAGAAGTTCGCGGTAGCACAAAGGAAAAAATAAAGAGACGGACGCTGCCGGGGCATTCCGACTTCCCCTTTGTATTGAACAAAAGAAACGAGACGCGACGGAGAGCGTGGAAATATGTAAATGCACGGGAAACGCGTCCCTCGGAAAATTGGTATTTAACGAAGCACGAGGCCGAAGGAAAAGCGAGGCGAGAACCGGTTCGAACCGGTCGCGAGCCGGAATTCTTACCGGGAATTCAATAATGTACAAAATTTGATTCCACTTCGACGCGCAGCATCTATGCCCTATCTACTCGATTACAGCCGAAATAAATTCGCGGAACGCGAGGAAAGATATTCATGAATTTCGAAGAAACTAATCAAGTCCGGAACGAATTCGAGCAACCTTCCGAGTATTCGAATAAATTTTTCCGTTGTTCTGGTTTTTCTAAAATTCCGTATTTGCATAATAATCCGCGGCAACCCCGAGCTTTCCATCCATCGCGTTTCGTTTAATTATGCGGGAATAGTTGAAAACACAATTGCAACCTCTACTGAAATTACAAGATTTCATTGTTTTCCATATTTTTGTTTCTCGCCTTTCAACCCGGGTCCTGAAGAAAGAGCACGCTTCATTACCTTGCATTCGGATTTCCTAAAAATTCATTTGCACGTAATGTCGGCAGCGGGCTGCGATAAGTTTTCTTTTAACCGAAATTAAACAAACCGGAAAATACTTGTGCAAAAAATAAGGTCCGTCATTTAGAAACCATAAATCATGCTGTACATTTTCATTATGATTTCTATGAAATTCATATTCATATTTCTATGAATTCACTACTAAGCCTTTGCGGTCGTATATCTATTCTCAGGCACGAAAGCTATTTATTTATATTTTTATTTTTATATTAATATAAAAATTAAAAAATTTTGTATTAAAATTGAAAATTAATAAATTTTGTTTATATTGTTAATTATCATTACTGTTCGTTGAACGAAAATTGATTCGAATCAGCACGACAAATATGTATAAACTTAATACGACCGTAATGAATTAACATTTTGCACTATGATTTATTTTACGTTGATTAGCACTTCATTCTTAATAACTTCCCTAAGAGAACGATTTTGCTAACTAAACAATCAAATTGTATTTCGATTGGGAAGAAATAAATAAGTAAATTATATAGGAAATCTCTGTCACGGGTTTGACTCGTTGTCACAGTAGAAGCGGTAATTCATAATTTTTTGAACTTTAATATTTTCTGAAAGATGTCGCTGAAACAATATACGCCGGTACAATATTATAATGGAGGAGAACGAGAACGAGAACCGAAGAACGAAGGGGAGTCTGAGGAACTGAATTAACGTTCGAGTCTTCATTTAATTTCTGATAATATTTATTCTGTTAAAGAAATATGGTGAAAAGCGCTCGGCAAAATAGAGGGTACGAAAATGGACGACGTCCTGAACTCGTTGTAACTGGATTAATAATAAGCTGAACTTTGTTCCCTTCAATGGACAAGCGCCGAGACTTCGACCCTTCTGCGAAATGTACGGAAGACAGTAATTAACAGGTTGCTGAACGATGGGAAATAATAGAAGCCAGACGGCGAAGCTCAATTCGCCCCAGTAGCTTTCTCCTCAAACCTGTTTGCGCCAACCAGTTCAACTTAAGACAGGCGCAAAACAATTGCTTGTCAGGGGCGTGATGCTCGCTATATTAAAACAAGCTATAAACATTAATTAAATTTCTGCCGTTTGCATAACTACGCTAATACCCGTTTTGTCGCACGGCCAAGCTAAGACCATTGTTGTTACGGCATTTTTAAATATTAGTAT